>OZ024863.1:37989537-37992037 GCA_964017155.1 Oasisia sp. SBJ-2009 | reverse complement strand
AATTTACTATTTAAAACAAAGTGTATTACTTATAAGTTTTGAATTTCACTGTGTGTAAATTCCTTCAAAAGATATAATATACACAGTTGTACATGGGTTGATTTAACGCGAAAAACATCGTTAGCGACCACCCTGAATCACATGCGTCCGGCCGTTGTTGGCGGTTCGATAACAGGCGAGTGGACACGACAGTGCGATAAGATGAAAGGCCCAGACAGTGGCAACTGTGGTCCGGATGACAACCCTCGTCTCTGTGGTGGACCGTCTCTGTAGTCGCATCACACAGCTGTCGTCGATCTCCGTCAGCGAGCTGTGTCAGGTCACCGTAAACAAAATGGCAAAGTTCATGTCGCAGAAAACACGCGGAACTAGGAAACCCAAGTCGAGTAGGCTCCACTCATACGTGGGAAGATTACGTATAAACATGTGACGTTCAGAATCCGAACATGCGTGTGTATGAGACCCGTAACTTGGTTGATGTTGTTTTGAGGATGCGTTTTCGGCCTGGTATTGTCGCCTCGATGGGCGAAGTGTTGGGACATTTTTCAAGCGGATAGTGTAGGAAATCAGTGTAGGACATCGTCTTCTAAAATAGACCACCGCCAGTTGCCTTCAAGTGAAACTAATTTATCCAAAGCGAATTTAATTTGGCCTCGTCGCGGCGGGATGCATAGACGCCTATCGCACCGAATGCTTATTATTCTTTGTAGGTCTACACAATACTATACACACACATGCACGCACACACGCGCGCACACACGCGCGCGGACACGCTCACAAGCGCACAAGCGCACAAGCGCACACGCGCACGCGCACGCGCACGCGCACGCGCACGCGCACGCACACGCACACGCACACGCACACGCACACGCACACGCACACGCACACGCACACGCACACGCACACGCACACGCACACGCACACGCACACGCACACGCACACGCACACGCACACGCACACGCACACGCACACGCACACGCACACGCACACGCACACGCACACGCACACGCACACGCACACGCACACGCACACGCACACGCACACGCACACGCACACGCACACGCACACGCACACGCACACGCACACGCACACGCACACGCACACGCACACGCACACGCACACGCACACGCACACGCACACGCACACGCACACGCACACGCACACGCACACGCACACGCACACGCACACGCACACGCACACGCACACGCACACGCACACGCACACGCACACGCACACGCACACGCACACGCACACGCACACGCACACGCACACGCACACGCACACGCACACGCACACGCACACGCACACGCACACGCACACGCACACGCACACGCACACGCACACGCACACGCACACGCACACGCACACGCACACGCACACGCACACGCACACGCACACGCACACGCACACGCACACGCACACGCACACGCACACGCACACGCACACGCACACGCACACGCACACGCACACGCACACGCACACGCACACGCACACGCACACGCACACGCACACGCACACGCACACGCACACGCACACGCACACGCACACGCACACGCACACGCACACGCACACGCACACGCACACGCACACGCACACGCACACGCACACGCACACGCACACGCACACGCACACGCACACGCACACGCACACGCACACGCACACGCACACGCACACGCACACGCACACGCACACGCACACGCACACGCACACGCACACGCACACGCACACGCACACGCACACGCACACGCACACGCACACGCACTCGCACACGCACACGCACACGCACACGCACACGCACACGCACACGCACACGCACACGCACACGCACACGCACACGCACACGCATACATACACACATACATACATACATACATACAATGATACACACGCACGCGTGTATGCATGCATACATAGACGTCGCATATATGCATATATACAAGAAGCGTGTATGCACGCATGCAAGCATGCATGCACAAACACGCGTATCCGCACAACGGTAACAAGAAATAGTGGGACAGAGCGAACTGGTGGGCGAAATGTTGACTTTGAACCCTGTGACAGAGCAGGTAGTATTCTCTTCCTAGAATGGTTATCGATAGTGTAATAACCTTGGGCATCATGGCATTCCCAAAATCCAGAAGTTTGACTTTCTCTCGCAAATACACAGAGACCTTATATGCGTGTGTGCGCGTGTGTGCGTGCGTACGTGCGTGTATGCGTGTATGCGTGTGTGTGTGTATGTGTGTGTGTGTGTGTGTGTGTGTGTGTGTGTGTGTGTGTGTGTGTGTGTGTGTGTGTGTGTGTGTGTGTGTGGTGTGTGTGTGTGTGTGTGTGTGTGTGTGTGTGTGTGTGTGTGTGTGTGTGTGTGTGTGTGTGTGTGTGCGTGTACGCGTGTGTGCGAACATTCAACGACAACTAGAGTTCAAATGTGGGCGACATCAAGAAGTTAAAGGAGCCATATTTTATATAGGCTAAGCAAAATAAGATTGTCCGCAACACT
>OZ024863.1:37979537-37984537 GCA_964017155.1 Oasisia sp. SBJ-2009 | reverse complement strand
GTTTATAAACATTGGTATAATTATATCAACGTCAACAGAATCAATCCGAACCGTAAACTGTTGATGTCAGCCGCCAGACATAGCCGCTCCTGATATCCCTCCACAAACGAAAACAAATTGACTGATGTGATACCGGACATCAATTTTCTGAGACGATCCTTTTTTAGCACGACTTTCCCAACAGAGGCGTATTCGATTGACTGATTACGTGATCGGGAGCGAAACTTAACTTGGAGATTTATTTTTACCGACAAACAGTAGACTTCAACATGGTGACATTTCTTAGTCTTTGTTTTTTTTAGCCGTGGAACGATAATAATAATAAGTGCAATCTACCCACTCATTGCTCTCGGTATTAAATTGTGATCGCCTTATGGCAACCAATGATACGTTATTTTCGGCAGAGGGGGATTTTCAGACATTAAGGCCGCTATTGCGAAGTTTCAGTCTTGCTGCCGATTTGTTTTCTGCTTTAGCGGCGAGACATCGTATGGTTGGAGACGATTGCGTCGTGTCCGTCTTGCGAGTAATGCTCTGGCCCGATCGCCCTACAACTCTCGCAGCACGACTGTGCGTGGTACATTTGCAGGCTGCATTCGTACACGCCCGCGAAATCCCATTTATCGAGGAAATGTTTCTGCATCGTCCACTTAATCGGGTGTCTCATGCCGGCCAGGTAGCGATCAGTCGTATTGTGGTGGATCTGGACATCCTTGCAAAAGGCGACCGTAACGCCACTGCGTCGCATCTGAACGAAGAAGTCTTCGTGCTCGAAGAACGGACGTGACGTGTCCCACGAGCCGGCAGCCAGCACCGCCTGGCGGTCGGCGAGGAAGAAGTTCTTGACGCGATCGGCGACGTAGCAGTGTTCGAAGAGCGGAACTTGTTCGTAGAAGGCGCCGGCATAGTTATACTGGCCCGGGTGGCACCCGCCGGAAGTGCATCTATCCGCCACGCGAAATATTCCCTCGAAAAATGGCCTGTCATCTACAGAACCGCCAACAATAGCTGCGTTCGACCGCTCCAGCAGGTCGACCATCTTTGTCAGGTTCGTGCGCTCAGTGAATACAAAGTCGTAGTCCGCTATCAACGCGTATTTTGTTTCCGCCAACTTTACCGCCATCTTGCGACCAAATCCAATACCAGGCTTCATCTTAACGTAGACGACGCCAGATGGCGGTAGGTCTTCTGGGCTGCCGTCCTTCGCGTTTGGATCTAGTTCATCGGCGATGACAAATCTGATATTAGGATAGCTCTGTCTGGCTGATTCGATAAGTTGCTTGACCCAATGAAGGCGACCTTTCGTTTTGATATTTATTGTCACGCACTCCGTCACCTCTCGGCAATGGCTTTGCCTTCTGATGGACGCCACCTGGAAAACACACAGCAGTGAAATTGGAAAATATTTGCAAAAATCATCCCTGGTGTGGCATTGCAAAACGTTGTTCTATATACTACAAAGGACTCCGTTAAAGGCAAAACAAAGTTAACTGTTTCGTGGCATACACCTAATAGAGTTAATATAAAGTAACAATTTCCACATATACTCAATTTGTTTACGCCAGCGGTTTACCAGAAAAATATTTTTTAACACCCAGCCATCCAAATACTACGCGCTACTCCATCTTAGACGAAGAATGACGTCACGACGGTGATCGAGGCGCTCTCCACGCAGATTCACTGCATGGGGTTTGGCTAGCTGTTGTCATGAAATGGCTGCAACTCGGCAACGCGCGTAACATGCTGATGACGGTAAATATGAAGTTGTCTATTATTGTTATCGCTGAAATCATCCCATCAACTGATGATACATGACTACATGTCTACTTCAAAGCATTTCTCCTAAAAATGGACCGAGCAAAGTGAACTGTACTTGGACTGGAGGGATTCCAAACAGTACGCCCGCAAATGTGAATCAGTTTCTTCAATACTACCGGTTGTTTCAACTATTATTGCAACCGTATGCCGAACAGTAAGGCATAATTACTCAAGTTTACCATAGATTTAACCACAGATTTAGATACACGTCTATAAGCAGCTGCTAGATGTCACGCCAACTGAACGAACTGTCGAAGACTCGAAGTTGTTGACCCTTAACAACGTCGCAGGTTAAGGGTCAGACATAGAATGCCGCGCGCTGAATGGCCAAGTCAATTTAACCCTTCACTTAATGGCGGCGTCTAGACCATCGTGGATTTCGTTATAATATTAGACTTTAAAGTCACATTCTGAGTAAAGCGCTGACGTTAAAAAGAGTATATGTGGAAATTGTTACTTTATATTAACTCTATTAGGTGTATGCCACGAAACAGTTAACTTTTTTTTGCCTTTAAGTTTACTTGCCTAGGCAACTTGCTGACAACGTGGGATCACGTGAAAGTGTGGCTGTCAGAATATGTCTACTAAAGCTGCTTCTTTATTTGGTATTGTCTATTGTAAATCCTCTTCTCTTCTACACATTGATGTGTATTTTGTTAGTATAAAACAACTAGAGATAGTGTAATAAAAATGCCTACATTTCTTGAAATATTCAAAATATTCGACATTCATTCAGTCACCCGCTAATATTTTTGCGAGAGGGTTTAGCCGCCAATACTTAGGGAAAGTCGCCTGTTTTTTGTGGAAATCGAGGTGTGTAGAGAGCGTGAATTGTTTTTGAGGATCTCCAAGTGGATGGGGGGAAATGTCGAATTATGATATGAGAAGTCGAGCCATCGCTGGAGAAAGTGAAGTTACGACGGTGCGATAGCAAAAATCCTCAACAGCACGTCCCTTATGATAATTATCAATGCAATTAAAATTTTGGAGAAACACATTCACATTTACAGTTGACCGTATGCACGCACATGCTGAAATACAACTACCAACCTTGATGGGCTCTCGGCCGTCGTTGAGCTTGCATGCCCGTCCGCTACAGTTGCCCATCTGCGTGTGTTCGTAGCCAACGAGAACCAAATGTTGTTCTAGAAACCTTGGGTATTGCCCGTCCCTTTGACAACATTTGATCCACCCACACTAGTCGATAGGTGACTGCCACTTCGTGTTGGCTTTCGTGAGTTCCATCTTCTTAGTTGGCACACCAGTATTACGGTAACTAATATCTGAAACATGACATGTTAGCGTAAGAGACATCGGCCGTTTTATTTGAATTTATGAACATGATGTTTCATACAACACAAACGATGCGTGATTGGAATATACTTATGCATATTTGTAAGATAAATACATCATAGGGATTTTCAAATTGATAAATCGCCCTAAATGCGTTGCAAAGTATTGTGAGCTTGGTTTCTAAGAATGTATTTAAATTTTATTTACCGAATTATTTGTATTATTGTTATAAGTAATGCCACATTACCTGAAGCATATACTATTTAAATTATAGACACGTTGCGCAAGACCAATGTCTACGTGCGAGTAGATCAATCGGTGTCGTAACGACGTAATTCACACCACTACAGACATGACAGGATACCCTACGAATCACCATGAAAGTGTGTCGTTATCCCTCACATCCATGTAACAGAATCCACAATGTAAGGCATTTAAAAGGCCTACTGTCAGACACTGGGTGGACAAAATTGGGTACTTCTACGTTAAATAACCAAAGGCTTGCCAAAGTGCACAAGTCTTTCGTATGTGTTCAACGTGTTGGATATTTGAATTTATCGCTCTCTCTTTTTAGGTGACGTTTGTTCTTGAAATTCATATATATATATATAATATGAGATGTGGTGACGATGGTGGATACGTCTCACGTTTGTCCTACCACAGTTGCTGTTGTCGCCAACCTCCGCATTTTCACAGGAACGTAGAAAGGCGTCATATGTAGTCCAGCGTACGTTGTCTGTCTCTGCAAACTATGTATAAAATGCCTTAATAAAAGTTAATGTCGCGTGACAGTTAGGCAAACAATTACATTTTTTTTATGAAACACTGCACGTCATCAATAGATAACGAATACGTTTTAATCGGTACGCAAAATGGACACGATATTATTATAATCAGTATAATTTTTATTTTTATAATTGTACTAATACATTATTCATAGTATGTGTCTGTATTTTAGCTCAATAAGAAGGAAAAACAATTAATCAACCCAAATATTTCAAATAATATATACAATACACCATGTCAAAATATTAAAATAATGCAAATATATTAACTTATGGAAAGCATGGTAAACTGCACGGTAAATAACAAGAAGGTAAGTTTCGGAAACCCACTAAGACGTTATCGCGGAGGCATGTTTGTGAAATCAATTTAACCACATCAATACATCACCCAAATGAAGTACTATAAAGCAAATATTTGTATATAATGGTGCACTACTTGCAAATGTTTTGTTTCATTTCAGCAGTAATAAAATATTATCATACTTTTATATTTGTCGCGAAGAAATAAATATAACAAAAATAACACCGAAATAGTTATAGACAGAGCACCTTTGTATAACAAGACTTGGTTTATATTACTTTGTTTGTAAAAACAAAAGTGTAAAAAAGAAATTACCTGTTATGTTTGATTTTAAAATGAAGTACACATGTCTATCCAGGGAAAGACAATACACAACTGGTATCATTGTCTTTGGAAAAAGAATACAATAGAATACTGTACTCTAAATGGTAGCATATGTTCTGCATTATACATTTTACACTTTATGTAAACAATATGACGAGCTTCGCTTGCTTTTATCAATACATCTTAATAATCCATGGATTCACACCATATAACAATTAGTAGGCAACTATTTCTGAGCTAATGTGTTGAATTACGATAGTTTGAAATGTGTAGCCAACCATGCACGCCCAAACACACACACACACACACACACACACACACACACACACACACACACACACACACACACACACACATTATGTATATATTTACATAAATAACTGTATATATATATACATTATATATACATATATGTATATATATATATATATACATACATATATGTATATAAATATATTAATATATTATATATATATACA
>OZ024863.1:37732037-37977037 GCA_964017155.1 Oasisia sp. SBJ-2009 | reverse complement strand
TAAAGTGAGCAAAACGTGTATTTCGTTTGCCTTAACTACACCTTTATATAACCGTTTTGAATATCAAAAAATTATTTTTCGATAACGATAACAAACATTAAAGAATTTATGATATCACCTGTATAACACCTTTTGAAAAGGTATCCGATGCCGTTCATAAAAAAAGTTGGGTAACATCATAGATTGTTACACGTTCAACTATCGACAGTAAACCCCTTTCCTAAAGCGCGAACTATTGTGTTTGACTCTGTGTAGAACTGTGATTGCAAAAACTTGTTTTCTGTGCCGACCACTGTGTACTGATTATAAGATGGGTGAATTCGTGTAGCTTCCATTGTCTATCTATATCTGTTTCAAGATAATATCGTGTCCTGAGCGCAAAAGGAATTAGTCTATAGACCAATGGCGATACAATGTCAGAGGCAGTAAACGATTATGTGTCCTCTATATTCTCAGGTGGCGCCTAGGAGAAAGCCGAGCCATTGTCAAACGGTGACAGAATGCGTGACAATAACCGTCAAAACCAAGGGCCGAATCCCGTGGGTCAACAAACTGATCAGGTCGGTGCGGGAAGATTATCCCGATATCAAGTTTGTCGTCGTCGATGAACTGGACACAACCGCAACTAAATCGGATTCGCGTCCAGCGGCACTCCCCCTCTCTGGCGTCACCTACGTGAAGACGATGCCGGGTATCGGCTATGGTCGCAAGGTGGCGCTGATGCTGGCAGAAACGAAATACGCACTAGTGACAGACGACGACTTCGCGTTCACCGCCCGAACGAACCTCACAAAGATGGTCGATCTGCTGGAGCGGTCGACTGCAGACATTGTCGGCGGGTACGTCAACGACCACGGATTTTTCGACGGTCTATTTCGCGTCGCGGACAGGTGTGTATCGGGTAGGTGCGCTCCGAGCCAGTATAACTACGCCGGCGCCTTCTACGAACAAGTTCCGCTCTTCGAATACTGCTTCGTCGGCGATCGCGTCAAGAACTTCTTCCTCGCCGACCGCCAGGCGGTGCTGGCTGCCGGCTCGTGGGACACGTCACGTCCGTTCTTCGAGCACGAAGACTTCTTCGTCCAGATGCGACGCAGTGGCGTTACGGTGGTTTTCTGCAACGACATCATGGTCAATCACAATACAACTGACCGCTATCTGGCGGCTCTTAGAACGCCACACCAGTGGGTGATGGCGCGACACTTTCTAGGCAAATGGGGCTTCACGGCCGTGTACGAGTGCAATCGGCACACTTACCTTCAACAGCCCAACTGTGAATCGTGGCAGATGGCTGGCCCAGAGCTGAGTTCCAAAGATGGCAATCCTGCAATGGCGTTCGAACAAAAGCGTGTTCCTTGAACCATGTAAAATGTTTCTCTGTTTTGTTTTTGGTCAAAACCCAAGAATTGGTCCCTAGAACGAAATCTGAAATGTTGCCAATACACCAGGCGCGCGCACATGTTGTGTGCGCGCGCGTGTGTGTGTGTGTGTGTGTGTGTGTGTGTGTGTGTGTGTGTGTGTGTGTGTGTGTGTGGGGGGGGGGGGCGTAACAGTGACAGAATTGCCAACCAGAATTCAGATAAGAGATAAGATAACATAAGATGAGATTTATTAATCGCCACGTGTTTTCATTGCAGTTGCAATAAAACATTGTTAAATAAAACATGTTAGGTCGTCGTACAACTATGTTCACATGATAATACATGCACCAAACGATTCCTATAAGTATGTATATAAAGCAGGCGGAAATGGGTGCATTTTGCATAGGCCTGCCGTGAATCCAAATTTGTAATTTACGTATGTCCCGTCATTCTAGGGTATCTAGGCCTATATCAACTGTGTTCTTAAATGTCCCCTCTCAGGGATGCGCACGTATGTGCTTGGGGGAGGTCGATGAGACAGTGCAATTCGTAGCCTTGAAACACCGTAATGCTAATAAACGACCCGGAAAAGACTAATTAATATGGCCCAATGATGGTATATGGGATCGCTGTGGACTTGTTGATTGATATAATGTTAAGTACAATGCATATAGATTATTAGTCAAAGTTATAAAAATTACCAATGTTATAGTATACATTGTCTCTTTCTTCAGTTTCTGTCGCGGTCTGCCTTCAGTTACTTGGCAAATTTTGGAGCAGTCGTAATAACTACACGATAAACCAATCAGATGTTTAAGTCCAACAACTAAATAGCAGGAATCACAATATATAAAAAATACACTTCACATTAGAACATAGGTAGTGTTGTATAAAACAATTTATGTTGCACAAAACCAATTGTCAACAGTATACTGTGTTGGAAATTGAATGAACATAAGTATTGTATCTTTAAGGTTCATCCCGAACGAACGAACGAACGAACGAACGAACGAACGAACGAACGAACGAACGAACGAACGAACGAACGAACGAACGAACGAACGAACGAACGAACGAACGAACGAACGAACGAACGAACGAACGAACGAACGAACGAACGAACGAACGAACGAACGAACGAACGAACGAACGAACGAACGAACGAACGAACGAACGAACGAACGAACGAACGAACGAACGAACGAACGAACGAACGAACGAACGAACGAACGAACGAACGAACGAACGAACGAACGAACGAACGAACGAACGAACGAACGAACGAACGAACGAACGAACGAACGAACGAACGAACGAACGAACGAACGAACGAACGAACGAACGAACGAACGAACGAACGAACGAACGAACGAACGAACGAACGAACGAACGAACGAACGAACGAACGAACGAACGAACGAACGAACGAACGAACGAACGAACGAACGAACGAACGAACGAACGAACGAACGAACGAACGAACGAACGAACGAACGAACGAACGAACGAACGAACGAACGAACGAACGAACGAACGAACGAACGAACGAACGAACGAACGAACGAACGAACGAACGAACGAACGAACGAACGAACGAACGAACACACATACACAAACACACACAAAAAACACACACACACGCACACGCACACGCTCACGCTCACGCACACGCACACGCACACGCACACGCACACGCACACGCACACGCACACGCACACGCACACGCACACGCACACGCACACGCACACGCACACGCACACGCACACGCACACGCACACGCACACGCACACGCACACGCACACACACACACACACACACACACACACCTCCATTACAATTTAACGCGTATCACCCCTAAACAGATAATATTTACTACTCACAGACAAAACAACGTGACGAGGGTATTTTTATTCCGAAAATTCGTCGCTGTATTTTCTGACAACGCAAAATGTACTCGCCGTCGAACATAACGTGCGAGTGAGCATCTATTAGCGAGTAATGATTTATCGACTCATTGCACTTCCTGGCGAATTGTACGGCCGTACGCTACACAGGAAAAGCCGATATTGCCGCAGTGCGTCGCTGGCGTTGACAGTCAACACGTCCCCGGCAACCACAAGGCTCTTCGGCGTAGCTTTGTTTCGAGGGCCGCGTGAAACCTATACAGCCAACTGTCCTCAGTTCACACGTCCAGAGTATTACGAACGACGCTCTAACCGACGTTTATCGTCGCCTATCGCGGAAATGGCCGCCGGCAAGGAGACGTTCCACGATAAACTGGGGAAGTTATCGCCCGAATTGCAGGTGAGTGTGTGTGTTGTGTAACGTCCGCTTTTGCCGTTCTGCGCATAGTGAGTTCCTGACAATAGCGGTATCGTTTGTCTCTGTGTCATAGAGTCGACGACGTTTAATTTGTGGTCATTCGTCAGGTCGCCGTCGCATAGACCTGACCTGCTGATTCAGGTGTGGATAGATAAATAGATATATAAACAGATTCTTTAGTATTTTGAAATCGCGTAATACTTTGTTGATAGAGTTTATTTGCAGTTACATTCGGTAGGCATTTAACTATCCACTCAGTCCGAATTAAATATTACGATTTAATTTCTAAGTGTTTTTTTTCAGGTGCGAAGGACGCAGTAATGTAATTCAGGTGTTCAATAGTTTATAAACGCATTATCTGTGTCTAATTATAGGTAGGTCCAATTAATTTGGCGGGAGCAGATTTTATGTGTTGAACCGTCATGTTCGATAAAGGTCCATGTTTGAATATTAACGGCTCATTTTTTTCAGGGCTTTCGTTAGCCAATTAGACAAACTATAGATAAATGGCCAGAGAGGCCCTATATCACAATATTCCACCAGAGTGAACACGTTTGGTTGTATGCCGTATGTATGTATGTATGTATGTATGTATGTATGTATATATATATATATATATATATATATATATATATATATATATATATATATATATATATATATATATATATATATATATATATTATCAGTGAGGGTAGCGGTGGCTTAGTAATCGTTGATCGCTGATATTTGCAGTAACATATTACATGTAAAAGACCGGATGAGGGTTGATAGGCGTCAATACTTAGATAGTCAAACTTTTGATCACTGCCTATTATGACTTAGTTGCTTGAGCTTAGAGTCTTATGTAATATTGATTTATATCGTTGAATATATGAAGTGACGTTTGTATTAGGAATGCGATATATCTTTCTGACGACTGAAGTATGACCATTACTAAGATAATACATATACTAAGATGATACTCCACGAAGATTGAACTTAATGTTATCTCGTATGTACATCGCAACACCGCCTTTATGTTTAAGCTGTCTATTTTGTAAATAAAGTTATAATTAGACAGCCTAAACGATGCGCATTATTACCATTCAAATAAGTTTCACATAAAAATGAAATATATTTCAACATGTGCATCTGATTGGTCTTATTGATAATAATTTCTTCGTCTGAGATCTAGCTCAGAATAATTACTTAACTATTCACATAGTGCATTTCTAAATCACAAAAACAATGTCAACGGAAAAGGTTATGGGAGAAGAAAACAATCGGAACAGTTGTTACAAATTCATAAATGACCTTTCTAAAGTAAATCACAGTGTCTGGTGTTGATCAGTTATGAAGTACACATTTCAGAAGGTCACACAGAGGAAATAATAGCAATTGTATAATGATGTAGACGTGACCGGGCGTAGCAACTCAGCAAAAAAACAAAAAGAAAATAATCATGAACATGATTGACGAGGAGGCGGATGCTGGCTCTGAGGTCAGACGAATGGCAGACAATTAGTACTATCTCCAAAGAAATACTGAATATTTTCCTTCTGCATCATTAACCCAATTCACTCGATACATTGTTTTTAAACTAATATTCATTCATTTAATTAATATCAAAATTAAACACCAGTACATAGCATTTATAAGAGTAACCTGTAACACATTAAATCAAATACAGGTAGCAGTCAATTACACAATAAATACTCACATGATTTATGATAGTAGTCATCGTGTTGTAATCATCTCCTGTTTTATCTTGACAAACAGAAAAAGAAGGAAATTTATCAGTTCAGATCTACACTGTCATAACTTTCTCCGAAACAGAAAGAATATACCAGTTCTTACAGTGTCAGATCTTTCTTCGAAAAAATATTTCCTTCACAGTGTCGATGTTTGTTTTTATTACATATAATTATGGTCACGCCCCCGCGTACGTCCGGCAGTCGGCGACATTGCTGTCGCTTCAGCTGTCTTCTGTGGAACGCTAGCTTGGCCGGCTTGGCCCTCAGTCTTCATTGGCGTGTACTTGTTCGTCTTTGTCGAGTCTGTTATGTTCCTTGACGTTATTGTCTGCTCGAAACACGTCGTCACGCACCGCTTCACTGTTTCCGGGATACCATGGAACTGGGGATCTGGGCGTCTGATGCTCCCTTTTGTCAGCTTCTGGTGTTAAGTAGCTGTATCAATGCCACCTTCACGTGGGATGTGTGGCTCAGATAAACTACGGCAGATGGTATAGAGTAGGAGACATTTATTGCAAGTTTGCAAAGTGAAACGTAGAATACGTAAAGCTATGAGATGAGAAGGGTCAACATATATAGAGAGTTGGCGAGGAAGAACGTCAAATAAAGCATTGATTAAGGTAATGAAACAATGCGAGATGTACGTATTGTAACAGGTTCCATAATCTATGCAAGTTACAACATATGAGTGAAATATGCGGTCACATACTTGTATAACATGCAATTTACAAGATATCCACGATTTATCCCACCACAGAAACACAGTAAGGTATTCGTAAGAATTGCACGATCTAACGTCACACTTGTAATAATATATCCAGTCTAGACAAACACTAAGTCGAACTGGCAAATATCACGATGCCTGCACCATTCTCCGATTCGTTATTGGAACTATCGGCATCAATTACCTAAATAATATATTCTTTCAAATATTTTTAACCGTACATTTCGGAGGAAATCATATTGTAATAATGTGTCGTTCTCCGTAAGGATATGTATTGTGTTCCAGAAGCACATTTAGGTAACTGTAATATTATTGTATGTCTAAGAACACTTGTTGTCAATCATTGCGCGTCTGATAACCGATTCTGCGTTTTAACTACAAATCACAGTAAGCCACACAAAATTATACGACACCAAGTGAGATCATGACTATGTGATACAACACGAATTTTCAAAAACCACACGATACGATATAATTCCTGACCCATACCATAATACATGTAGAAAATTGTTCCTGTGTTCACGCCACAATGTCTATTTCTTGTTGCGTGCGCAATCAGACTCGATGAGACAAAAGTAATCTTCCACGGCGATCTACACTCTAACGGTAACTGTTTGCCCTTAATAAAAGGGCCTTATATAAAGAATTTCGTTCTTTTAATACGGCCATTTCCTTGCAAAATGCAAACGCATTTAGAACTATTAATAAAATGTGCATCATGCTGTTTGGTGGAATTGTATCAATTTATGTTTTAACGTGGTAATAACATTACGCGCGGTCCGCAGGAGATTTTCGTGGCGACCATTGAGCAGATGCTGCGTCAGGAGACGACCTCCATGCTGCACTTCATCCGGGAAACTCGCGCCGACATGAGCGCCGCCGTGCGGATTATGCAACATGGACAGAGGGCGCTGAAGTCGGCGCACGTCGACACAGGTGAGGGATTTGTGGCTATTTGTAGTTAGAGTCTAGTGTCCTCGCGCGCCAGGGTCACTATGGCTGAACGGTACCAGCATCGGCTGAACCGTACCAGCATCCCTTTCAAAAACTCCTCTTTTAACGTCAGCCAATAAAATCGTTCGCTGGATGTATGGTCCAAACCATGTCAGATGGTAACCGAGTACAGTGATAGGCCTATACTGTTGTTTGGCCAATTAATTATTGGTGTCTCAAGTACATATACATGAGAATGTTTTCACACCTCTGTTGTTTAGCCCCAGTTAACGTGAAAACGACATTTGGCGTGAGAACCACCTTCCAAGCTCAACCGAATCCCGTGAATCATGAGGCTATCACACTGTCTCAATGCTTCCTGTTATGTAAGCTTTCCTAACCTCCAGAGTGAAACAAGATTCACAATAGTGGGGGCAATCATAAAACCTGATACATGCACTTACATTTGCTTCTTAAAGACACTGGCATTTGAACAGTCTTAAAAACATTTGCATTTTTCAAAATAGTTGCATTTGAATAATTTAATGCATTTACGCCATTTTAAGACAATCGCATCATTTCAAATATTTGCATCTGCACTCAAATGCAACCGTTTCTTAGCGAGCTTACATTTGCACTTGCATTTGAATCATTTCAAGCATCTGCATTTAAATACGATCACTCGTATTTTACTCAAAGCCTGCTGTCAATGGGCTGATCCTCTTTTGCGCCTGGCTGTAAGTGTATGAGATAGAAGTCAAATGTTTTCTGTAGGGTCTAAGTCGTTCGTCCGACTGTTTTGTGAATGTCCATTGCCAATCTTCAGTAGACTGGTTACCTGACTCCATTTTCATTCCTGGAAAGCATAACATGGACATGGTGACTAACACCAAACATAAACACCATATATGTGCACTGATGGATTGTCTGCACATACAGCAAGTTCCTCTTGGAGAACTTGGGGATGAAGTAATCTTATCAAATTTCAGTGGCATCAGTGCCAAGTTCAGACAACTTAAACTGGTGGACTATATTTGTTATCAGTGACCGCATTTTCCATGAAGACACGCATCTCCACGTTCAACGTTCTTATCATTAATATGAGTTGTATTTTACGTTCACAAGTACCATAAATAAAATAGATTTTCCCGTGATGTTGTAATTTGAACGTACATGTCCATTTGAATATGGAATAAATTTTACTCTTTCTCCGTTCTCTACAAGACAATTTTGCGATAGTTTGTCATTATTCTCTATTGTGTTCAATCATATTATTATTATGATCTTAAACACATGGGCAAAGCGTCCGCTCGCATAGCTTTTAATTGCAACAAACTCTGCAAATGTGATCCCTGCTAATGACAATACCATAAGGTTTCTCTGGTCTGACTTGGTGAAGGTGAAAGTTGTTTTAACAAACCTTAAAAAGAGCTTGAGCATTATGTTGTTCAGATATTAAGAAAAAACATCTTTAGGCATTAGAATGAAGTATATACTTATTAAACTTATCTGACTGCTACTGTTTATATTGTGTATATATATTTAAATGAAATGTGAGGGTGTAATTTGTACAGCAAACAAAATCCTACATCTCCCAAAATCCTAAAGTATGGCCTCATACAACTCGTATGAAGCATTATTCTTAATTCGCAAAAATGTATGTTGCGTATGTCTTATATATCAGATTTCATAAGAAAATGAATAACAAAACATTACAACAAACTTACAAATGAATATGACAGTATGAAAAACGAAACAAATGCAGACTGTGTGTTTTTTAGACTTGATTTGGACGAATTGATCAAAACAAAAAAATGACACACATACATAATGATCTACCTCGTGTAGACCTCTTTTCGGATAGTTGGTTTTTATATTTCTAAACGTATTTATCTGTCATGAGCTGCATACAAATGTTGGTATTGATGTTGCGTCTTTAAAAGAAACGCAAATGCCGTCTTTGTCAGAGCATCAGGCGGCCGTTGAAATATGTGTTTCGTCACTGTTGCTATGGTTGTCCATAAAACGACAAAAGCCTTATTCGAGCGATAACTTCCGGCACGTCAGATATGCCGCCACGTTCCTTGTTCTAGCCACGGAACCGACGACGCAGAACACGGCTCTGTGAGCGTCCGTGTGTCACTAGACCACACAAAGCACTGCAGAATGCATTTATTACTTGAGCTATTTTAATCGGTTTTGTTGGATGAGATATCTAAGTCTGGTGAAATCGTGTGTAAATCCTCTGCCTTTCAAATTACAAAAGACCAATATAAATATAACTTATCCAGCATTCACTTGGAGATTTGGCTAGCCCGGTGCAGTTATAGGGGAGACCGGGGCTAGTTGTAACACGGGTAAGTTGTAACAGAGGGCTTGCAGATAAAACTGCTAATGCAAATTATTCTGCAGGACGACAGCATGTTCGTCAATAGATTTAAGCATGTAATGTGTAGTATAACGTGAATCCGTCGACAAGCCACAAAGTTACGCCATTTTAAAAGAAAACAGGTACTACCGTACCGGGGTAACTTGTAACATTATAGGACACCTCATATAACTCATTATGCCACAAATGTGTAATAAGCAGGTACGTACTTATATACCAGTTACCTGCGGGAAATATGTGGGGAACCGTAAGCATGACAAAAGTGTCGACCGGTTAAGAAACTCACCCGCAATCCTGAAATGTGCTATTATATATCGGGGTAACTTGTAACACTATACAGAACACCTCATATAGCTAATTATGCCACAAATATGTGATAAGCCAGGCATATAATTATACACCAATTATCTGCGGGAGATATGTGGGGACCCTTTAGCATGACAACAGTTTCGACCGGTTAAGAAACTCACCTGCAATCCTGAAATGTGATATTTTTGTTTCAAGTTACCCCGTACCGTGGTAACTTGTAACACTTTAGGACACCTCATATAACTCATTATGCCACAAATTCGTAACAAACCAGGCACTTAATTATTGTCTTCGAGAGATACGCGGGGAACCTTTGGCATGGCAAAAGTTTCGATCGGTTAAGAGACCTACCCGCAATCCTAAAATGTGTTGTCTTTTTACAACTAGCCCCGGTCTCCCCTATGTTCTCAGTCGCAGTGTTACCGTGCCGTGCACGGGGAAATACACTTTTAAGATAAGCTGTTCTAAGCCTGCGGGGCGAGAACAACATTTGGATCGCTACGAGTCTACATAGACGCTGAGATTTCCTTCAAAAACCCGCTTACCTTTAACAGACGTATATTCATGGACTTGAAACACTGTTGGGTAATTTTATAACATGATATTTCAAATTTACGTGTTTCATCAACCAATGGTCCACTTATAACAAACACATGCACATGACGTCCATTATTTAAACACATTACTATAATTTGACTACTACCTGAAGTGGAAATTATTCATTACACCTGCTTGCGCAACACAAAATGTGATGATCGAACTCGTCTTGGCTTGCCAAATGCACGCGAGACGGATATCTTATGCAAAATTCTGCATCAAGTTGAATGCTGCGCTATACAATATCACTACATTTGGCGTAAATTGTTTCATCTCGCAAGCGAATGTGAAAGTAATAGTATCATTCAGCTTGATGTACCGGTACACAATAAAGGGATATTCTGGTGGTTATTATTGTATTGCATATTTCGTTTGCCTTTCGCCAGCTCGTCCAGCGATTGCTTCAACCGACCGCCCCGTCACCCGAGACGCTCGGCCAATGAGCTCCTTCAGCACAGTCAGTGCTAGATCAGGTATGTAAAACTCGTTATGATTGGTGAAACATGAAATATGTGAGACGAGACTACACCATGAAGCGTTTCCTGCCACAATTACCATTCTCTAGTTAGTAGGACCGTATGAAAGAAACGTGCTTTCAAATTAATCCAACGATGTGTTGCCATCTTTGTATACACAAATACCCGACGACACGCCGATCAGTTGGATACTTAACAGCTAGTGTAAACGGTTTTTTCCCCGACTATTCGGTGAAATGTCTGAGTTTGGTTACTAAGATTATCGTG
The DNA here is from genome assembly GCA_964017155.1 of Oasisia sp. SBJ-2009. Taxonomy (NCBI): domain Eukaryota; kingdom Metazoa; phylum Annelida; class Polychaeta; order Sabellida; family Siboglinidae; genus Oasisia; species Oasisia sp. SBJ-2009. Next base: position 37,965,923 of record OZ024863.1, on the reverse strand, counting down.
GTTATTTATGTCAACATGACCATATTATAGGGGAAAATACAATTATGTGGGGAATATGCATATACAACTTCATTCAATCGAAACATTTGAATCTATGACGGACATTAATTTTATTTTTAAAGTGGGTGACACAAATGAAACCCCACAATTCCACACAGTGAACACATTTAGACGTGCCTCCGATGTTTGACCAATACACGTCTATAGTTTCTTACGCCATGACACTGTGATCCTCTTGATATTTGTAATATGAATTTATGACAGTTCACATGCTGGTTTCTCGTGTTCCCTTCGATACAGGGTTCCATCTGTCCCGACCGCAAACTAGAGTATTATTCTCAGTTTGCCAACTGGCGAATTGTGAAGAGTGGGCATTGATGACGTCAGGCTTTTTATGACTGTTTTTATGCAATTTGAATTGTGTCTTCAACAAGGTTATCTTAGTAAATTGCTGATACAAGAATACTTACTGGTGTTGCTAATGGTTTGTTTTAGTAACGTTTTAATGTGCACATGCCTAAAAAGATGTTTTTGTTTCCAATTTAACTAACCTCGCCGAAATATAGTAGCAGCGGCCTAGACCTTATCCCTTCCAAGTTCCAACATGCTTCTTTGGTATAATAGATATCTTCAAATTACCGAAATGTTTTCGTTTTTATGTGTTAAAAGCAATCAAGATATTTGTTCGTCAACACTTCTAAGCAATTTAAAAGTATTATTCTGATTGTGCTTACTTCAGTTATGACACCTAGCGGTATAGACCTGGTTGACCTGTCGGTGTATGACGGAGACGACCATACGACAGCCGTTGGTGTGAGCGATGGCGCGTCACAAGGAGCCGGCTCGCTGGAAATACCAGGCTTCTATCGAGAGGTGTGTACTTTTCATACACCTTAGGAGAATGCATGGATCCAACGGTTAACTGAGAGTTATTGCGAGATATTATAATAGACCTACTGTTGCTTACAGATAATTAGCATAAAGCACGTCAGTCGTAAGACGTACACACAACCATGTTTGACGTTATCGCCTTGATGTGTCATTTATAAAATACACAATTTAGCTATAATTCAACCACGCTACTTTACAGGTCATTTGATAAAATAATTAAAACAAAACAATGGGTACAAAATCTAACATTTCTACAACAATACAAGTAGATTCAAATATAAAGCAATAGCCGCATTTGTTACTTTAACTAGATTGGAAAAAAGATTTAGGGCCTCTCGGCATGTTATACAAACCTGTCTCTTTAAGTAGTTTCGTAAAAGTTAATCAATGAAACCCAGTGATTTACGATCAAATCAAGTAACGATTAACGAGTATTCGTGTTGTTTCTGACGTGTCTGCTGACGGCAGATGACAGAGGAGATGATTGAGCGTCTCGCCAGCGCCGCCGCCCGAATTGAACGGGAGAGACAGAGACAGTCGGAAGTGGCGAAAGAACGCCTGGATACGAAGAAGGCGAAGAAGCTGGAAGAAGTCGCCCGGCTGTTCGAGTTGGCCGACAGTAGCGCCGCAGGGTTAGTCGCGTTGTCGCGCTTACTTTTTTCCGGCGTTATAAACGTTCCGGTTGGTGTTTGTGCGCATGCCATACATGTGTAAAAGTAAAGGCAGTTCTTATATAGCGCAGTATCCAGTCCTCAGGACCGCTCAAAGCGCTTTACACTTTACTTCCCTGACAGACCTGTTCACTCAGACACCATCTCGGCTTCTCTGGGAAGCATCCAGCCATATGCTACAATTAATGCGCGAAGGCTGCTCGTACACATATCCACCACTGTCTATAGTCAGGTACTCATTTAAACAGCTGAGTGAACTGGAGCAATGTAGAGTGAAAAAACTTGCCCAAGGTTTTAACGCCGCAGCCAGGATTCGAACCCGGGTTCTCGTAGTCGAGAGTCCGAAGCTCTACCCCTGAGCCACTGCGCTCTAAAGTAGTGAACGAACATGACGTAAAATAATGATTGTACAGCGAAACGACAAAGCATTTTTGGTATAAATGTCACGGGCTGTTCGTTATCTCTCATGTGATGATTACTGTGAAGAGTTGCTTAAAATGTCGTTCAATACAATAAAATATTACATTTGTTTCTCGCGGATTATGGCGCACCACAGTCACGTGATTTACGCTTGCTATCAAAACATGCCTCAAAACTTGTTTGCCTCGTGTTGATTTGCAACAAATAACTTTGCTGAGAGATTACATACATCCTAGCGAACAACCCGTAGTACATATACGATAAATGCTTTGTCGTTACGCTGCACATTGGTGATTTTACATTTATCGCGCATGCGCAGAAATATCAATCGGAACGTTCATAACGCCGGGAAAATATAAGCGCTACAGCGTCATTCCACTTATTTACTGCATCATCAGTAGAATGTATTTGCGCATATTGTAGTATTTTTTACGAAAAGACAATTGTTTCTCGACTAAGCCCTACTAAACGGAACGGTAAACAGTTCCAGGTTATCTGTAAAATAGTTATCAGTATTTACACTGTAGCCTAGTAGTGTAGCCTGTAGGCCTATGTTAATAAATATATCACTTTGTTTCGTATCTAAAATTTAGCCAGTTTGTACGAATGAAAATACGGATGTCTTGTCAGTGTCCTGCCTGCACATGTCAGTAACACATTAGCTAGGCCAATGTAACGTAAGAACCTTTGTTACTGACCACTTCGGAGATCGTCTGATTTCGGCTCTGCGCTAAGTAGTGTGGATAAAATTGCATTAATCTTCCGAGGGTATAAAATATTGAGAGTGGTGTAACCAGTAGCATTCCTGGCTGCTGGCACGCTAGGACGCCTGTGATGGAGTCCCACACTGACACTACGGTGTCTGTTGCAGGAAAGAGAAGATCAGACAACGACAAGGAGATAAACTGCGCCACAAGATCGAGGAGATTCGAAACCACAAAACTGAAACGAGCCAAATGTAGCCGCCAGGGGTAGAGAGCAGTGAAAGCAACGCAGATTGCGCGGGAAACAACAGCGACATCGTGTATTAGTTTTATAGTAATTAGTCTCGGTCGGCTGCGTAACTACGCCGAGAAGACAGGAGGCCGGCTTGAATATTATCCGTGTGGGGCTAAACAATGCCGTCTCCTCACGGATACTGGTTAATCCTGCCGTAATTCCTATTTTATAAACAACTGCAAACTTTTATTTCTATTTATTTTGTGTTAGTATAAGTTTAATTTTGAAAAGGTTTTATAATACAGTATTATCTGATAAAGAAGTTTCGTAATTTAATTTGTTATTTCAAATTCAGCCTGAGAACCAATCAGCGTCTCTACCATAATCTGGGGTAAGGCCGCCCTGTCGGCTACAACTGCAGCCCCAGAGAGTGGAGGGGCTTAAACGTGCTGCCACCTCACGGAGCCGAGGAAACCGAGGCTAGACTGGCATTTGTTAGCAGCGTGTCATTCGAAATAAACCTGGCATAGCGGCGACGTCTTTGTAATCTTTCTTGCTCACGGAATGCTGGGCTGTTGCAAGTGGGTGAAACATGACTTTGAACTGTACAAGGGAAAGAACCCGGGGTGGACTGACGTATTTATAGTTGGAGAATACCCACAACATATTGTTGACGTCAGTAAATGTGTGCAAAGTATAGTCGTGTCTCGTTTATGCGGTTTTCAATCTGCACTTTTTGCATGGGAACCATCTCGATATTATCATGTATACTATAACGAGGTGTTTTGCTAATCCACACGTTTTATTTATCCGACCACAACCTTGGTAACCAAAGTGTGCGGATAAACGAGACATGGCCATATATGGTTCGTTGCTTTCCATTATATGGGTCGACGTGTTGCCTGCGGTAGACATGGAATTCGTTAAGTGTAATACTAGGTCTATTAACCAAAACATTACTTCTTCAAACTAAAATGGTGCCTAATGCCTACAGGTAAATTGGCAATCCACAAAGAATGTCTCTAAACTCGTTACAAAAACGTTTTAATAGGACATGCAAACGATATACAACCAGATCATTAAACAGCGTATGTAAACTATACATTCAAAATGCATCCAGCAGTAAAACCGGGAGTTGACGAGTTGCTATGAAAATACAAAGTCACAACCTTATAAACTTTGATCACGCTTCACATAAATAAACTAATTACAGTAAACTACACTGTCTTCACAGGACTTCATCGTCAAATACCGTACAGAGACATACAACATTCAAGTATGGAATGCCATCACAACAGATACACATTCATTTATTAAGTTAAACATGCATTTTAATTTGGCATTTCTGTCCAAATCTAACTGGGCCAATGTTTGTTCTTTACAATAAACATGTTGATAGTCTCGCATACACATTGTTGGCATAGCATGTTGATAGGTACATATTTGTGGGATACCACGTACAAACGTGTCGCAAGATGACCTCTAGAAGCAATAGCCGACTCGATTCTTTGCACAAAATTCTTTTGTACCGATCATGTCTCATAGTGGTGCCATCTAGTGAATAAATGTCTAGGGTAATCAACACGTGCTGCCGACTAGCGGATACATTTCAACTACATCGCCCAAGTGAAAAACGGTTTTCGTTCTTCACATATATATAACACATTGCCTTAGCAATAACAAGTTAAAATCACTGCCAACAATTAACATGTCATCTTTTCTTCCTTGAAGAACGTCCAGCTTTTGCTGTTGATGCAGCTGGCGTCAACAGATGTCTGTCTCTGAGTTAAGGGACAACAACACAACATTATCAAGAAAGTCTTAACAACAAAATTGGCATGTGTATTGTATTATACTGATGAGGCTTTGCCAGGCAGACTTATTTTGAATATGAAAACAATTAAGCTGTATCACATCTGCTTTGGTCCAATACCCCACTTCGACATGTGAATGTCACTTTTAAATGGTGATATAATTTTTATATAAAATACAATAAAATAAAAAACAGGCCATTTAAATATTTTACGGTTATTCCTCCGTGCAAAATGCATTTCAATATCATGGACAATAAAGTTATATTTATTATAAATTTATTTGGTTCTTGTTAAAAACTTCTGCACGTAGTGACTATTTTAATAAAATATCGGGTCAGTGAACAACTGCCACAACTTGTTTCCTCAATGCTCTAGTGATCATAAACATATCAATTCAACGTCCAAGGATACTGGTCAATGTCCACTTCCTGCCGGAGGATGCCGGTCAGCAAGAACTCGGCACTGACCACAGGAATGTTACAGTGGACAGTGCGCTGGCAAGATGCCTTGTCTGCCTCACATGATACGACGACTGTCTTCTCGTGGTATGTGCGTGGAACCGATGCCAAATACTGCAACAAACATCAAACTGTAGATATTCGAAAACTGGTGCCAATTTGTTGAAGCAAGAAACTTATCAGGTCTATAAAATAACACGTTGTATAAATACAAAAGAAGTTAAAAGCGTCACTTCAATACGCCACCAGAATTGTACTTATTTATCTAAATCACAGGTGTGTTATACTAAATTACTTACAAAATGAATGAGTGCATTCTTAATTATTGTTACAATGCAAAGTCTATATATTAACATCTGGCAGTATCTCCTTCCAAATGATAATGTTTACTTGCCTTTTCTATATTAATTTGCTAGTAGAATGAGATAAACTTGCAATAGTTAGCATATTAGTACACAAGTTAATACGTAATTCCATGTGAACGTGAACATAAGCAGCACTAACCTCGCCCCCCGCACACTGGATGATGTCTGAAAACAGTCAACAACAAACGTTCAAAGTTGTCAATTTATCTGGTCACATTTTACCAGTTAATACAGACACTGTTTCAGTCATTACGTATTACGTCCAGTGTCAATATTGTTATAACAATGTTGTATGTATCCTCGCAACTCAGGATTAATAATTGATTCCACCATCTCTAGCCGTCACCTTATACAACACTCACAGTAATAGATTATCTTATTTATGACTCTCCCTGCATGATTTTCAGGAACTCAAGAACCACATTACACTACACTTTCACCAGTCAATACCTTTGGCATTTGTACTGTCGAAATGCAGAATATAACATATCTCATTAATTGTGTTGCTGTTCTTGAAACATTGTCTTAGGCTTCAATAGTTGCCAACTTAGATAATTTAACTGTTTCTTTTCATCAACTTACACTGTTTAATCCATACAATATTTAATAAGGACAGTACAAATGTTAAAACACAGCAAATATTTTCTGGCCACCTTTCATTTGCTTGGGTTCAGGCAGTACTTTCGGGGTCACATGGATTCTGTAGCCAACCAGAAGTCGACCCGAGGCCGCCTTCCGGAGCGAGGTCGCGAGGTTGAAGTGGAACTTCCTCTCGCTCTCCTCGTCTTGCACGAGAAACCTGTCCATGTCTACAGTAAGAACAAACACAGTCAATCAGCCAGAGATTCAAAGAACACACAAACCTGGATAAACCAACAGGAGTAGGAGAGTATTGCCGGGCCACAGGACACTCAGTGTCCATGAAGAACACTAAAGTACTGACCCGTGAATCCAACTGGCACAAGAGAAAAGTGAAGGAGGCCATATACGTCAGAGAGAGAGAGCCCCTACCATGAACAGAGATCAGGGATACCATCTGCCTGCCATCTACAATCAAATTATCCCGCCGAAATCTGAGGCAACACACGTGACACCAGTATGTGATCAAGGTCCCGTAGCTGACGGATTGTCACTGTCATGTTGTGATTGTCACAAACACAAATACACCAGAACCTCTGTATTAAGGTCACCCTCGTATCAGAACCACGTTAAAGTGACATGTACAGCAAGGTAATCATATTAGTAGGACCACATGTTATTATGAGAGTAGTGGAACTAAATGTGTTTATTCTTATTAAGGGAATAATTTGGGACTCTTGTGTGATGATCTTAATTGCAGAGTGGCTGCATTACCAAGGAGACCATAACTGATCAAATATAGTTTGAATGCATATGATAGTAAACAAAATGTCTTGTGACTTAAACAATTAACGATTGTACTAATTCTTGTTTTTGCAAAATAATCAATCATTTTAATTCAAACTCTCAGATGTCGTTGACACATTGCCACGATACAGATAAGTTGACTACTCAAAAAAGTCAGTTTCACATTTCAACAGGCTGGCTCTTGCCTACCTGGGGTTTGAACCCTAAACATGGAGATATGAAGGTGAGTATTCAGCCATTAAGCCACCATGATTGTATTATTTTGTTTCACACCTGATTATCCAAAAAACACATATTACATTCACATATTCAATACATGTAGGCTTCCCAACCAAAACACTTGGCAAAGCATCGTACACAGTATTGCAAGTGACATTTGGCATATCTGTTTCAGCTGTCTATGATAATCCATTGATGCCATTGAAAACGGGCATATGATATGCATTTCGTACCGGTAAATGTGTTAGCTTCTCGGCAAGACAGAAGCCATCCTGGCCCCACAATTGGAATGCCCCGTCCGAGTCCACACAGGAATTTGACAGTTCGACGAACCTGAAACATATAAACATATTGAGTTGACAAAGAGAAGTACATAGAGGGTGGAGAATGTGCGTGCGTGCGTGCGTGCGTGCATGCGTGCGTGCATGTGTAATAGTTTCTTCCAATAGTTTGCATCTGTGATTCTCAGGTGGTTTCCTCCAACCAGCCCAAACTTGGGCTAACGCAGGGGTTGTTCTTCTCTAGAATTAGTGAGTCCACTACAGGTTACACATTTACCCTCTGTGTGGGATCTTTTACTTCCCCTGGCAGACACCAGACAGAAGGGACCACCGGCTTTTAGTGTCTCTTCCGAAAGACACAGGCAAATGTGGGGTGGACGAAATTGCCTAAGTTTCGAAACGGCAGTAGATGGGATTGAACCACCGTCCCCTCGATTGACAGTCCAGTGCTCTATCGCACGACCAATGCTACCCACCAATGTAAAACCTCCAGGATACAACTCCATCCCTCAGACGAACAGCAACATATTTATTATGACAGAATTACCAGTATTTGCCACTGATTAAGAGATCTACACATTTTAGAATTCATACAAGACATAAAATTTTCATCAATTGATAAACCTATCCTCTACATCTGTATGTTGCACAATCGAGATGAAAGGCAATTTTACTATTCATGGTGACAACGCATTTGGAGAGAGGAATACACTGGGAAAGTCTTCCTATGAGCGTAAAGAAAGGCACAGGAAGCCACCTACCCGGTCCGTAACAAGATGAGTGCATTCGTAGACACTGTCAACAATGTGTCCTCCTAGATTCTTCAGTATCTAACCATGAAAAACACAAAATTATTGTATACTTTAACACACAGTAATAAACAATTATTAAAAAAACATCTAACGCAATATAAAACGGAAATTAAAATATAAATCATAGGCCACTCTAGCTATTCTGACTGACTTACCTCCATCACATGAACTATAACTGACAAAATTATTGTGTAAAATAATACAGCGTAGTTTGACTGAGGGTGAAACGATCTATGCCATGACAACATGGATACTAGAGCTTCGGACTCTCGACTACGAGAACCCGGGTTTGAATCCTCTGCTGCGGTGTTAAAACCTTGGGCAAAGTATTTTCACTCTACATTGCTCCAGTTCACTCAGTTGTATAAATGAGTACCTGACTATAGACAGTGGTGGATATTTGTATGAGCAGCCTTCATGCATTAATTGCAGCATGGCTGGATGCTTCCCAGAGAAGTTGAGATGGTATTTGATGGAACAGGTCTGCCACGGAAGTAAAGCTTTAAGCAGTACCAAGGACTGGATACTGCACTATATAAGCACTTTACTTTTTATACTACAGTTTCAAAAGTAGAATCTGAGTCTGTGCCTTGAGCCACTCATTCGTCACTCACCTGTTCCCCGTGAGAGTCGAACATTCCCGTGAACATCACTTGTGGTCGACTACTTGGATGACGCTCTCGGAGAGACGTTGACAAGCCGCTAGGTGTCGCCTCCGACTGCTGTCGACCCCGCGACCTCTTGCTTGGCTGGCTTGAATCCTGCAATCGTCAATTACTACAAATCTGATCACTTTAATAACATGATATTATACTACCGGCCTATATAAGTGATAATTTGTATTATAATGAGTGTGCATAAATCCATTTATTTTCAACTCAACCAAAATTCTCGCAGTTTCGATTCAGAATAACTCGACATGTGTTCAAATATTCCACTTAATTTCATGAACAAACCTGAAGCCTGTGCTCTATGTTCTACCGGGGTAAGTAGTTTCGCAGTGTTTATAATTTCACAAGATTATTAATTTTAAAATAACATACACTGTAAAAGGCCACAATTAGGTCCTATGTGGTTTGCTTATCTAAACATTTATTGCTGTCAATGCGAGTCTGCTCACCCCATCAGAAGTGGATGGAAGAGACGTCTGTCTTCTTTTAGGAGACTTTCCAACAGGCACATTCTCCTTCTGCTTTGGTGACCCTGGAGGGTTCAGTTTGGCTTTCACTTTCACTTGTGATGACTCCTTGTTGGCAACATTTACTGAAGAACGTCTCGCACTTTTCTTGCCTTGAGGCATCGACGAGTCTTGTTGTTTCCCTACAATACTTTCCCTGTTTCGTTTTGACAATCGTTTGCTTTCTGTTTGTTCCACGGTCTGTGATGGCAACTCTCCAGTGTTAGTTTTACTTTCTTTTTGTTTTGCTGCTTTTGCAGGTTTCTCTTCAGTCTGTCTTCTATTTCGCGTTGACCTTGGCTCACTATCTGTTCGTTCCGCTTCTGGTGGATTGTCCAGTTTTCTGGCCGACCTAGTTTTACTTTCACTTTCTCTTTCAGATGCGGTTGTCCTTTTCTTTGGTTGTGTTTCTTCTGGCACAAGACTAGTCCTTTTTCTAGCTGACTGACGACTAACTTTCACTTTCATTTCACCCTCCCCCACCGAGGGTTCCTTGTCAGCTTTTGTTTTATTGCCTCTTGTCTTCGATTCCTCTTGTTCATCCATCACAGGTGTGGTCGATTTCTCACTTCTTCTACCTCTCACAGCCATCGTTGGTTTTTCTGCAGTTCTTTTGCTTGTTCTTGAAACTGATTCACTTACCTCTGCTGGTTTCACTTTCGGTTCACTATCACTTGTTTCCTTTTCCACTGTTGGCAATTGTTTTTCACAGGCACTCTTTCGGCCTCTCATCGATCGAGGTTTACTTTCAAGGTTTGTTTCATTTTCTTCCTTTATTGGCGAGTTATTAACCATACTCTTTTGGGTTCTTGTTGATCGAGGGATAGGCTCAGCTTGTTTCCTAACTGTTAACAGTTTCTGCTTAACACGCACACCACTAACATTTTCACTTTCTTTTTGTGCAGCTGCGATTGACGGCTTTTCACTAACACTCCTTTTGGGTCTTTTCGAAGGAGTTTCACTTTCGTTTTGTTCTATAACCTCACCGGTTCCTTCTTCATGTGCTGTTTCATTTTTGTTTCGTCCAGCTGCTGCTGACACCAATGGTTTCTTTGCAGCACCACTTCTCATCGATCTAGTTTTGGTTTCTTTTTGTTGCTTCACTAACAATTTTACTTTTTTCACCAGTTCTGCCTGTGACTCGACATCGGTACACCTTGTGCGTCTCCGTGTAGCCACAATTACCTCTTTGGACTCACTCTCAACTGCCGCCTTATGGCCCACCTCTCCAGCAGTCTTTCTACTCCCCCGAACTGACCTCTTCGGTTTAGGTTCATCTAAACCATCTCCCTGCCTCGTGGTTGAACCAACCCCCTCAGTGCCAAGGCTGTGTCTACGTGTCGTCGCAACAGGGGTTATTTTAGATGGTCCCTGACTCTGGGTTCTACGAGACACCCTACCCCGCTGTCCTGGTGCCGGGATGGGGTCCTCTGGTAGCTGAATGCTGGCCCCGAGAGGGCGGGTATCGGAGAGGGCTACTCGGGTCTCGGAGAGGGCTTCTGCCCTCCTCACGGCAGACCGACTGAACTGTCGACCGACACACAGGGGCATGAGGATGTCCTCCCCCTCCACCGTGTCTTCCCCCGGCTGACTGCTCTCCACCATCTGCACACAGATAACACCCACATACGTGACTCATTCATTCCAATGTCTGTACGACTTTTCAACAATAAGCACCTCTGACGTTATGTGTGCATGTTGTATTTTGTTTCTTTAATTTTTTTATTTGTAAAAGTGCGACCACAATTACAATTTTTAAATTACATTATAGCTTAGTCTTTTATTTTATTGATTACTATTTACATACTGTTTGAGTAACGAATTTATCTCTATTTTTATTTCTCTACTCTTGTATTTTATATTTTTATGACGAACACTACAAAATGAGTTTCCCGGTCCGGGACAATAAAGTTTCATTGTATTGTATTGTATTGTATTGTATTGTATTGTATTGTATTGTATTGTATTGTATTGTATTGTATTGTATTGTATTGTATTGTACCACATCACTGCTTACATGGCATCACACATAACACTGTCACATCACTGCTTACATGGCATCACACATAACACTGTCACATCACTGCTTACATGGCATCACACATAACACTGTCACATCACTGCTTACATGGCATCACACATAACACTGTCACATCACTGCTTACATGACATCACACATAACACTGTCACATCACTGCTTACATGGCATCACACATAACACTGTCACATCACTGCTTACATGGCATCACACATAACACTGTCACATCACTGCTTACATGACATCACACATAACACTGTCACATCACTGCTTACATGACATCACACATAACACTGTCACATCACTGCTTACATGACATCACACATAACACTGTCACATCACTGCTTACATGGCATCACACATAACACTGTCACATCACTGCTTACATGGCATCACACATAACACTGTCACATCACTGCTTACATGACATCACACATAACACTGTCACATCACTGCTTACATGACATCACACATAACACTGTCACATCACTGCTTACATGACATCACACATAACACTGTCACATCACTGCTTACATGACATCACACATAACACTGTCACATCACTGCTTACATGACATCACACATAACACTGTCACATCACTGCTTACATGACATCACACATAACACTGTCACATCACTGCTTACATGGCATCACACATAACACTGTCACATCACTGCTTACATGACATCACACATAACACTGTCACATCACTGCTTACATGACATCACACATAACACTGTCACATCACTGCTTACATGACATCACACATAACACTGTCACATCACTGCTTACATGACATCACACATAACACTGTCACATCACTGCTTACATGACATCACACATAACACTGTCACATCACTGCTTACATGACATCACACATAACACTGTCACATCACTGCTTACATGACATCACACATAACACTGTCACATCACTGCTTACATCACACATCAGTCACGTTTTTTTTTAAACAAGATCAAGACAGGTTGTGCCACCCTTCACCTCAATAAGTGTCCTTGCCTTCACGGCATCTCCCATAACTTTTTTTTTAAGTTAAACCACCAACCGGGTAAAGGTTTATTGCACAGAAACAATTAAAATACCTAATTACAAAATAACCATAATTTATGGTCAACATTTTGAGAAACCATGGTAGCTGTTACCCTCCTCTGTAAATTAACTTTCAAGTGAAAACCTTGCTAAGGAAATGGTAATTAGCTGCAATGGGTTTGATACATACCTCTGATGTCTCACTGCCGCTGTTAGCTGATGGGTCTTCCGGAACTAGAATACAACATGTAAACCAAATAGTTAATTATATATTTACGTGATATTTAATGCTTACTATTTGTGACTATTTAGATATTTTAATCCGTTACACATATATGGCTTTATAAGTATAGTGTATATACACTATTTGTGCAAATATCCCATGTAAACATATATGTACTTGAGCTTAATTAATTTGATTATTATATGGGCCAAATACTCCAAGACATGTACATTCTGTAATTATTACAATCTATTTAAAATATAAATTTAATTACAAGTGAAATTATAAAAACAACTTCATAGTAAAACTATGCTGTTTTTATCCCAGTAATTGGACACAACCATGATGGCAATAATATAATGAACTCACCTAAAATTTAAATCCTATTTACATGACTGCAAGAATATAATGAATATTGAATTCACCTAAAATAATTAAATCCTATTTACACAAATACTCAACAGTGGTGACATACGTCATCTTATTTTATAAACCAAACTTCTTTCATAATAATAATAATGTATTTGATATGTGGTATAATTACAATAAAAAGTTCAACTATGCAACTAAAAAAATGGTTAATTCCAGATCTTTGGGAAACAAATTGCACTCACTGGGCACAGCCCTCTCCCTTCCCTGTCTCTTCCACGGGGAAGACCTCAAGGGAACGGGTTCTTCCCTGGTGTATGCCTGGGTGCACACGTCATCCGAGTTGGCATCTACACACCCTCCTTTACTGGGGTCATGTGTCACCCCTTCTTCGCCATAAGCCTGCGTGCTGATGTCATCAGAATTGTCAGCTATACCCTTTCTTTTATTGGGGTAATCGGTTACTCCTTCCTGACAATAAGCCTGCGTGCTGACATCATCAGAGTTGGTTGTAATTCTCCCTTTTTTCTTGGGGTAATCTGTCACCCCTTCTTCGCCATACGCCTGCGTGCTGACATCGTCAGAGTTGATGACACTCCTTCCCTTTGAGGAGTTTCCTCTCACCCCTTCCTCCTTCCCATACGCCTGGGTGCACACGTCATCAGAGTTTAAGGCAACATCCTTTTCCTTCGAGGCTACACCTGTGGCAATGTCTGTACCCTCAGTGTCCCCCTTGTCAGAGCCCCCCACAGTGCCCCCCTTGTCAGTAACATCCTCCGTGACGACCCCGTGACCTTCTCCTTTTTTGCTGACATCATTCCCGTCATCACCCTGTGTACGTGTGTGGTCTGTGCTGACATGCTGACTTCCTTTCTCACCCGGCAGATCCGTATCCTGCAGTGGACATGACCATAATTCACTGTCATTCAGTTGTGTAAACACCTGTTAATCTATAGAAAAATTTTAACCAAACTATACGGTTACAGTCTATACTATGTAATTATAATTTATGTCAGTAATTTCAGCAAAAACTTAGGTTTCAACTCTAAATATCTCATCATGTTTGCAGTGCACTGGCATGTGTAACATATTCACAGGTGAGAGCCAAGTGTCGTGTAAGGGAACTTATGTTGACACAAGACAAGACACCAGGGACGCTACACATTCAAGGACACCAACAACAGTACTAACATGTATAATATCATATGACAAGTAATACTAAGACAAGTAAATAGTAATACATGTTACTCACAGTAACCGATATTGACATGATGACATGACACTGATGACACAATATTGATGCCATGACACTGACGACATAATATTGATGCCATGACACCGATGACATGACATTGATGCCATGGCACTGATGACACAACATTGATGACATCACTAGTGTCATGCCATTACTGTTGTATCAGTGTCATATCGCCTGTGTCATGTCACTAGTTGACACAACACTACTGACACAACAGGTGATATGACACCGATAAAACAGTGATGACATGACACTAGCGAAACTACGCTTGTGGCATGACAACGATGACACGATACTACACGATACTAGTGACACAACACATGATATGACACTGACACAGCAGTGATGACACGACACCATCTCCACCCACCTGCTGGGACACGTCGAGGCGCAAACTTGGAAACGAGTTGTCATGGCAACTCTTTCCACCGATCTGAGTCGAATGCATCTTTGGCTCGAAACCTGTGCTGCCCTCTGGTGACTCAACCACACTGCCAGTGTCAGTGACCCCAGCCTGAGCATCGGACGTCATATCGGACGTCACGTCAGACGTCACGGTGACAGGAAGCTGCAATGGACTGTCCCCATGTTGTCGGTCGTGGTCACTAATGCGGCATTTCCCCACAGTTCCTTTTGGGGTCATGTCTGCCACGGGGAAAGGCCGGGCAAATTCTGCATCTCCGATCTCCCGTTTTGCGTGAAGGGTTGGGCTCTCTCCCACACAGAGGCTGGGTGTCGCGGAGGGAGCTGTCCCACCAGTATCGCTTCCATCCTCCTTCCCTAGGGATGACGGGAACACTGGACTATCACAGCTGCTGTCCGAGTCGGAAAACGTCAATTTGCAGGCCATTTTCGTTGGTTTAGTGTCGTTTTCCGCCTGTAGAAGTTTAACACATGTTTAAGCTGGTTCTCAACTGGCCCATTTGGTGGAATAAAATGGGGTTATATGCCATAGATGGTTGAAAGAATTAGTTCTGGTTGACACATCTAATGCTGTGTAACTAAAATCTTTTATTTTAAAAAGACAAACTGTTTGGATTTACAAAATATTAAAAAAAAAATTATTAAACATTCCCCCAGGCAAATTTATTATATTGACAAATAAATTATATTGAGAACAGCGATTTCGTGATTCCATGTGTATAAGTATATATGTATCTGTACTTTATAAGTTTATGTTTTGGGGTCACAGGAAGAGGGCACATTATGTGCCATGTGACCACCACGTAACAATACTTTTTTGTTTTGATTGCTCATGTACATGTATTTTTGTTGTTGTTACAAAATAAAATTTGATTTGTGCAGAAGTCAATCGCCACCCAAACAAATAGCCTTGAAAATATATATATATTTTCCTCCTATATCATGTTTTTGAGAGAGAGCAAGGACTGTTCAGTGTCCTCTCCACCAGTACATGTGCATAATCACGTCCGATATTCATGAGAAGAGACTCATTTTAACTGTTGCTATGTATACTCGCTAAAATTAAGGCATTGTCAAAAATAAGAACAAGTTAATAATTGGTCAGGTGATAGAAAAGGTTACAGACGTATCACAAAAGTAACACAAAGTATAAATAGAAATGCTAATACTGAAGAGAGTAGGCTCTCTGTAAGGACCCCAGTGGAAGTGATGTTACTGACAGTTCTTGTTGCTAGTTGTCCATCTCCCATGTATGTTACACCATCTTCCTAGTCACTCAGGGAACATAAAGTTGTTCCTTTCTTTTTATATTATAGTGATAACCAGTTAATGTCCATCCTTGCAAGCCAAGGTTCATTGCACTGTACTAATGTGCCCCTGGCTAATCATCTCTGCAAACCATGGGAGATAGCGCAGCCGAACTATGAAATTATAGCAACTGCTACTGCATCAGCCTTGGGAACGGCGCAAATACCTGCCCCAATTTGAAGACGTATACACGACTGGAGGGAATCGCAATATAATGACCCATTCACATCCTAAACACTGCATGTAACATGAGCAGTGTGTGACTTTGTAGCAGTTTGTAGTTTCACTTACTATACTTGTGATGTTATCACCAGTTGCCTCAGGATCAGCCACGACTTGTGTTTCTGCATCGAAATCGACACAAACTTGTGTTTCAGCCTCGACATCCACATCAACTTGCGTTTCAGTTTCGAAATCAACACAAACTTGCGTCGCTGCTTCAAATATAGCCGAGTTGCGATTCTCATCAAAACCGTCATCTGAAACGTTAGTAATGGCCACAGATATAACACCGGTATACTGTAAGTAAATAAAAAGCTTTATTTCCTGATGGTGAACAAGTACGTCACGTGGTAAATTGTGATTTTTCAATGGGCCATCATCACCCAACACTCCTAGTTACATACATACATTATATACATACATACAGACATACAATAAAGCTTTAAATAAAATATATAGTTCACAATAACACTACTACAATCATAATAGTAATGAATAAGAAAGGTGTAATTAGACTGCAATAAAAAATATATATATATATATGATATTTAAAATAATTATAATAAATTACATTTATAAAACATACACAAAATAATAAACTAAACTGTGTTTCAAATACTTTAAAATTATGACTGAATCCTCTTTTCTCATGAAAAACTGTGTTAAATATTGTAAGATTATCCATGTATATTCTTGAATACACAAAAAATAATTTCATAGAAGTTTCCAACTACAGTTGCGCCTATATCAAATCATCTCATTGCCATTCTAAAATCGGTGATTTGGGTTTGGCCAATTGATGTTAGAAATACGTTCGGGAAGTTTTATTTTAAAATTCACTGCTGTTTCCTTGTTTTAATTTAGAAGAATCTAATTATACATATGCAGTAGAATTTCCTGGAATTGGCTTTTGATATGGGGTGCATTTACAGGTTTCCACGGTAACAGAAATAGTAGGACAGAGTACAACAGATTCAGCAAAATTCCACACACTACATAGGATATTTGCCGGGGGATACCTACAAAGGATATCTACACAGGATATCTACCATACATGGTACAGTCAACTGCCACCCCCCCCCCCCCCCGACTATCCGGGACCTGTCCCTACCTTCGTCTGTCTCCCCGCCCGAGTCATATGCCTGGGTGGGTTCACATGCCACCCTCGCCCTCTCCTCCTCATTCCACCCCCCTTCCTCCCCCTCCTCCTCGTAGTAAGTCACTGTCTCCGTCAAGGCCATCGTCACGTGCTTCTCCCTCTTTGTCTTTCCATCTCTGTCGACACCTGCAAAATGTCACCAATGTATTTTTTGAATAAAAACTTGCTTTTATTTTTTATTTGTTGGTTCTCAGAGGTTTATAGAAAGTGAAACTGCTGGGTGAGATAAAAGAAAAGTAGTGAGTGTTTATTTCAGCCATAAACAAACCTCTGAAAGTTTGATACTCGATATACAAAGCATCTAGGAGCAGCATAACAAATGTAGATATGCCAGTTTGACTGAAGAGTGGTAGTAGACCCAACACATGCACGCACGCACGCACGCACGCACGCACGCACGCACGCACGCACGCACAATAAAGACAGACATAAACAAACACTATTTTGGTTAATAGTATTCTGTGCCGATTTAGATGCGCAGATTATGTGAGTACGTTGATACCTATTAATCAGATATTAATTTAGTATATTCATTGTTTGATACAGGTATGATTTACTGGTGATGTTTACTACTGCTATATTACACAAGACAGCAGCTAATACAGCGATCTGACGCCAACGTGCACTTATGCAATAGTGTACGGGGTCTGGTGTGACAACCAGGCAAAGATGTGTGCAGGTGTGGCAGACAGCTGGACACGTGTGAGAGCGTCACTCGACAAAGGCAGGTGACAGCAACAACAGCCTGTGTGTTAGTCGATGTCATTTCAATTAAGTTGGGACAACTAACGTGTAAGTCGACCGCACTTATATATATACCTTCATGTTGTTGCACTTTATAAAATTCTTGTATATATGTACACCTACATATGTAGAATATATTGGTGTTATATACTAAATTAATCAGGCTATTAGCAATAAATCGCCCTGACACTCGGTCAGGTTCATGAACAAATAAGAGTAAGACAGGGTTGTGGGTGAACTTGTAGATCTGCATTGTTTTAATGTTATGCAATAACCACATGTTCAAATAATCACCATACATAGTAAACATGTGTAAGTATACAGATAATTGCCACATAACAATGCAAACTCCCAGAACACACACCCACTTAGAACTTTAAATATCTAGTGCCCCAGGTGACGCTGGAATGAATGAAACGACGCAGAAGTCGTCCAGCAAAGTGTTGGTCATGAAAAGAAGCGTGGGCAAAGCGGCGGCCAAGTGAAACGTCAGCAGCGTGGACACAGGTGACAATGCCAAGGGGGGACACACCAACAGAGAGTGAAGGGAAAACCTGGGGCAGGATTTTGTCAAATTTGGCCAAAAACGGTGATTTCGTGATGTTTACATAGAAAAATTATTCAACTTGCCTTCTATGCACGTTTTTATTACAAATGAAAATATTTTATATCATAAAACACCACTTTTGTGCCATGCCCCATCGTTCAAAAGTCTTTGTTTTAGTCAAGTGAAGCGCGTAATCCGATTTGTTTACACTTTTCTAGGGATGTTTATACATCGCCATGTGGGTCTATTCCGCCATGCTGTATACCGTTGGCCAGCGTCACTTTCGCACTGTCTCATGGGAGTAATCTCATCTAAATATTTCCGACCGTATCCGAGCCATCCCGATGTAAAGCTGCACCCCGTGCTAACCCCACGGCAACAAAGGCGTGGGTGATCGGCTTCGTATTGGTCGGCACCGATCACGTGCGTTATATCGCGCGTCTCATTGGCTAAACGCTCACTTCCGCGTGGTCTTCGCATAAATTATCTCTCTGAATAAATTAGCGTTTACGCATCCGTTCGAGAAAGTGTTTACGTATTCCCACGAGAGATTGATAGATAGAAGTGAAATGGCAGGCAGGAGAAGGCAAGGAAAGGAGTATTATGGTGCAGGGAAATCCAGCGACGCAAGCAGTTGCAGTTAGCGTGTGCATCGAAGTCAAAAGATGCAAGTTCCGCTGGACAATCGACGTCGGCTAGCTCGGCGTCACTGCCAGCCAGTGTCACTGCCAGCGTCACCCCATCGGCACAGGTATAATACCGTTTTATGTACACATGTAAATAATGATGTATTATTGCATAACTGATTTATCAATTGAAATGTCTGACAAGAACTGTCAATATTTATTCAGTGTTACTGTCAAAGGGAGCACCATTAGCAGGACTGGCCTGCCAACGTTTGGGTAATCCGGCCAGGGTAGGCTGGTGCCTCGATGGGCTTACTCATGCAAGCTGCCGGAAATACTGTGATGGCAAATTGCCATGAATTGTGTATAAAATCTAGATTAATTTATTTATGCATTCTATATGTAGTAGCTACTGACCAGAGTATTCTACCATGGTAATGTTTTGTATAAATTGACACATGTGTTCCTAGTTTAGTCAGCCAGCTAGTAATTTCAAATCAAGTTTCAAACTAATACATGTTCATTATTCTTCCCATAGGTGCCATCAACATCGGGTACGCCAACTTCGGCAACCCAGAGGAAGTTTGACCTGAAGCGTCTACTTCGCGAAACTGGAATTCCGGATGACGAAGCCGAGGCTGATCCGGATGACACAGGCAGTGACAGCATATCCACAGTCATTGCGAGGGTCAACAAGCTGTCTGACCTTGTTGCAGGGCTGTCGTGCCCCTCATGTCGAAGTAACACCCTTGCTGTCCGCACCGTCAACTGTGCACTTGGGTTGGTGTGTCAGCTGCAGACTACTGCACGTCATGTGATGACATCACCAACACCACACATTCATCTGACCGGATCGATGGCACTGCTGGACACTTGCCATTTGTGGTGACACGTGCTGTTGTGTCAGCGTCGCTTGACATGGGTGTGGGTCACGGCGGCATAGTGAAGCTGTGTCGGTTCCTAGACATGAACGCTGTGAACCAGACCACCTTTGCTGCGCACAGTAAAGCCATCGTGGAAGCCGGCATGGTGGTAGCCAACAACATCCTCACTGATGCTGCGAAGATCGTTCGGCACATGTACGCAGACCAGTCAACCACCAGTGACGCAGCCAGTGATGCTGACGAGGAAGTCGTCGACTTGGCCGTGAGCTTCGATGGCTCCTGGATGAAGCGCGGCCACACATCGGCGTACGGGATCGGGTGCGTCATAGACACGGTGACAGGACTTGTCCTTGACCTGGCTGTGCTGTCATCGTACTGCCAGGCGTGTTCGTGTGCCGAGGCACGATGTGGAGACCGAGACACGGCCCAGTTCCAGGCATGGCTGGCTCGACACACCGACTGCAACAGGAACTATCACGGCGCATCTGGATCTGGTGGCATGGAGGTAGTCGCTGCCGAGACGTTGTGGGACCGCTCTCTGAACCGCGGATTCCGCTACACCACAATGGTCTCGGATGGCGACTCTAGGACCTTCAACAGGCTGACCGAGATGAAGGTTTACGGCGACGACATCACAATCGTCAAGGAGGAATGCGTCAACCATGTCGCCAAGAGGATGGGGACGGCACTGAGGAAGCTGACGACGCAAACCAAGACAACGGGGGTGACACTTGGGGGACGTGGAGACGGCAAATTGACGAAGGAGGCCATCAAAGAGCTGTGCATCTTCTATGACAGAGCCATCAGGTCGCACCGCGATGACTTGGAAGGCATGGAGAATACTGTCATGGCATCATTTTACCATGTGTCATCGACAGATGCCGAGCCACAGCACGACAGATGCCCACAGGGAAAAGACAGCTGGTGTTTTTTTCAGAAAGCACTGGCTGCAGGGAAACAGCCAGGAGACCACAAGGGCAACCTCAGTCATTGGCTGTGCCCAGAAGTTGCCGCCCTCGTCAAGCCCGTGTACGTGCGCCTGAGTGACCGTGCTCTGCTGAGCCGCCGTTTGCGCAGTGCTACGCAAAACCCAAATGAGTCACTCCATGCCAGGGTGTGGGCGAAGTGTCCGAAGACTGGCTTCGTTGGGCTGCAGCGAGTGTTGCTTGCCACCTGCCTCGCTGTAGCCGAGTTCAACAGCGGAGTGAAGGACACATCAGCACAGCTGTACAGTGCGATGGGCATGACGGCTGGCTCACACCTCGTTGCGTCGGGCGAGAAGGCGGACCGGAAGCGACTCAGGCAGTCACTGCGCCAGACCGAGTCCCGTACAAAGGAGGCCAGGCGGGCACGCACACTCTACCCGAGTAGAGCTGCACGTGCTGGTGCAGCGGACTATGCATCAGGTGCATTCTAGGGTCCCCCCACTGATGATGGACACTGACCCTGGTAGTTAGGACAGTGTTGGACACTTATCACGTTTTTTTCATTTCGTTTTCACATTTTGTAATTTTTCCAATAATAAATGCATTTTTTCAGATGTATATGAATTGTGTGATTGCAACTTTATACATGATGATAATATACAAGGAGTGGTATCATCAAGAAAATGTCTAGTATTTTATAGCTGTGCTACTAGTAGTAACTACACAAACTAGCTATCACGTTTTTCTAGCGTATCACGTTTTTCTAGCGTATGTATTATTAGCTACATTTACATTATTACTTTTATTTATCCATCACTGAATTACATGATTTGTATATTGGACATCATTGGAGATCAGTTATTTAGTTTTGGGTGGAGTTTTTCAGTCATGTATGGTATATATTTGATAAGAAATCTACAAGTTCTTTGAATGCCGTTTTCTCAGTTTTACGTTTTTTGCATAAACCCTATCTTCAAACAACTTTTTCTCAGCTATTTATCAACATATATGCTTGAAACTTCACAGTGTTTATAGTAATAGTATATTATAGGTAGTGACGTGAAGAATTTGAAGAAAAACAAACACAGTTTTGTGCAATATCACATAACTACAAAACACCGCCAATAATTTTAGGCTCAAATACGGCCACATAGTTAAAAAATCATTAAAAAAAAGTATCTTGTAAAACAAAAAACAAAGGATGCTATTACCTGTAGATTAGACTACTCTAACTGTGTATGTTTTTTGGGTGAAATTGGGCCATGGATTATGCTTTAAAACACCGTGTGAAGAGCTAACATTTATATCCAAGATGGCCGCCGTTTGGGGGGACGGAAACCCCCTAAAAATCCAAAAAGTATACACAGTATAGTTTTTTGACATAATTAACCCCAATTTACAACTTTCAGCTCTTTAAGATTATAAATAACAAAAAAAAGCCTGAGACCCAGGTTAGTCCTGAAGTTGTAGATGCAGCTAAACCTATGCCTAAGGGAATGAGACGTCGACGACGAAGAATACCGACACTGACAGAAACATAACGACCAGCAACACGACTGCCAGAACTGTCACTGAAATGAGTCGCATACTCTGGTCTGAACTTTACACTACATACTCACACAGAACTGTGTGGGTAGATGACAAAATGAAGGGTTGAGAACCATTAGGCACGGTAATTCACGGGAGACCTGTATAAGGAATATTGTGTTTTGTAATATTAACCAAGTGACTGATTTGTATTAAATCATTATATATTCATGATTTATTAATTGTGATTTACATTTACTATCATCATCCTCTTGGTGACAATTTTGGAATTTGTCGGTGTCGTAAACTAGAGTGGTTCGACAACAGAGACGTGGGTGGTGACTCAAGACACAATGTCACCTGCTACGACTGGGTGTGTCAGGGACTAAGAGTTCATTTTGTGTGTCGACCCATGAGTGTCCACTCATGTCTTCTCCATTGGACAAGTCTCCGTAGACTAAACTTGTGCGAATGTCGTCTCACGTCACAGACACTAGCTGTCATTTCTCAGGGGATACCAGTATGTCAACAACTACAGAGGTTCGACTGCCAAGGCAACAGAGACTTGGGTGACAGTCTTGGGTGACGACTGTCACGACACAATCTGCGACTGTTCACCGTTCCCTGTCACACCCGACAGTGTCTAGACAGAGGGAGGCGTTAGGGAGGTTTCTTGGTAAACAAAAAACGTGGGAGTTCACTTTGTGTGTCGACCCATGAGAGTCTTCGCCACTGGACAAGTCTCTGTAAACTAAACTTGTGCGAATGTCATCTCACATCAATGTCACTAGCTGTCATTTCTCAGGGGATACCAGTATGTCACCAACTACAGAGGTTCGACTGCCAAGACAACAGAGACTTGGGTGACGACTGTCACGACACAATCTGTCACCTGCTGTGAGAATGTGACCAGTTAAAGACAGTGACTGTCACCGTTCCCTGTCACACCCAACAGTGTCTAGACAGAGGGAGGGTTAGGGAGGAGGTTTCTTGGTAACAACTGTTGGGCTCATCTGGGATACAATTAAGGGAAGATTGATGACATTTGCAACTGATGTAAAATACTGTATGATTGTAATGGTTATGATAACTGAAGTAGGATTCATGATTGTAAAATGTATCGATGCAGCACAAGCCGAGATGGTGATCTAAATACCGGAGACTCGGATAAACGTTGGGTATTGTGTAAAGCACTGCAAGCATGCACGGAGGTAAGCACAGGACATACTGCTTTACACCGATGATGAGTTTGGCTCGTAAGATGTATTAACAATACAAACTGGCTGGCTGACAAGTTTGGTGCTGAATTGGAGCACTGAAATCTGTGAAGAAGAATTGAACTTAAAATACTTAATTGTTTTCCTTGTTTTTTGGCTAATGAACTAAATGTATCAAAGTCATAATATGATGATGTGTGTGAAAGGGTGTGATACTGTCCTATACGCAAGTCCTGGTGTTGCTGAGATTTATTGCCACTGGAGACTTCCAACTTCATGTTGGCGACACATGTGGCATTTCGAAGCCGACAGTGTGCAGAATCATGCGCAGTGTGTCGAATGTGGTAAGTGCGACCTTGAACGAATACGTAAAGTGGGTTGGAAACAGAGATGAACAAACTCACTTTCTACTGAGTGGCTGTTCCCGCAGGTTGCAGGGTGCAATGGGTGCACCAATGTGAAGACACTAGCGCCACGCGTCAATAAGCACGGAGTAAGCAACAGGAAAGGGGTGCACTCCATTAACGTGCAACTGGTTTGCAATGCACAGATGACAATTATGAATGCTGTTGTTAAATGGTGAATAAATTTATCCTATGTGATGCAGTAACCAAGACGGTGGTGCCGCCTAGCGGATTAGGCCGGTGATATCCTGGCGGGTTAGTCAGGTACTCGGGGGACTTGCTTGCGCGTAATGATATGGCGAGGGAATCAGCCCTCGGGGTTTATAAATCAATGCTACCCAGTTATTCAGCCCCTTTATGAAGAGAACTGTCACTAATAATCATTGGTAATGTGTTAGAAATTGTAGGTCATGCTTAACAAGACCATTGGGGCCGGCATGTTTGCTGTGTATAATGTATGTCTGCTGGTATATATCTGTGTTTCATCTGATGTATCTCATTTAATATAATGTCAATAAAATGGCCAATTTCAATCATCACTTGTCTTGCATTGCTGCTTTACATAGGAGTCTGTATGTGCAGCCGGTACATACTAATATATATGTGCATGTAGCTACCAAAGACTTTGATCACATTGATTTTTGTCCCACTGCGGCATATGGTCTAACTGGCCACAATACCGTTGCGATGGCATCCATTTCAATATGGAGAGCACAGAAGATATTTTAACAGTGTGTGTGGACAGTCCTAGCTGTTGTTAATCAGTTATCTACTTCTGTGAGTTGACGTGTGAGGTTCTGTTGTGCTTCAATGAGCATACTAAACATAAAACACCGTTTATGAGACTTTATAAACGGATTTATGGCTTTGTATTTGTATTCGTTTGTGCTCAAATTGTAATTCATTGCAGTGCTGCCGCCTAGCGAATGTGTAATACACCAATGTCAACCCCAGCGGGTAGTCTAAGCACTATTACAAGAAAGTCAATATTCCACGTGACTCATAAGATCCAGTAGATGCTAATGTTTACCAGACTCCGATTTCAGCTGTTGTTTACATGACGTATCTTTATTTTGGGATCGAAAACACCCATTTCATTTGAGTTTATTGTATTTTGTTTGGGTACAATTTGTTCTGTTTGTTTGCATACTTTGGAAGTTTTTATCTGGTAATCACGCAAGTTTGAACGGCTGAGATTTAGGTTTTGTGTCTGCAACAGCCACTTGCAATGACAGCTCTGCTGTCAGTGGAGGCCGTTTGCCTTGTTTACGACGACATTTGTTGTGTTTTACTAGATTAATTTCTTTCCTTCAGCAGTACAATTAACGAGCGGTAGCTGGAAGAATAAGGTACAAATTATTTTTCAAAATATATTACGATTTTGATTTATGTTTGCAGTTTACTTCGACTTGTATTCACTTTACGCCACGACGAACGACAGTCCAGTACCCTCGGCTACAAGACCGGTTCTAGTTGCTAAAAATTTACCAAGAGGTCGACCAGTTTGAACTTGTTTATGAGACTGAGTTAGCACTGTCTGACATCACGTGAGTTTGATGCATTATAATACACTGCCAGAAAAATAGTACATTATTGTGATGACATCTACAGTGATATTGGGGCATAGTTTTGTTGCCCGTTTGGAATCGGCTTCTGGCAGTCGGAATGATATGCCTGCAGGCTTAGATTTGATCAACTGTAAGGTTGAATTCATTTCAAAACGGGGTCATGATAATTCAATGCGACCTTTGTTACACAACGTTAGTTAGGAGAAGCTGCAGATTATTTGTCTTCACATAGGTGAGAATGATATTTCTGTCGACCTGCAAAATGGGGTGTGTGTAGCTAGAGAAATAAATTTATTGTAGTTATAATTTTTTTTGCATATTCTAGGCACTCTTATTGTTCTTAATGTTTTGCCATTTGCATGTTTCTTCACCCAGTTGCTATGGGGTATGCTTATCTGACATAAACATTTTATTTATTAACGTTGTCACTGCCTATCAGTGGCCATGGCCTTGACATTTAAAAAACGCTTTTGGCTACAAATGCTTGCTCTCCGTTATCTATTTTTTCAGCATGCCCAAGCGTAAGGCATCATTGACTAAAACTCAGGTGGTCACTCGGCGTCAGTGGATGGCAAGCAACGTGACGCCTGATGACACACCAGCCATCATCTCATCTAGCAGTGGCCAGCACATCAGGGGTTAAAGGTCAGGAGCTTCGCCCCTGCATGGGTGACACTGCATTAGGAATAGTCGAGTCTCTGGGTCAGGATCCCTACCCTTCAGGTACTGATTCTAACATTACCACCTCTGTCGCTTCATCAATCCCTTTAGATGCCCTCATACCCGAGTCAATCAAACAAAAAGTATGGGTGAATGAATATATCGATCTCGTTCAGCTACTGAAGCCATCTGACTGGGGTCAGTAGAGTTTAGCCTTGACCACCGGGACTGGAGCACCAGCTCTATGTCTTCAACCAAAACGCAAAGCAAAAATTGTTAGCACAGATCAGTGGTGCTCGGCTTTCAATATCTTCATGACCATCTTTCTGACTAAATTCCCGACACAAGCACAATGTTGTGGCCGTGTAAATAACTGTGTCAATAATATATATCTGCCTTTGGCAGTGCCCACCGCGGCTGTTTAATTTAAGACAGTTTGGCCCACTGGAGCCGTTATTATAACATTCTGTCTTTGCCCATCGTGGCCACTGGAAAAATGTGCGTTAATTATGATTGTGAAACTTTTTCAACAGTTTCTGTAATGCTCTCTAAATAAAAGTGGATGAAGGTCTGAGGAGGCAGTGGATACGCTTTGTGAGCGTGAAGCGGGCCGACTTCAAGCCGCCCACTCGAAAATCACAGGCCGACATTTGCCCATTTCTTGCCCCAATGCTACAGCACAGAAGCCTTGTGAATGGCTGAATTGTCAGGAGGGGCACTGAAGTGGAAAGACTTTGTCGCCTGGCAGTGTCCCGACAGTACAGCCTCAGTGTCACGCTGTGGTCGGCCAACTGAAGCGATCCGCCTCAGCCTCAGGTTCGGCTCAAGCTCATCAGCTGGAAACACCAAAACGAAGCAGAGCATCTGCCAAACATGAAATTGCCTGGGTAAGAAAATCATGCTTTATGTGACACATCATTGGCATGCATTGATGATTATCAATAATTATTTGTCAATAAATATTAAAAATTACACTGACATCTGTTCTCGGTTTGGCAATACAGGGATTGACAAACACCTTGCTAATTTGTAGGTGTACATTTTTATAATTAATAAGGGATTTATTCATAGACATCATTACTAAGGTTCTAATGACTTCTGCTATGTCCCTTCAACAACAGCAGCAACTCACCAATCATGAAATTATATTGTATATTGTTTCCCACTGTATATTGTACTAAGCAATAGTATTATTTTGTTTTGGATAAACCTTCATTCATTCGTTCCACATTCCGAACACCATGTTTGTGTGTTTCACCAGTTGATGCGAGACAACGAACCACCTCCTACAGATGCAGTCGCACCCGAGTCTGTTCAACCAACCCTGACTACATCCAAGCTGTGGCTTGTCAGACAGATGTGAAATGTGCCACAGATCAAGACACTCAGTTGACAGCACTGAAACCAGTGAACACTTGTACGAAAGGTTAGTATTTGTGAGCAATGACATCAATCCAGATTCTCACATTGAAAGAGGCTGCGGACCTGCTGTGTTGTGTAACCTAATTGATTTATAGTGCGTCATTTGAAGTGATGTTGAAGGAGTTGTCTTGGTTAATGCATCAGTGCCAGGGAGAATTGTCTCAACGTTGATCATGTCATTTCTTTCTGTATGCCAAGCTCCAATGTTTACACTGTCCTTTTCCTTCAGGTATCAATACTACCAAGAAAGTGATGGTGGAGAGGGACACCCAGACCAGTCCTGTCACCGATATCACGCCAGTCACGACAAGCACCCCTATCAAGGAGAGGATGCCTGCAGATGCCATCAGTCCTATCAAGTCCTGTCGAGACATCGAGGACCCCTACTACAAGCCTTCTGACAGCTCCTTCAATGCTGAAGGGGAAGAAATCACCGTTGGGATGGTGGCATTGGAGGATGTACATGAGTGTTGTGGAGATGTTACTTCTGAAAAGAAGTACATTGTTTTCCACAACAAACTCATCGATTTGTTCCAGTGTTGCCCCATTTGTCGTGGTCCCAGTCGTGGCCATGTGGTCAACCGCATGACTGGGGGCTATGGAACTATGGTCAAGGTGGAGCAAACCTGCGAGAACTGCTCCTACACCAGGACCGGGGACAGTCAGTCATCCACCGGACACTTGGCAACCTGATGTTGTCAGCAGCATTGCTGTTCTCTGGCTGCCAGGTTAGCCAGATCCTTCGCCTCTTCAGCATCATGAATATTCAATGATTCTCCCGGTCAACATACCAACGCCACCAGAGCGACTACGTCATCCCCACTGTCATCAACGGCTGGAAGGAAGAACAAGCATCGATCCTGGCTGGACTGAGGGATATCGAAGGCGGCCTGCAGCTTACAGGAGACTGCAGAAATAACAGTCCGGGACACTCAGCCAAGTATGGCACATACCCACTTGTCGAGCAGACAACAAAGAAGGTCATTGCCTTGCAGCTGATCCAGGTAATTAAGAAAATCATGCAAATAAGATCATTTGACTGTCTTGTCTGTCATGAATACAAAGACATAATTGCAATGTCATATTAAATATATATATTAAACAACATTTGACAGCAGATGTATGGGCAGAGTTGATTGTAAGTTCAAGAAATGTGGGGGCTTTCAGATATAATGAATAAATTCATTTTATGATTATACCCAAGATACTCATAAGCTAGTATTTATGCGTGGCCCAGTTTTGTGTCCCAGTGCAATGAAGCCGGCAACAGCAATGCCTGTGAGCTGCTTGGCTTTCAGAGGAGTATGTCACATATCACCAATACAGAGGGTTTGTCGGTGAGAAGTCTTGTGACGTACCGCCACAAATCTGTTGCTGCTTTCATCCAAGACACCCTGAAAGTCAACAACCCACGCTGTGTGCAATGCAAATCTTTGGCATGGGCCGGTCTGACCGTCTACTTTATACTATAAGGGGCATAGTTTTCGAATTGGGGCGGCAACTACTGCGGCATGCAAGAGGTATCTGAGGAGGACATCTAGCGTATGGGTTGTTAGAAGTCACAAGCTTTTAAGAAATATATTCGTATCCCAATGTTTCATTTACAGTGATTCCCAGTTCCGCGGGCTATTCTGGTCGTGCCCATATTCGAACTATTATGTTGTTTTCTACAGGATGGCCAATGCTTGTATTCATGTTAGTAGCACAGGTGCCATCTCTTTCTGGTACACCATTTAGTTACTGTTGTTGGGATGTTTTCTACTGAGGTGGCACATTCAATGCCTTTAGGCATCCACCAATGAGAGACTAAGAGTTCACTTTGTGAGACGACCCATGAGTGTCCACTGAGACGACCCATGAGTGTCCACTGAGACGACCCATGAGTGTCCACTGAGACGACCCATGAGTGTCCACTGAGACAACATGTCTTCGCCACTGGACAAGTCTCCGTAGACTAGACTTGTGCCAATGTCAACTGACGTCAATGTCACTAGCTGTCATTTCACATGGGATGATACGAAGGTGTCACCAACTAACTAAACTTGTGCCAATGTCAACTGACGTCAATGTCACTAGCTGTCATTTCACATGGGATGATACGAAGGTGTCACCAACTAACTAAACTTGTGCCAATGTCAACTGACGTCAATGTCACTAGCTGTCATTTCACATGGGATGATACGAAGGTGTCACCAACTAACTAAACTTGTGCCAATGTCAACTGACGTCAATGTCACTAGCTGTCATTTCACATGGGATGATACGAAGGTGTCACCAACTAACTAAACTTGTGCCAGTGTCAACTGACGTCAATGTCACTAGCTGTCATTTCACATGGGATGATACGAAGGTGTCACCAACTAACTAAACTTGTGCCAGTGTCAACTGACGTCAATGTCACTAGCTGTCATTTCACATGGGATGATACGAAGGTGTCACCAACTAACTAAACTTGTGCCAGTGTCAACTGACGTCAATGTCACTAGCTGTCATTTCACATGGGATGATACGAAGGTGTCACCAACTCCAACTAACTAAACTTGTGCCAGTGTCAACTGACGTCAATGTCACTAGCTGTCATTTCACATGGGATGATACGAAGGTGTCACCAACTAACTAAACTTGTGCCAGTGTCAACTGACGTCAATGTCACTAGCTGTCATTTCACATGGGATGATACGAAGGTGTCACCAACTAACTAAACTTGTGCCAGTGTCAACTGACGTCAATGTCACTAGCTGTCATTTCACATGGGATGATACGAAGGTGTCACCAACTAACTAAACTTGTGCCAGTGTCAACTGACGTCAATGTCACTAGCTGTCATTTCACATGGGATGATACGAAGGTGTCACCAACTCCAACTAACTAAACTTGTGCCAGTGTCAACTGACGTCAATGTCACTAGCTGTCATTTCACATGGGATGATACGAAGGTGTCACTAACTAAAGAGGTTCGACGGCCAAGGCAATAAAGACTTGGGTGACGACTGTCACCTGCTGTAGTGTCGGACAATGTCACTTCGGACACTACAAGTCCCGGGTGGCTGTCAGTGGTTACTTCCTAACCTTCTAATACGGTTCTCTTATACTGTTATATGTGTACATTCAATTTAGGTGAGGAATTTCATGTCACTAATTAGGTTAATATAGACTATAGGGCTATTTGGGTATGACCTTGTGATCACTTATAGTATAGATCAGCTAATGGATGCTCCCTGGAGTGACAGCTAGCAGGAGACTGGGGAGTGATGAGAGAATGAGGTCAGCCCGGAGCCGAAGCAGTGAACGTGTGTCAGTCCACTGATACCGCATATGTACCTATTACTTGTATGTCAGTTATCCGTAACACAGCACAGTTCCAACACACGGTGTGATTAGTGGGTAACATACGTGTTTTCTACTGAGGTGGGGCACATACGGTTGTCGAGTGACTAGTTACACCATTAATATCATTGCAGTGAATTGATCTCATTACACGAAATTCTATGTGGTGGGGGGAGCCAATATATGAAATGGTTATTACAGATTTGGCCGTGTGTGGTCGATTCCTCCACCTTGGCTGTAAAGCCTGTATATTAGTTATTACATGTATAACTAGGTGGTTACATTTTACATTATTGTAGTTATTGCGTCTAGTTTTACATAAAAGTTGGCTTACTTTCAAGCTCGTGTACAAACATACATTTGGACATGTGTTATAATTATTATGAATTTTACTTGAAATTGACTATATCCTATTTATTAAGCATGGCAACTATAGAAGGTATCATTCAAAACTTCTATTTTTCCACTTAGAGCTTCTTTAAAATACACTTACTTTGACATCCCATTATCTGTTATATGAGCGTATAGCAAGAAACAAATTACTGTTTCCGTGCAAATTCCTGTAAATATGTATGACTTTTACAAGACTTTTAAAATAACGCTACGTATGTAAAGGTGTAGAGTTGTGGTTGTATAAATGTGTAGCATTATAATACAGTGGTACAGGCTCCCAAACGGCTAGAGCGGCCGCTATTACTTTCTGGTTACTGTAGCCTTCCTGACAGGGGGTAGCGCGTCAGTGGTCGGGTCATGTGGGAGTAGCGCGTCATCTGTCAGGCCAGACTTTAAAAGCCGTACTGCGGCTGAGCCACGCAGATGGACAGCACACGTGGACAGCGACTGGTCACTTTATTGTGCCGGCGTTGTCGCGAAGGAGAGCTGTGGAGAGAACCACTAGGTGTCAATTATACCAGTCAATTATACCCTGATAAACAGTCTCACATCGTCTGTGTGTTGAGTTTGTCGTTCAACAACACAATCCCTTACACGTACGTAGTAATTGTGTGTGTTATGTATTTATGTGATATAATGTCTTATTGTAGGGAGTGTTTACGAGTGCTATGTATGCAGACTTCGAGAGCCAACGTGGGCTTGGTTTCCTCCTTGGAGATGTCGGATACATGCTCAATGAATGGCGGATGACACCCTATGTACATGCCACGACAACACCCCAGATCCACTACAATGTGTCAAATTTAGTAGTGCTACCTTGAATGAGTACGTTAAATTTTCAAATGGGTTGGAAACAGAGATGACCAAACTCGGGTCGTGTTTGCAAAGAAACAGTCATCAGATGATGAACAGCGGTTCACTTTGATCGGCAGGCAAGGAGTTCCCCCACCTGCTGCTCTGTCTGCAGCAGCTCCACCCCAGGCCTCAACATCCACAGACAGTGGTATTTGTATGACAAGATTCGTGAATTCTGCCACCCGAATTCGGCGGACGTCACCTGTCCCAAGCCAACACAGCCGAAGCCGCAACAATCCACTGCTGCAACAGCAGCAGCAGCTGCAGCAGCTGCAGCAGCTGGCCCATCTCGTGAAGTGGCTACTGCCACATCAAGGAAACGCCAAAAGAAACAGTGACGGTCTCGTGATGTGGCAGAAATGGACACAACATTCTAGTGTAGATTTTCGATTTGGTGAAGAACGACAGGAAGTGATATCTGTAATACTATACAGCTACACATGTGAAATGTCACCACGTTATGCGGGTTGATGTGGTTTATAATTGTGCCAAATTTCATTATGCTGTGATATGTCTTTGTGTTCCAAATGTAATAAAATACTTCATCAAACTTTAAAGCTGGTTTTCTCAGAATCGTTTTTCAGAAAATAACTTAGTACACCTTCGCTTTATAAAACAATAACCTGGCCACTGATATAGCTAGACATTTGTGATTGGTACCATTAGAAAGCCCATAAAATTACCTTTCACATGGTACCTCCAACTCTGATTTTTCTACTTATTCCTGATTTTGCTGTGCTGGGTCACATATTATCATAAACATTAAAAAACCTGATCTATAAGTTCACCCACAACCCTGGTCTTGTATTTGATACGTCTGTTTATTTACATTCATATTATATGTCTACATATTATTTAGCTTACGTGATTAATATGGTAATTAACATTGTATTAGATATTGTTTTATGTAAATGTAGTTAGTTAGTGTAGCCGACTTGTAGGTCTTGGGAGATCACGGTTTTGTGCAATATTTTGATTACTGTATAATTATGTATGTGATGCCATGTTTTGTAAACATTAAAAAACCTGATCTACAAGTTCACCCACAACCCTGGTCTTGTATTTGATACGTCTGTTTATTTACATTCATATTATATGATTGTGTGATTAATAAGACTTTTAAAATAACGTTATGTATGTAGTAACTGTGTGTGTTATGTATTTATGTGGTACACTGTCTGTCTTATTGTAGGGAGTGTTTACGACTCACACATACTGTGAGAGTGCCATGTAAGCGGACTTCGAGAGCCAACATGGACTTGGTTTCCTCCTTGGAGATGTCAGGTACATGCTCAATGAATGGCTGCACATGTACTTGCATTCGGGCCACTCATGTGTAACCATGAGTGGTACGTCACCGCAAATTCATCTGAAGTTAAAGAGACCCTGCTTGCCCGAGGGACCATGGTAGTGAAGGGCAAGCAGTTTCGTATTAAATCAGCCGACTGTGTCTCTCTGTACTCCAGTGATTGTTGCCAGCTTTGTTTGTTCATGTCTCCTTATTGCTACGGGTGTGTTCTTTATGTTTATATTTTATATACCTTGTCTATCTAAGGTGTTCTTGTTATTGCAGCATGCCGCTGGCCAGGACGACCCGAGGCCGAGGCTGTGGCCGCCCTTCATGCCAAGCTTCGTCCGTGCGTCACACATGTTCCCGGACCCGTGCTGTGCCACCCGATACGGACTCAGACTGTGCTGCCCCCTTGGGGACTGTCCCGCCACGTTCGCCGCCCTTTGTGGACCCTTCCGGTTACCAGCCAGTGTCGTTCGGTCGCCCTCCTACGCAGTGTACCGAACTGCAGGATTTCGACGCTGCGCCTGGTCTTTGGACTGTTGTGATAGGCTCGGCCTTGGCTCGCAGCGTGTGGGAAAGAGATATGGATCGACGAGTGGTCTCCTCCGAGCGCATGTTGGGGGAGATTCGCAACTAATTCTCGAACTTGCGCCCGACTGCTCCAACAGCCACCCTGGGCAGTGCAGCTCAGTCTGTTTTGGCGGATATGCCAACTGGGGAGGGGCGTAGTGCCATTCCTCTTGTCCCGCGAGTTTACATACTGGTTTCACAACAAGTTGGGCAGACATGTAGGCCAAGTCATCCCATCGTGTGCTGTGAATAATATCAGGGAAACATTTCCTGATGCAACAGGACAGTGTAGGGGATCTTTTTAATCTGACGAACAGTAAGAGGTGGCCATCACACCCACTGAATGTGTTAATGAAAGGACTGACTGTTTGTTATTTATGACAAAAAAAAAAAAATCATTCTAACATGATCACATTAATTATAACAGTGGCACCTAGACTGCCAATGGACTACCTGCATGGCACCGACGGTAAATTACCATCCCCTGTTTCACTGGTTGCCTTACAGCATTTGCTACATGGTTACGACCCTAACATACTACATTATCTTTTACATGGTTTTGGTTCCGGTTTTTCAGTTGGCTGTATTGGCCTGCACCCCTCAGGTCAACATGGCTAGCATCACTAACCTTAAATCTGCTTTGGAATTTCGCGAGGTCATTGATCATAAATTATCTAAGGAGTTACAGTTGGAAGGGGTGCTTGTGCCTTTTGCCGTGCCCCCTGCCTCTTGTAATTATCGGGTGTCACCCCTTGGTGTAGTCCCCAAGAAAGCTGCTGGTGTATTTCAAATGATCCAACATTTATCTTACCCCGAAGGGTCCTCTGTGAATGATTTTAGTCCCCACAAGTTTTCTTCCGTCCGTTATGCGACTATTCCGAGGCCATTGACTTTATTAAGCATTTCCCTCAATTGGTTTACATGGCTAAGGTCGATATTGAATCCGCTTTTTGGATCATTCCTATTTCACCAGCAGAGGTTTCCAGTGGAGGGGCCAGTTTTTCATGGACGCCGTTCTGCCTATGGGTTGTTCCAGTTCATGTGCTATTTTCGAGTGTTTCAGTACAGCATTGTGTTGGGCTGCTAAAGTTACTGGCACACTCATTTGATAAATGTACTCATGATCTGCACGCATTTATCACTATGTGTTACAACATTGGGGTTTCCCTGGCTCCGGAAAAAAACTTATGGCTCTTCCACCTCCATACAGTTCCTGGGAATTATCCTTGACGCCGTGCAGATGCACGCTAGGTTTCCCGAAGATAAGCTCGTCAGGGCTAGGAATTTGTTACTTGGTTTGTTGCTCAAACAGAAAGTCACCTTAAAAGAATTAGTCTGTTATAGGGTTGTTGTCTTGTTGTGCTGAGGTTGTGGTCCCAGGACGCCCCTTTTTGCGACGTTTAATTGACCTCACCATCGGTGTCTCCCGCCCATACTTCCACATCCGCTTGACCAGACAGGCTAAGTTTGATGTGGGCGTATGGTTGGCTTTTCTGCAACACTTCAATGGTAAAGCACTCTCTTTGGATGATAATTTGTTGACAGGTGACTTTCTTGAGCTCTACACTGAGGTAGCAGGGGCGATTGGCTACGGGGCTCTGTATGGGAGCGCATGGTTTTCTGGTCTGTGGCCCGCAGAGTGGCGTTCACACAATGTCGCCGTTCTGGAACTCTACCCTATTGTTGCAGCAGTCCATGTGTGAGGTAATGCTTGGGCCAATAAGACTGTCTGCTTTTTCACTGATAATGAAGCCCTGGTCCCCATCATTAATAACCAGACTTCGCGAGACCCCCACATTATGGCCTTAACCCGTCCCCTGGTACTGGCATGCTTACGGTTTAACATAAATTTAGCTGCACACCATATTCCTGGCTGCTTTAACATTTTATCTGGTAAGCTATCTCGTTCACAGGTGGGAGAATTCCATGCCCTGGCACCTTGGGCAAACGTCAACCCGGTCATCGTCCCGTACAGCATGTCCCAGCCTGCTTAGGCAGTCTTTAAGCTCGTTATTGCAGGCGTCTCTTACTACGTCTTCCAGGTTACATTATGAGCTTGCATGGAAGAAGCTAATAACGTTTCATGAGTCTCTATGTCTCCCCACTAAATTGCCTGTATCTGTGCCCATGATGTTATTGTTTATTGCACACCTGCATGCTGATGGCTCTGCTCCAGCATCCATTGTGTCCACAATTTTGGCTAAGGCCTGTCTTCATAAGGTATTGGTGAGGCATGTGGCTCGGTGACCGGTGGCATAATGGCCCCACTTCTAGGTGTAGGCTAAATAATTACATGTAAAATAACTATCTGGTTAGTATAGATTAGAGTTCGTGTGAATGAAGGGTGTGATTGATTAGTACATTATAATACATATTAATGATAGGGTTTTATATAACCACAGCAGTAATGATAATATTACGTGTATGTTGAAAAGTGACATTGTTTTATAACCACAGCAGTAATGCTACTGTTCGTTGAAATGTGGGCTCTGTCAACCTGAGGGAGAGGTGACAAGTAATAAGCTTGGCCTTGGGGAGTAGAGCCCACATTTCTCTTACTTTTTAACAATTTCATAATAAATCAACGTCATTAGTTTGGCCTTTTTTCATCACTACTTTTGACTCGTGTTGGTGCTTGCATTAAATAATCCTATGTGAAGTGATAATTCAAGTGGTGACATCTGGTGGGTTAGGTCAGGAGTAATCACAGTAATACCCTAGTGGCGTCCGTAGTAATCAGCCTGAGTCTTTATAAATCCAGTTCAAACCAGTACCCGTCCCATTCGTCACTTTGAGTTCGTGAACAGTGTCGTTTCACTCAGGAGTTCAATTTAGTTTATTCGTGTTTGAGAATTTAGTGTTGTTGGTGTTGGGAAATTTTGTATTATACTTTAATCGTCTGTTAACAGTCTTCATAGTGTGTTTTAGTGCCAGTGGCAACGGCCAACGGCGGCCCCTTTCGTCCAACTTGCGACTGATTCCTTTGTTCGCCTCGGCCCTCGTGTGCCCTCATTTTGCCATCTGACGATTTCTAAGTATATTTTACCTTTACGTTCTCCGAACTTACGGCGGGTACTACCCTCGCTTTAGTGCTGGGGGACAGCCATGTTTCTTGGCTGGAACGTTTCGTCTCGTCGTCCGGCATACGTTTCGGTACTGGGTCATCCGCCGTAGGCACGGATTGCCATTTTAAATTTGCCAGGTAACGGGGTGGCATCGTCCCGTCTGTTCGTGACGACGCCAGTGTCCTCCGTTTACTACATTTGCATAGGCCTGCTATAGTTGTCCTTTGTGTAGCGGGCAATGATGTGTACGGTAGTCGAGAATCCGTACTTACGATAGGTATGCGATTGTACAACTATGCGCAGTCGCTGGTTGCTAGAGGCGATAATGGGGATGCTGCGAAAGGTGGCGAACGCTGGTCTTATTGACGTTCACATAGTTTAACCGTTTCATGGTGTTGTTTTAGGGGTCATCTGCTCACGTGAGGGTTGCGTTGCCCGACACGCTTGCCCTGGATATCTGCTGTTGAATTGTTTGTGTTCAATAAAGTATTAAAAACCACAACCATGACACCACTCTTCATGGCCTATGCTTTTAGAGTCCCAAGTCACACTATGTTTCTTCGCTTTTGTTTTATTATGTCGTTTAGGCTTTTCCCTGAACATCAAGCTGCCGATCTGTTTATAATGTGTACATATTAAAGTCATTCATTTTAACCAATTTCAATCAGACTTGGTCTTGCATTGTTGCTTTGCATAGGAGGGTGTATGTGACCGCGGTTGCATACATGGATGTATGTAATAGGGACATACTGCGGTTTATGTGGAGGGTGCAGGACAAGTGTGGGTTTTGGCTACAAGGCTATGCGATTCACGCGTGCGCACCAGATAACACTATAAAGGCCATAGCGTAGCGGACTCGACCTCATTCTTTCACAATTTATTGCTGAATGAGTACATAAGTTATCTTCGCTTCCTGATTTGTCGTTATTGTTCGTATTTTGTTTTAAGTAGTTTCGTTTAGTGGTTATATTAGTCTAGATTCGTTTGTTTGGTTGTTAGTTCGGTTGAGGTCTTAAATTTAATTATTTAACGTGTTTTCCGTCGGACCGCGAGGGAGCGAACAAAGGCCGCCACGTCGCCATTTTGTTTCACTGAAGTTCGAGGTTTGTAAACGGTATGGCGTCGAGTCGGGAATTGGTGTGGATCGTTGGCAATTCACATGTTTTCTGGCTTGGACGGTTTGTTGCGTCAACGGAGGTAAGCTTTTCTAATTCTTTATTAGAATGCCTGGATTGCCAGATCGGCTTCCACGGGTACCGTGGCGGGTCTGTTCCTTCCCTCGTCGCCAATCCGGATTTGAAACGTAAGTTGGCCGTCGAAGTCCCTAGCGTGTGCATATTAAGTGTGGGTGTGCCAATGACCTCGACCACGCGGGACCTCCGCAGACGTTACTTGTAGGTATGCGTTTATACGAACTCGCCAAAGAACTAATTCGCATAGGGTTGTCGTATGCCAGGTCGTGAGGCGGCAGTGCTGGCGGCATATTAGCTATGACGAGGGTTCGGCCAGGGTTGCGGAACTTAATGAGTTCCTGAAAGCCGTTTGCACAGACTTTCCCATGTCCTTTTGGTCTTACAAGGGTTTCTGGAATATCCAGCGGGAAATCTTCTGGCCTGATGGCGTACATTTTAATGACCTAGGCAATCACAAGTTGTTCCGCACCATTAAAGGGGCTGTGTTTACTGCAGTCAAGTCACTCCGGAAGTGAAGTCATGGCCGGTGGTAAGTGCCTGTTGCTGTGGGGTGTACTGTGTGTTAATCGACTGGTGTAACTTTGCAAACAGGTACCGTCTAGCTGCTTTTGTGCCATTAGTAAATTAACCGGCAGTATAATTTTTTGCAGACGTGCCGTATTGCTGCTTTGTACATTCTGCAATAAGTCACTTACCCGGCATGTGTAACCTTGGAGACATGTGCAGTATCAGTATGACTGCTTTGTGCATTATGCAATTAGTCAATTCCCGGCATGTGTAACTTTGGAGGCATGTTTAGTACGACTGCGTGGGGGTCGGTCACAATATGTTGGGTGACCTGGTGGCGGAATGACCCCCACATATGGTGAATTCGGCTAAGTAGCCAATAGTAAGTTAATCGATACTAGTTTTTGAATGTTATTGCACTGTATAATTTGTTTTTGAATGTTATTGCACTGTATAATTTCGTGTACAATTTGTAGTCGGTGCCAGCATGCTTGCTGTGGTTTTTGTTGTTAATAAATGTGTCAGACAATTGGCCAACAAACTACTTTCCTATAAAATAAATGAAATGTTTACATGTAAATGCTTCATTATT
Source organism: Oasisia sp. SBJ-2009 (assembly GCA_964017155.1). Classification (NCBI taxonomy): domain Eukaryota; kingdom Metazoa; phylum Annelida; class Polychaeta; order Sabellida; family Siboglinidae; genus Oasisia; species Oasisia sp. SBJ-2009. The sequence continues at coordinate 37,926,120 of OZ024863.1, read as the reverse complement.
ATTTCAGGTATTCTCCTGATCATACTGGCATACATTGTTCTGACAACATCGCCAATGCCCGCCGCCTGCCACTGCCAGAGGAAGCTTCACCGGACGATGAAGTCAAACCATCATGAAGGCAGCAATCCACAGCAGACAGCGACAGGCAGTATGACAAAAGATGCAATTGTGCAGCGATATTTTAGCTGTATGTATGTAAATATTAATGAGTTGCCAGTTGATTACACACAGAATTTGTTTAAATTAAATTTTAAATAATTTTTGTAATATGTTTCTACATATTGTCAAACATAACACATAGTATATAGATAGGCCAACATCTTGGCTTTCATTGGATGGCAGTGGGGAAGCCCAAATCGAAGCCACTGATTGGTTAATTGGCAAGCCAAGTGAGGGCCCCGTGCAAAGTTTCTGAATTTCTGAGACAAAGAAAAGATGGCGGAGAACGATGTTAGCGATGGAAGTGATTTTGACGATGTTTTTGACGACGAAAACGATACTGTGCTGGATTCGGACGGCCCAGGGGAGGCAGAAGATCCCATTGATCGAGTGGTGGGACCTGACATGCTAGTTAACGCCATGTTCAACAACGATTTGTCAGACTTCAAAGGATTCGATGCGGCCTGGATCGAAAACAGTGCCAATTATCGCCCGGTGCTCGAACCGGCGTTCTGATTGATTCCAGGCTAGCAAGTTCAGCACCTACCCGAGGCGAGAGCTATCGACTACTTCGACTTCTACTTCTATGATACTATGTTGGAGAGGATGGTAGAAGAAACCAACTGTTACGCCGAGCACTCCTTCGCCTCAGTGTGCATCTGTGGAGAACTTTGAGGATGCGTCTGATCTCCAGGCAGTCGTGCGTGACACGATTTTGGCGAATGGGCCACAGTCCATGTGGGAATGCGCCATGGAAGACCGAGTAACAGCCTCGGAGAAGGTTCTCGGGGAAATTCATGCGATGGTGCTGGCCTTACGCCCTACTCCAACGGTGCTAAGGCCTGATCCTGTATTAAGCATTAATGACATTAGACGATGTTTATGACAACAATAACGCCACTGTGCTCGTTTCTGATAGCCCAGGGGAGGCAGAAGTTCCCATCTATCGAGTGGTGGGCCGTGACATGCATGTCAATGCAATGTTTGACGACGAAGACGGCGATTTGTCGGACTCCGATCCGGCCTGGATCGAAAACAGTGCCAATTATCACCCGGTGCGCGAACCGGCGTTCCGACTGATTCCGGGCTCGCAAATTCGGCACCCACCTGAAGTGAGAGCTATCGACTACTTCGACTTCTACTTCGATGATACTATGTGGGAGAGGATGGTAGAAGAAACCATTACGCCTAGCAGCAACGAGCTGCCAACCAGCCGCTGGCGTCAGCCCCTTGATGTGACCCAGTCACTGTCCCAGTGATGAAAGTTGTTCATCGGACTAACATTGTGATTCTGACATTTCGCCCACATTTTGCATTGATTGGTTCGTCGTTTCTCAAAACGATGCAAACTTATTTATATTTTCACAGTTGTGTGTCTCAGAAAGAATTCAACGAACTACGTGATGAAGTTCAAAGACTTCGACAGAAGGTCAGAGAGATCCGTAAGGCATGCACACAAAGCACCATTGCAAGAAATCCATTGTCACCAGCAACAGTACCAGACAAACTCTACGACACCGTCCAAATTCTCATTCTCAAACTGTTCACTGTAAACTACATCTTCACACATTCCGTCTCAGGAAAACCATGTCACACATCCGAACAAGCAATACATCCTTTTGACTACCGCCTTTACAACGTCATGATCAACACAGTGAAAGCAAAACACCCAGCACCAACAAGCAAATGCGAAATTCTAGCATTAAAATAATATTTTTGTAGCTGCCAGAAAGTACACCATCTCCCCTCGGAGAAAATGGACTGGTCCTTCACAAGATCACGCGGGAAAGCCAGCTGGCCTCCACCATCACTTCGATTGCTCCCGTCAGTGCAAAGACAACACTAAGTTTGAGATTCATTTGAAAAAGTTATAGTTGCGTTATTTTTGTCGATTTTTGTAGATTCTGTTCTACTAATCTTCCATCGTTTTCACATCGACAGTGTGGTGAGTTGCAGCTATACTTGTGTTAGTTTTTCTGTCGTGCGTTGTTATTCCGGCGATCCATTATTTGGGTGACCTACTTTCAGTGAGTGTCGCTGGTTTGTAATGGCGTCGGTGGTGAGCCCTGGATCTCAATTGGCACAGATCAAACTTTCCTCTCCCAAACCGGTTCTATTCATCGGGGATATTTTGTCAGTCGTTTTTCCCGGTATTGTGCCCGGGAAACTGTCATCAACTGTGGCATACGGCGTGACTTAGTGCATTTCTCGACGTTGGTGGCTGGCGGTGCTGGCATTCCCTGTGTTCACAACGGCGCTCCACAATCTGCAGCTCAGTTGGCTGATATGATTATTTTGCAGATCAGGGGGAAACGACTCGAATGACTCTCACTGCGACCCCATCCAGCATGCTCGCAATATTCTGTCCCTTGCTCGCAACTTCATTTCAGAGAAGGGTGTTCTGTACATGGCAATCTGCCAACTGTGTTATCGTGTTTTGCTTCGGGGTAAAAGATTGGGTCTGCCTTCCCGTCATCCCCTGCCCCCCCCCCATTATAACTCTTTAGTCGACCAGATGAATGTGGAACTCAAACGTCTCATTGACTTCCTTCCTAAGTGCGTTTACTGGAAGCATTGTGGGACAGTTTTACGACCGCATTGTTTACTTTTGTGTGACATGTCGTCTGTTCAGAAATATCGGCGCTATACTGCCGAAGAAGTCTTAGAAACGGTGGATGTTTTGGATTCGTCTTCTGCGTCTGATATAGAAATTGAGGTAAGAATGATGCTAGTCAAAAAATTTTGCCGGACGCTTTCTATCAGTTTGAATCCTTTGTCTTGAAGTCGCTGAGTACAGTGATTACTGGAGTGAACATCCTGTACTCGGATGTCCTTACATCTCGAGTGTCATGGCGAAGAGACGCTACAAGAAGCTGTGCCAGTAACTGCACTGCTCTGCCATCCGAGGAGGCTGCTGGGGACAGGCTGGGGACAAGCTGGGGAAAGTGTGACCATTCATCACCCGCTGCAGTGAGCGCTTCAGCCAGGTGTACTCAACGTCATAGAACCTCAGCGTGGACGAGGTGATGATTGAGTACAATGGTCGCCTCAGCTGGAAACAGTATCTGCCACTGAAGCCAGTGAAGTGAGGGATCAAGCTTTATAACGGGATCGCGTGTGGCTGAAATCACCTGAAGTTATATAGGGATGTGCCAGGCGTGCGAGGATGGTAATATTATGTAGTACGTGTATGCTATTTAATTATAATTTATGTTAAAATCTGTTTTTAATGCGCACATGCAATATGTGGACCTGATAATTATGATGGATAATGTTTTGCCTTCTCTTCGTTTAGGTAAACTTTCTGGCTGTGCAGCCAGGCACGAGTGCTAAAAGCAGGAATATCGTGAGAACGATGTTCGAAAAACTGGCTGTGCCACAGGTGCTAAATTTTCTGGTGTTCAAAAGTCAAGATTAATGTTACGCAAACTAGAAGAAAACAACGCGAACGCAAGACACTATTTCAGTCTACGCTCTTTATCATCGGCAGGCAAGTGATCTCATCTCTATCATAAAATCCAGAGTGTCTGTGTCACTGACAACGGATACCAGAGGTGTAAACTTGTACGGTTTTCCCGTAAGCCTTACGGATTTTTGCGATCTGCACTGGCTTACGGGCGTACGATACAATCCTTACGGATATTTATGATTTTGCTGAAACAAATATTTTTGGCGATCTCCATGAAATATTTAAAAATAGCGCTGAATTTTACCGCGAAATATTTGATTTACAAAATGGCGGTGGACAGAGCAGCAAATCACCGTTTCCAATTAACCAAAGCAAACAAATTCTACCTAATTTACCCAACCGGGAGTGGATAATTGGTTTTATTTCTGGCTGGCTATTCATTTTCATTCATTTGAAAAAGTTATAGTTGCGTTATGTTTGTCGATTTTTGTATATTCTGTTCTACTAATCTTCCATCGATTTCACATCGACAGTGTGGTGAGTTGCAGCTATACTTGGGTTCGTTTTTCTGTTGTGCGTTGTTATTCCGGCGATCCATTATTTGCGTGACCTACTTTCAGTGAGTGTCACTGGTTGTAATGGCGTCGGTGGTGAGCCCTGGATCTCCATTGGCACAGATCAAACTTTCCTCTCCCAAACCGGTTCTATTCATCGGGGATTATTTTGTCACTTGTTTTCCCCGGTATTGTGCCCGGGAGACTATCATCATTTGTGGCATATGGCATGACTTAGTGCATTTCTCGACGTTGGGGGCCGGCGGTGCTGGCATTCCCTTTGTTCACAACGGCACTCCGCAATCTGTGGCTCAGTTGGCTGATATGATTATTTTGCAGATCAGGGGGAACGACTTGAATGACTCCCACTGCGACCCCATCCAGCATGCTCGCAATATTCTGTCCCCTGCTCGCAAATTCATTTCAGAGAAGGGTGTTCTGTACGTGGCAATCTGCCAACTGTGTTATCGTGTTTTGCCTCGGGGTAAGAGATTAGCTCTGCCTTCCCGTCATCCCCTGCGCCCCCATTACAACTCTTTAGTCGACCAGGTGAATGTGGAACTCAAACGTCTCATTGACTTCTTTCCTAAGTGCGTTTACTGGAAGCATCATGGGACAGTTTTACTTTTGTGTGACATGGTGTCCGTGCGGAAGTATCAGCACTATACTGCCAAAGAAGTGTCAGAGATGGTGGATTCCTTGGATTCGTCTTCTGCTTCTGACATCGAAATTGAGGTAAGAGTGATGCTAGTCAAACAATTTTGCCGGACACTTTCATTCAGTTTGAATCCTTTGTCTCGACGTCACTGAATACAGCGATTACTGGAGTGAAAGTCCTGTACTCGGATGTCCTTACATCTCAAGTGTCATGGCGAAGAGACGCTATGAGAAGCTGTGCCAATTCCTGCACTGCTCTCTGCCGACCGAGGAGGCTGCTGGGGACAAGTTGGGGAAAGTGCGACTGTTTATCACCTGCTGCATGTGCGCTTCAGCCAGGTGTACTCGCCCTCATAGAACCTCAGCGTGGACGAGGCGATGATTGAATACAATGGTCGCCTCAGCTGGAAACAGTATCTGCCACTGAAGCCAGTGAAGTGAGGGATCAAGCTCTGGTGTCTGTGTGATTCTGCCACTGAAGCCAGTGAAGTGAGGGATCAAGCTTTATAACGGGATCGTGTGTGGCTGAAATCACCTGAAGTTATATAGGGATGTGCCAGGCGCGCGAGGATGGTAATATTATGTAGTACGTGCATGCTATTTAATTATAATTTATGTAAAATCTGTTTTTAATGCGCACATGTAATATGTGGACGTGATAATTATGATGGATAATGTTTTGCCTTCTCTTCGTTTAGGTAAACTTTCTGGCTGTGCAGCAAGGCACCAGTACAAAAAGCAGGAATGTCGTGAGAACGATGTTTGAAAAACTGGCTGTGCCGCAGGTGCTAAATTTACGTTCATTTTAACTTTGAACATTTTGAAGATGAATTACACATCCCTTTCTGGTGTTCAAAAGTCAAGACTAATGTTTTGCAAACTAGAAGAAAACAACGCAAACGCAAGACACTATTCCAGTCTACGCTCTTTATCATCGGTAGGCAAGTGATCTCATCTCTATCATAAAATCCAGATTGTCTGTGTGACTGCCACCGAATACTGCATGTGGTTTGAGGTGTACACCGGTGCAGCAAACAACGTCGCCCAAGACAAGGGTCTCGGGTACCGCGTCGGCATGGGACTGGTGGAGATGTACCTGAACACAAACCACCATGTATTCGCGGATAACTACTTCACGTCAGTTCCCCTGGCTGAAGCTCTGCTGCGACACAACATTTACCTCTGTGGCGCTACCCGTGCGAGCCGCAAGGAGTTCCCAAACGCACTTGGGGAGCTGTACATACGGCAAGGAGAATCCACAAAGTGGACCAATGAGAACGGCGTGTTTGTGAAGTGGCATGACAAGCGTGACGTCTGTCTCATTGCCACAGACGACGACGGCAAGGACGCCGTGAAGGAAGTGCGCCGCAAAGGCCAGGTAATGGAGCAGTGCCTCACGTTGTGCAGCGGTACGTGTCGATGGGTGGTGTGGAACGGCTGGACCAGCTGCGGTTGTACTTCCTAATTGGGCATTCAGGGTGGCGATGGTGGAAGTACCTCTTCTGGGGGTTCATGAACATCGCCGTTGTGAAGGCCTACATCCTGTGGAAAGCCAGCAACCGGCCCCTACCCGGGAATAAACGGTTGCACGGACTGAAGTTTGTTAAAGCTGAACTTGTGCTAAACTTGTGCAACCCCGCCATCGCCATGCGCAGTCGACGTGTTGCACCACCAACCCAGCAGCCCGAGGCCCTGTACACCGTACAGCTTTATAACGGGATCGCGTGTGGCTGAAATCACCTGAAGTTATATAGGGATGTGCCAGGCGCGCGAGAATGTTAATATTATGTAGTGTATGCTATTTAATTATAATTTATGTAAAATCTGTTTTTAATCCACACATGCAATATGTGGACCTGATAATTATGATGGATAATGTTTTGCCTTCTCTTCGTTTAGGTAAACTTTCTGGCTGTGCAGCCAGGCACCAGCATGAAACGTAGGAATGTCGTGAGAACGATGGTTGAAAAACTGGCTGTGCCCAGGTGCTAAATTTACGTTCATTTTAACTTTGAACATTTTGAAGATGAATTACATCCCTTTCTGGTGTTCAAAATTCAAGATTAATGTTTTGCAAACTAGAAGAAAACAACGCAAACGCGAGACACTATTCCAGTCTACGCTCTTTATCATCGGTAGACAAGTGATCTCAGCCCTATTATAAAATCCAGAGTGTCTGTGTGACTGACCCGGATACTGCATGCGGTTTGAGGTATACACTGGTGCCGCAAACAACGTCGCCCAAGACAAGGGTCTCGGGTACCGCGTCGTCATGGGTCTGATGGACACATACCTGAACACGAACCGCCATGTGTTCACGGATAACTACTTCACGTCAGTGAAGCTCTGCTGCGACACAACATTTACCTCTGTGGCGCTACCCGTGGGAGCCACAAAGAGTTCCCAAACGCACTTGGGGAGCTGTACATACGGCAAGGAGAATCCACAAAGTGGACCAATGAGAACGGCGTGTTTGTGAAGTGGCATGACGTCTGTCTCATTGCCACAGACGACGACGGCAAGGACGCCGTGAAAGCAGTGCGACGTAGAGGCCAGGTGATCGAGCTGGCAGTGCCTCACGTTGTGCAGCGGTACAACGCGTCGATAGGTGGTGTCGATCGGCTGGACCAGCTGCGGGCGTACTTCCCGGTTGGGCGTTCAGGGCAGTGATGGTGGAAGTACCTCTTCTGGGGGTTCATGAACATCGCCGTTGTGAACGCCTACATCCTGTGGAAAGCCAGCAACCGGCCCCTACCCGGGAATAAAGGTTTGCACGAACTCAAGATTTTTCAAACTGAACTTGTACAAAACTTGTGCAACCCCGCCATCGCCATGCGCATTTGACGTGTGGCACCACCAACCCAGCAGCCCGAGGCCCTGTACACAATGCAGGGAAATGTGGTGCCAGGGCACTTGCATGTTCGCTTTGGTGGCCGCAAGAGAGTGCAGTCCTGCCGAAGGCAAGGCCGACAGACGACATCGGGCCGATCGGTTGAAACATGTTTCGGCTGCTATACATGCAATGTGCATCTGTGCAAGGAAGGCACTTGCTTCATAGACCACGACGGATAGGAACATTTGAGAAGGCGTTGGGATGCTGGGGTCTGAGGCTAAATGCCGATAAATTGAGAATGTTGTGGATTGCCGTCAACGGAAAGGCTAAGAAATGGGTCTGTGACCCAAATCCATTCCTTTTACAATTGCGCCTTTAGTTGCCTAGCAAGCTACCATCTTAACTGTCTCACTGGTCACTACAATGTCCTTTGCAGATGCACCTGGAGACAATGAAATGTCCACACTACCTGATGTGTCGACATCCAAACATTGTTACCAGCTGGATCCAGTTTCTGTACCTCCAATTTGGTAGAATGCGTAATAATGTTTGCTAGCCGTCAGCTTCTTAAACACAACATCCCATCATGTTTTGCAACATTCAAAGGTATCAGAGTCGTAATTGACTGCTGTGAGTTTTTGTGGAACAGTCCATGCACTTCCGTAGACAGGGTAACTTGTATTCTAGTTATAAACACCACTCAACATTTAAATGTCTCATTGGCATTTCACCAAATGGAGGTGTCATGTTTGTCTCAGAGGCCTTTGAGGGTTCTTCAAAGGCCTCTATCTCAGACAATGATATTGTGAAGAAGTCAGGTTTCCTTGATAAACTGGATGCAGGAGACCGGATTTACAATAAGAGACATGCTGTATGCGAAACAAGTAGATGTGAACATCCCACCTTTTCTTCAAGGAAGGATCAGACTAACAGTGGGAGACGAAATTACAACTAACCAAATTCTTTTTATCCGTTCAGAGCAATTGAACGGATGTAAAAAATTCAGATTGTTGAAAAGAGTAATCCCATTATCTCTGCAGCCTGTATTTAGTCAAATGATGTTTGTAGCTGGATGCCTTGTAAACGCCCAGGACCCTCTCGTCAAGTAAGATTCAAACACAATTTTATGGGGGGAAATAGGGAATTCTCTCCATGAAAAATCAATCCACTACTCAGAATTATCAAGGAACTCCAAGAAGCCTATGAATTACGAAATATATCAGGCAGAGTGAATGAAAAACGGCTTATATTGTTTATTAACATCAATATACTAGTTTGCCAAGTGCTTTTGTATTGTATTATACAATGCGTACCTCTAGTAAAGCAGACTCTATACAAATGTAAGCTGCTTCTAATGTACAATGAATGCTCACACCTTCACGGTTATATTGAATTAATGTTATTTTGAGACATACTGAATTAGCACCAATTCAATTGTTCCCGCCTCATGGGCAAATTCGGCCACACCAGAGAGAAGGGCATATCATACTATGCCACTGTTACTGTGTCCTAATGGTATCAGCATTGTGATCTTTTTGAATTACATTAGTGTAGTTTTCTTGGAATAGTTTGGATGTAGTCACTAAAGCCCTGCACGGAGCGGGTTTCGGCCCCAATCCACGAGGGCCTACAGCCCGGACTTTTATTTATTGTGGTGCAGGCTGGGCTGTGGGCCAAGTCAGTGCGGTGCTGGCTGGGCTGTGGGCCAAGTCAGTGCGGTGCTGGCTGGGCTGTGGGCCAAGTCAGTGTGGGGCTGGCTGGGCTGTGGGCCAAGTCAGTGCGGTGCTGGCTGGGCTGTGGGCCAAGTCAGTGCGGTGCTGGCCAGGCGGTGCATGTTGGATTCTTTTAGTTTGCTGATAATTTATTCACAAATACATGTCTCTATCTAAAATGTGATGTCTCACTTTTTTTCATACCCAGTATGTCCCCTAAATTTCAAATCCTGACTCAAACACTGCCTACTACACTTCCAGCACGTATGACTGTGGTGTGTCATGGACTAGAAGAGTTCACTCTGTGTGACGACCCATGTGTGTCCACTTCGTGTGACGACCCATGAGTGTCCACTGAGACGACATGTCTTCTCCAGTGGATAATACGAAGATGTCACCAACTAAAGAAGTTCGACTGCCAAGGCAACAGAGACTTGGGTGACGACTGTCATGACACAGTCTGTCACCGGCTGTGAGAATGTGACCAGTTAAAGACAGTGACTGTCACCGTTCCCTGTCACACCCAACAGTGTCTAGACAGAAGGAGGGTTAGGGAGGAGGTTTCTTGGTAACAACTGTTGGGCTCATCTGGGATACAATTAAGGGATGATTACATTTTCAACACATGTAAATACTGTATGATTGTAATGATTGAAATAATTGAAGTAGGATTCGTGATTGTAGAATAATCTTACGTGAGGTGATAATGCAAGCGGCGACATATAATGGATTAGGCCAGTACTAGTATTACCCTAGTGGGCTTTGTAGGTAGTATAGCCAATTTGCTCAGGCGGAAGAATTGCTATGTAGTGATCAATTTTTCTATGCAAACACAAACATCACAAAATCACCGTTTTTGGCCAAATTTGACAAAATCCAGCCCCAGGTTGTCCCTTAATAGTTTTACCTTTTTATTAAGGTACAACATATCAACAAATCGAAAAGAACTGAAAGTTCAGCACAGCGGTCTCCTAGAAGACCAGAGAGACATATGCTCGTTTTCGCTGTCATGAAATTTGAAGCATAGTGAATTGAAATGTACCTGTAACATTGATCATAACTCGGAAATGAACCTCAACTCTGAACTTCAGACTCTTAGAACTGAAAACATGACACTTAAGCAAAAACTGCTAAACACCCAAATTACAAAAGAATCTTTCGAGGGAAATGACAAGAATGTGCTCTACATGACTGGATTACCTAGCTATGTGACACTGATAGCACTGTTTGATATTATCCAGCCACATGTGTGGTGCTAGCTGGGCTGTGGGCCAAGTCAGTGCGGTGCTGGCCAGGCGGTGCATGTTGGATTCTTTTAGTTTGCTGATAATTTATTTACAAATACATGTCTCTATCTAAAATGTGATGTCTCACTTTTTTTCATACCCAGTATGTCCCCTAAATTTCAAATCCTGACTCAAACACTGCCTACTACACTTCCAGCACGTATGACTGTGGTGTGTCATGGACTAAAAGAGTTCACTCTGTGTGACGACCCATGTGTGTCCACTTCGTGTGACGACCCATGAATGTCCACTGAGACGACATGTCTTCTCCAGTGGATAATACGAAGGTGTTACCAACTAAAGAAGTTCGACTGCCAAGGCAACAGAGACTTGGGTAGTGACATCACAACACAGTCTGTCACCTGCTACGACTGGGGTGTGTCAGGGACTAAGAGTTCATTTTGTGTGTCGACCCCATGAGTGTCCACTCATGTCTTCTCCATTGGACAAGTCTCCGTAGACTAAACTTGTGCGAATGTCATCTCACGTCAATGTCACTAGCTGTCATTTCTCAGGGGATACCAGTATGTCACCAACTACAGAGGTTCGACTGCCAAGACAACAGAGACTTGGGTGACGACTGTCACGACACAGTCTGTCACCGGCTGTGAGAATGTGACCAGTTAAAGACAGTGACTGTCACCGTTCCCTGTCACACCCAACAGTGTCTAGACAGGAGGAGGGTTAGGGAGGAGGTTTCTTGGTAACAACTGTTGGGCTCATCTGGGATACAATTAAGGGATGATTACATTTTCAACACATGTAAATACTGTATGATTGTAATGATTGTAATAACTGAAGTAGGATTCGTGATTGTAGAATAATCTTACGTGAGGTGATAATGCAAGCGGCGACATATAATGGATTAGGCCAGTACTAGTATTACCCTAGTGGGCTTTGTAGGTAGTATAGCCAATTTGCTCAGGCGGAAGAATTGCTATGTAGTGATCAATTTTTCTATGCAAACACAAACATCACAAAATCACCGTTTTTGGCCAAATTTGACAAAATCCAGCCCCAGGTTGTCCCTTAATAGTTTTACCTTTTTGTTAAGGTACAACATATCAACAAATCGAAAAGAACTGAAAGTTCAGCACAGCGGTCTCCTAGAAGACCAGAGAGACATATGCTCGTTTACGCTGTCATGAAATTTGAAGCATAGTGAATTGAAATGTACCTGTAACATTGATCATAACTCGGAAATGAACCTCAACTCTGAACTTCAGACTCTTAGAATTGAAAACATGACACTTAAGCAACAACTGCTAAACACCCAAATTACAAAAGAATCTTTCGAGGGAAATGACAAGAACGTGCTCTACATGACTGGATTACCTAGCTATGTGACACTGATAGCACTGTTTGATATTATCCAGCCACATCTGCCTGAAGGTTTTATGTCAAGTTTGTCAACATTTCACAAGTTTGTCCTTGTGCTGATGAAATTAAGACTGAGTACACCAGTGCAAGACCTTGCATACCCATTTGGAGTTTCAAAATCTACAGTTTCACGAACCTTTATTTCACCTATACATGTCATGTATGAACGCTTAAAGTCATTACAAACTCATTTATATTTTCACAGTTGTGTGTCTCGGAAAGAATTGAACGAACCACATGATGAAGTTCAAAGACTTCGACAGAAGGTTCAAAAATCCATAAAGCATGCACACAAAGCACTATTGCAAGAAATAAATTTCAGAATAAATTGGCTGGCACCTGTAACGTTAAGTTACCCTTCAATGCAGACCACGAATAAGAAACCGTTCACTTCAAGATTGTGCATGGAAAACACTTGTGGAAATTTTCTAGTTGTTCAAGTGTAGGAACATTGTATGTTTAATAGCTTCAACTTTTTGTTAAGGTCCAAACAGAGCAACAATTCGAAAAGAACTGAACATTCAACACACTGCAGCACAAGTACTGCTAGATTGGTCCATTGCCACTCCACCAGAAGAGTGAGAGGAGGGTCTCCTAGGAGACAACAGAGACATATGTTCGTTTAAGTTGTCAGGACATTTGAAGCACAGTTAATTTAAATGTACCTGTAACATTGATCATAACTCGGAAATGAACCTCAACTCTGAACTTCAGACTCTTAGAACTGAAAACATGACACTTAAGCAAAAACTGCTAAACACCCAAATTACAAAAGAATCTTTCGAGGGAAATGACAAGAATGTGCTCTACATGACTGGATTACCTAGCTATGTGACACTGATAGCACTGTTTGATATTATCCAGCCACATGTGCGGTGCTGGCTGGGCTGTGGGCCAAGTCAGTGCGGTGCTGGCTGGGCTGTGGGCCAAGTCAGTGCGGTGCTGGCCAGGCGGTGCATGTTGGATTCTTTTAGTTTGCTGATAATTTATTTACAAATACATGTCTCTATCTAAAATGTGATGTCTCACTTTTTTTCATACCCAGTATGTCCCCTAAATTTCAAATCCTGACTCAAACACTGCCTACTACACTTCCAGCACGTATGACTGTGGTGTGTCATAGACTAGAAGAGTTCACTCTGTGTGACGACCCATGTGTGTCCACTTCGTGTGACGACCCATGAATGTCCACTGAGACGACATGTCTTCTCCAGTGGATAATACGAAGGTGTTACCAACTAAAGAAGTTCGACTGCCAAGGCAACAGAGACTTGGGTAGTGACATCACAACACAGTCTGTCACCGGCTGTGAGAATGTGACCAGTTAAAGACAGTGACTGTCACCGTTCCCTGTCACACCCAACAGTGTCTAGACAGAGGGAGGGTTAGGGAGGAGGTTTCTTGGTAACAACTGTTGGGCTCATCTGGGATACAATTAAGGGATGATTACATTTTCCACACATGTAAATACTGTATGATTGTAATGATTGTAATAACTGAAGTAGGATTCGTGATTGTAGAATAATCTTACGTGAGGTGATAATGCAAGCGGCGACATATAATGGATTAGGCCAGTACTAGTATTACCCTAGTGGGCTTTGTAGGTAGTATAGCCAATTTGCTCAGGCGGAAGAATTGGTATGTAGTGATCAATTTTTCTATGCAAACACAAACATCACAAAATCACCGTTTTTGGCCAAATTTGACAAAATCCAGCCCCAGGTTGTCCCTTAATAGTTTTACCTTTTTGTTAAGGTACAACATATCAACAAATCAAAAAGAACTGAAAGTTCAGCACGGCGGTCTCCTAGAAGACCAGAGAGCCTTATGCTCGTTTACGCTGTCATGAAATTTGAAGCATAGTGAATTGAAATGTACCTGTAACATTGATCATAACTCGGAAATGAACCTCAACTCTGAACTTCAGACTCTTAGAATTGAAAACATGACACTTAAGCAACAACTGCTAAACACCCAAATTACAAAAGAATCTTTCGAGGGAAATGACAAGAACGTGCTCTACATGACTGGATTACCTAGCTATGTGACACTGATAGCACTGTTTGATATTATCCAGCCACATCTGCCTGAAGGTTTTATGTCAAGTTTGTCAACATTTCACAAGTTTGTCCTTGTGCTGATGAAATTAAGACTGAGTACACCAGTGCAAGACCTTGCATACCCATTTGGAGTTTCAAAATCTACAGTTTCACGAACCTTTATTTCACCTATACATGTCATGTATGAACGCTTAAAGTCATTACAAACTCATTTATATTTTCACAGTTGTGTGTCTCGGAAAGAATTGAACGAACCACATGATGAAGTTCAAAGACTTCGACAGAAGGTTCGAAAAATCCATAAAGCATGCACACAAAGCACTATTGCAAGAAATAAATTTCAGAATAAATTGGCTGGCACCTGTAACGTTAAGTTACCCTTCAATGCAGACCACGAATAAGAAACCGTTCACTTCAAGATTGTGCATGGAAAACACTTGTGGAAATTTTCTAGTTGTTCAAGTGTAGGAACATTGTATGTTTAATAGCTTCAACTTTTTGTTAAGGTCCAAACAGAGCAACAATTCGAAAAGAACTGAACATTCAACACACTGCAGCACAAGTACTGCTAGATTGGTCCATTGCCACTCCACCAGAAGAGTGAGAGGAGGGTCTCCTAGGAGACAACAGAGACATACGTTCGTTTAAGTTGTCAGGACATTTGAAGCACAGTTAATTTAAATGTACCTGTAACATTGATCATAACTCGGAAATGAACCTCAACTCTGAACTTCAGACTCTTAGAACTGAAAACATGACACTTAAGCAAAAACTGCTAAACACCCAAATTACAAAAGAATCTTTCGAGGGAAATGACAAGAATGTGCTCTACATGACTGGATTACCTAGCTATGTGACACTGATAGCACTGTTTGATATTATCCAGCCACATGTGCGGTGCTGGCTGGGCTGTGGGCCAAGTCAGTGCGGTGCTGGCTGGGCTGTGGGCCAAGTCAGTGCGGTGCTGGCCAGGCGGTGCATGTTGGATTCTTTTAGTTTGCTGATAATTTATTTACAAATACATGTCTCTATCTAAAATGTGATGTCTCACTTTTTTTCATACCCAGTATGTCCCCTAAATTTCAAATCCTGACTCAAACACTGCCTACTACACTTCCAGCACGTATGACTGTGGTGTGTCATAGACTAGAAGAGTTCACTCTGTGTGACGACCCATGTGTGTCCACTTCGTGTGACGACCCATGAATGTCCACTGAGACGACATGTCTTCTCCAGTGGATAATACGAAGGTGTTACCAACTAAAGAAGTTCGACTGCCAAGGCAACAGAGACTTGGGTAGTGACATCACAACACAGTCTGTCACCGGCTGTGAGAATGTGACCAGTTAAAGACAGTGACTGTCACCGTTCCCTGTCACACCCAACAGTGTCTAGACAGAGGGAGGGTTAGGGAGGAGGTTTCTTGGTAACAACTGTTGGGCTCATCTGGGATACAATTAAGGGATGATTACATTTTCAACACATGTAAATACTGTATGATTGTAATGATTGTAATAACTGAAGTAGGATTCGTGATTGTAGAATAATCTTACGTGAGGTGATAATGCAAGCGGCGACATATAATGGATTAGGCCAGTACTAGTATTACCCTAGTGGGCTTTGTAGGTAGTATAGCCAATTTGCTCAGGCGGAAGAATTGGTATGTAGTGAACAATTTTTCTATGCAAACAAAAACATCACAAAATCACCGTTTTTGGCCAAATTTGACAAAATCCAGCCCCAGGTTGTCCCTTAATAGTTTTACCTTTTTGTTAAGGTACAACATATCAACAAATCGAAAAGAACTGAACATTCAACACACTGTAGCACAAGTACTGCTAGATTGGTCCATTGCCACTCCACCAGAAGAGTGAGAGGAGGGTCTCCTAGGAGACAACAGAGACATATGTTCGTTTAAGTTGTCAGGACATTTGAAGCACAGTTAATTTAAATGTACCTGTAACATTGATCATAACTCGGAAATGAACCTCAACTCTGAACTTCAGACTCTTAGAACTGAAAACATGACACTCAAGCAACAACTGCTAAACACCCAATTTACAAAAGAATCTCTCGCGGGAAATGACAAGAAAGTGCTCTACATGACTGGATTACCTAGCTATGTGACACTGATAGCA
Source organism: Oasisia sp. SBJ-2009 (assembly GCA_964017155.1). Taxonomy (NCBI): domain Eukaryota; kingdom Metazoa; phylum Annelida; class Polychaeta; order Sabellida; family Siboglinidae; genus Oasisia; species Oasisia sp. SBJ-2009. The sequence continues at coordinate 37,909,932 of OZ024863.1, read as the reverse complement.
CTGTCACATCTGCTTGAAGGTGTCATGTCAAGTTTGTCAACATTTCACAAATTTGTCCTTATGCTGATGAAATTAAGACTAAATTCACCAGTGCAAGACCTAGCATAGCGATTTAGAGTTTCAAAATCTACTGTTTCACCAACCTTTATTTCTACAATACATGTCATGCATGAACGCTTAAAGTCATTAGTCTACTGGTCTGGACGTGAACAATGACCCTTCAGTTTCACAAACGTTTGGGACTTATGGTGGCCATCATAATTGACTGCTTCGAAATTTATATAGAATGCGGAGGATATCTCTGTCTAAACAATGGCGGCTGCTAATGACGCTGTAGTCCGCTTGACACACACCATGGCTTCCGTCGATAGGGGGGGCTATTTTGGTCATGTGACTGAGAACCATGTATATGAGTGTGTACAATATTTTTTATGCAACAAACAGGGTCACATTGCACGAGACTGTCAGATTGTGGAGAAACCTCGCTATTCTCCAGGCAACGTGAAAGCCATGCAAGAGAGGCAGGTAGATGCATACGAGTGCTGAGGTAATCACTAAATCAGTGAAGCGTGAATATGTCAACAGTAATGTCGAATGAGGAGTGGAGGTAGGTGTGGTAAGCCCTGTAGTATCGACTGACTTTGGGTGACGACCCATGTGTGTCCACTTAGGAGACAACATGACATGTCTTCTCCACTGGACAAGTCTACGAAAACTAAACTTGTGCGAATGTCATCTCACGTCAATGTTACTAGCTGTCATTTCTCAGGGGATACCAGTATGTCACCAACTACAGAGGTTCGACTGCCAAGACAACAGAGACTTGGGTGACGACTGTCACGACACAATCTGTCACCGGCTGTCAGAATGTGACCAGTTAAAGACAGTGACTGTCACCGTTCCCTGTCACACCCAACAGTGTCTAGACAGAGGGAGGGTTAGGGAGGTTTCTTGGTAACAACTGTTGGGCTCATCTGGGATACAATTAAGGGATGATTACATTTTCAACACATGTAAATACTGTATGATTGTAATGATTGAAATAACTGAAGTAGGATTCGTGATTGTAGAATAATCTTACGTGAGGTGATAATGCAAGCGGCGACATATAATGGATTAGGCCAGTACTAGTATTACCCTAGTGGGCTTTGTAGGTAGTATAGCCAATTTGCTCAGGCGGAAGAATTGGTATGTAGTGATCAATTTTTCTATGCAAACACAAACATCACAAAATCACCGTTTTTGGCCAAATTTGACAAAATCCAGCCCCAGGTTGTCCCTTAATAGTTTTACCTTTTTGTTAAGGTACAACATATCAACAAATCGAAAAGAACTGAAAGTTCAGCACAGCGGTCTCCTAGAAGACCAGAGAGACATATGCTCGTTTACGCTGTCATGAAATTTGAAGCATAGTGAATTGAAATGTACCTGTAACATTGATCATAACTCGGAAATGAACCTCAACTCTGACCTTCAGACTATTAGAACTGAAAACATGACACTTAAGCAAAAACTGCTAAACACCCAAATTACAAGAGAATCTTTCGAGGGAAATGACAAGAACGTGCTCTACATGACTGGATTACCTAACTATGTGACACTTATACGACTGTTTGATATTATCCAGCCACATCTGCCTGAAGGTTTTATGTCAAGTTTGTCAACATTTCACAAGTTTTTCCTTGTGCTGATGAAATTAAGACTGAGTACACCAGTGCAAGACCTTGCATACCCATTTGGAGTTTCAAAATCTACAGTTTCACGAACCTTTATTTCACCTATACATGTCATGTATGAACGCTTAAAGTCATTACAAACTCATTTATATTTTCACAGTTGTGTGTCTCGGAAAGAATTGAACGAACCACATGATGAAGTTCAAAGACTTCGACAGAAGGTTCGAAAAATCCATAAAGCATGCACACAAAGCACTATTGCAAGAAATAAATTTCAGAATAAATTGGCTGGCACCTGTAACGTTAAGTTACCCATCAATGCAGACCACGAATAAGAAACCGTTCACTTCAAGATTGTGCATGGAAAACACTTGTGGAAATTTTCTAGTTGTTCAAGTGTAGGAACATTGTATGTTTAATAGCTTCAACTTTTTGTTAAGGTCCAAACAGAGCAACAATTCGAAAAGAACTGAAAATTCAACACACTGCAGCACAAGTACTGCTAGATTGGTCCATTGCCACTCCACCAGAAGAGTGAGAGGAGGGTCTCCTAGGAGACAACAGAGACATATGTTCGTTTAAGTTGTCAGGACATTTGAAGCACAGTTAATTTAAATGTACCTGTAACATTGATCATAACTCGGAAATGAACCTCAACTCTGAACTTCAGACTCTTAGAACTGAAAACATGACACTTAAGCAAAAACTGCTAAACACCCAAATTACAAAAGAATCTTTCGAGGGAAATGACAAGAATGTGCTCTACATGACTGGATTACCTAGCTATGTGACACTGATAGCACTGTTTGATATTATCCAGCCACATGTGCGGTGCTGGCTGGGCTGTGGGCCAAGTCAGTGCGGTGCTGGCTGGGCTGTGGGCCAAGTCAGTGCGGTGCTGGCCAGGCGGTGCATGTTGGATTCTTTTAGTTTGCTGATAATTTATTTACAAATACATGTCTCTATCTAAAATGTGATGTCTCACTTTTTTTCATACCCAGTATGTCCCCTAAATTTCAAATCCTGACTCAAACACTGCCTACTACACTTCCAGCACGTATGACTGTGGTGTGTCATGGACTAGAAGAGTTCATTCTGTGTGACGACCCATGTGTGTCCACTTCGTGTGACGACCCATGAATGTCCACTGAGACGACATGTCTTCTACAGTGGATAATACGAAGGTGTTACCAACTAAAGAAGTTCGACTGCCAAGGCAACAGAGACTTGGGTAGTGACATCACAACACAGTCTGTCACCGGCTGTGAGAATGTGACCAGTTAAAGACAGTGACTGTCACCGTTCCCTGTCACACCCAACAGTGTCTAGACAGAGGGAGGGTTAGGGAGGAGGTTTCTTGGTAACAACTGTTGGGCTCATCTGGGATACAATTAAGGGATGATTACATTTTCAACACATGTAAATACTGTATGATTGTAATGATTGTAATAACTGAAGTAGGATTCGTGATTGTAGAATAATCTTATGTGAGGTGATAATGCAAGCGGCGACATATAATGGATTAGGCCAGTACTAGTATTACCCTAGTGGGCTTTGTAGGTAGTATAGCCAATTTGCTCAGGCGGAAAAATTGGTATGTAGTGATCAATTTTTCTTTGCAAACACAAACATCACAAAATCACAGTTTTTGGCCAAATTTGACAAAATCCAGCCCCAGGTTGTCCCTTAATAGTTTTACCTTTTTGTTAAGGTACAACATATCAACAAATCGAAAAGAACTGAAAGTTCAGCACAGCGGTCTCCTAGAAGACCAGAGAGCCATATGCTCGTTTACGCTGTCATGAAATTTGAAGCATAGTGAATTGAAATGTACCTGTAACATTGATCATAACTCGGAAATGAACCTCAACTCTGACCTTCAGACTCTTAGAACTGAAAACATGACACTTAAGCAAAAACTGCTAAACACCCAAATTACAAGAGAATCTTTCGAGGGAAATGACAAGAACGTGCTCTACATGACTGGATTACCTAGCTATGTGACACTGATAGCACTGTTTGATATTATCCAGCCACATCTGCCTGAAGGTTTTATGTCAAGTTTGTCAACATTTCACAAGTTTGTCCTTGTGCTGATGAAATTAAGACTGAGTACACCAGTGCAAGACCTTGCATACCCATTTGGAGTTTCAAAATCTACAGTTTCACGAACCTTTATTTCACCTATACATGTCATGTATGAACGCTTAAAGTCATTACAAACTCATTTATATTTTCACAGTTGTGTGTCTCGGAAAGAATTGAACGAACCACATGATGAAGTTCAAAGACTTCGACAGAAGGTTCGAAAAATCCATAAAGCATGCACACAAAGCACTATTGCAAGAAATAAATTTCAGAATAAATTGGCTGGCACCTGTAACGTTAAGTTACCCATCAATGCAGACCACGAATAACAACCGTTCACTTCAAGATTGTGCATGGAAAACACTCGTGGAAATTTTCTAGTTGTTCAAGTGTAGGAACATTGTATGTTTAATAGCTTCAACTTTTTGTTAAGGTCCAAACAGAGCAACAATTCGAAAAGAACTGAACATTCAACACACTGCAGCACAAGTACTGCTAGATTGGTCCATTGCCACTCCACCAGAAGAGTGAGAGGAGGGTCTCCTAGGAGACAACAGAGACATATGTTCGTTTAAGTTGTCAGGACATTTGAAGCACAGTGAATTGAAATGTACCTGTAGCGTTGATCATAACTCGGAAATGAACCTCAACTCTGAACTTCAGACTCTTAGAACTGAAAACATGACACTCAAGCAACAACTGCTAAACACCCAATTTACAAAAGAATCTTTCGCGGGAAATGACAAGAAAGTGCTCTACATGACTGGATTACCTAGCTATGTGACACTGATAGCACTGTCACATCTGCTTGAAGGTGTCATGTCAAGTTTGTCAACATTTCACAAATTTGTCCTTATGCTGATGAAATTAAGACTAAATTCACCAGTGCAAGACCTAGGATACCGATTTGGAGTTTCAAAATCTACTGTTTCACGAACCTTTATTTCTACAATACATGTCATGCATGAACGCTTAAAGTCATTAGTCTACTGGTCTGGACGTGAACAATGACCCTTCAGTTTCACAAACGTTTGGGACTTATGGTGGCCATCATAATTGACTGCTTCGAAATTTATATAGAATGCGGAGGATATCTCTGTCTAAACAATGGCGGCTGCTAATGACGCTGTAGTCCGCTTGACACACACCATGGCTTCCGTCGATAGGGGGGGGGGCTATTTTGGTCGTGTGACTGAGAACCATGTATATGAGTGTGTACAATATTTGTTATGCAACAAACAGGGTCCCATTGCACGAGACTGTCAGATTGTGGAGAAACCTCGCTATTCTCCAGGCAACGTGAAAGCCATGCAAGAGAGGCAGGTAGATGCGCACGAGTGCTGAGGTAATCACTAAATCAGTGAAGCGTGAATATGTCAACAGTAATGTGGAATGAGGAGTGGAGGTAGGTGTGGTAAGCCCTGTAGTATCGACTGACTTTGGGTGACGACCCATGTGTGTCCACTTAGGAGACGACATGACATGTCTTCTCCACTGGACAAGTCTACGAAAACTAAACTTGTGCGAATGTCATCTCACGTCAATGTCACTCGCTGTCATTTCTCAGGGGATACCAGTATGTCACCAACTACAGAGGTTCGACTGCCAAGACAACAGAGACTTGGGTGACGACTGTCACGACACAATCTGTCACCGGCTGTGAGAATGTCACCAGTTAAAGACAGTGACTGTCACCATTCCCTGTCACACCCAACAGTGTCTAGACAGAAGGAGGGTTAGGGAGGAGGTTTCCTGGTAACAACTGTTGGGCTCATCTGGGATACAATTAAGGGATGCCTACTTTTTCAACACATGTAAATACTGTATGATTGTACTGATTGTAATAACTGAAGGAAGAAGGTGAAGTAGCTGTGCCCCGGGCTCACTGACAGTCAGTTCTGAGGCCTTTTTCCCGCGTGATGAAAGGCACCAAACAGTATCACCATTTCCGGTTTGATGCGACTCAACCTGGAGTGGTGTTCAGGAAGGAGTTCGCAGATTCGGAGAAGGAGAGGTGTGAACTATTTCTGGATGATGAGGTGTTGCCACCAATCCTCCGGCCTCGACCCAGCACACCACCTGGCCTGGGCAAAGCCAGCAAGAGATACCTAGGATATCACATGTCCTCAGCCAGACGACCAGTCTGAGAGTGAGAGCCAGAGTGAGAGCTTGGTGCAGCCAGTAGTGCAACGGAGAGCTGGGTCTACTAGCCACAGTCGTGGTCGTGGAAAAGCTCAGCCAAATATTGATGAACATCCTGCAGCAAAACGTGGACAGAGGGGGTGCCACTAGTCAGTCACATGACTAAGTTCGACATATAAGACAACTGACATTACTGATTGCCATCCATTATCAGTCGCCTTCAGAGCACGGTTAAATTGCAGAATAAAGCACTACAACTGAAAAATATGATTTTTTCATTTTGTGAACAAATAACGTTACTGCAAATAAAATAACAATAATAATACAAAAATGTTTTTATGAAACTCATTTGCAAGAAAGATTCTTCACACGTGTCTGTCTGACATGATGTATGCATAAATACTGTGACGGTTTTCAATGTAATCCTTCCAAAATAAAATAAGTGAATGGACCTTCGAAGTCGATTTTCTCCAATTTAAAAATGAAATATCTTTATGAACAATTGTGACACACCAATGAGAATGGTATCATGAGAAGTGGGGCCGGATAACACCAGCAAATCGCAGAAGGTGCCGCTGTCTAGATGATGCGTAATCGCTGGCGATGGTTTATATATCAGTCTCAGGCGTTGCCGGTCGGGTTATCCGCCGGTTGTTTGTGCCATGTCGTTGTTTGCTTTACTTCGGGGCGTGTTTTTGGATGTCCCTTGCTCCCATTCCTTAGCGCCCGGGCTTGAAATTTGATATAATTGTTGACTGTTTCACTAACTCCACACGCTACTTACCCACCCCCGTCGCTGGTTTGCTGGTTAGTTAATACTGATATTTTAACGAAGATGGCAACACTTTCGCCAACTACTGCGCTATACCGAACTTAAACCTTGCATCAAAACACTACAACGAGACGTTGCAAACGCACTGCATCTTTGCAGTTATGTCAACAGCTTCGTTCTGCCTACTGGCCTACTCGGCTGATAAACACGTTATGAAAACAAATAAAATACTGTTGTATACTGAAATCATACGCCCGGCCACGAATACAATCAACTAAGACATTAGCAACTGTCATACATACGTCCATTTACTGCAGCATCGTCGACATCAGACGAAGGAGGATAATACAGCTGGCCTAAGTTCTCGCGTATCGTCAAGACGCTTGACAACAGTGGTAGTGAGGATAACGTTGGTAGGTGAGAAGAAACGATGTTGAGCACATTGCTGTATCATTGCGATACTAGGTCAATCAAGAGAAGTGTAAACTGTTAATACTTTATGTTACGCGGAAATAAACTAAACAGAGCACAAGTTTAGTAAACACTGGCTCTGTTTTGTTGCCTTTTCCTATTGGACTTGGCTTCCTGTTACACTGTGTTGTATGATTGGTTTTCTGCTTTTCAGTTCACACTGTCTGGCTTCTGACATGGTTTTTTGCAGGCTTCGGCTGTCTGTTTGCTTCCTGTGCGTTGGTCAGTTATAGCTCATTTATGCGTGCTGTGCTCTTGGTGTGTGCCACGTATTTATTATTGTGTTTGCTGTTTTGTTGAAGGCATCGACCCCTTTAGTAGTCATGTTGTTTTTATTTTCTCGTTAGGTGGAGGAATGACAACATGCCTGGCACTCGGTTTGGTGTCGTTGCATCTGACCTTTTGTTTTGTTTTTTCTTGTTAGGTCACGGCACCCAACGCATCACCGGTGGGTTCATTGTATCATTGGTGTGTCTGCCCTCCTGGGGCTTCTGGCTACGTACACAGCTACTCGTGCTGGCTCACCCGGCCATTGTTTTATTGCTGCATGTCCTTCGTTCAATTTAGGTGGTGCTATATCTCCAGCTGGATCTGTAATGTTCGTTTGTTCTGCATGGCATACTGCGTTAGTGTGTTTCCTCTCTTTCAGCGATGCCTAAAGTGATACAAGGTTGGAAAGTGGGCCGCTACCTGCCCGTCGACACTCCACGAGTTGACACGTCCACCTGCGCGACTGGTGGAGGCTACCCTGGACTCTGACAGCGATGTGGATGCTGACGTCTTGCGTGCCACCAACTCAGATCTCAAGCGGCGTATACAGGCGTTGGAGGCCCAGTTGTCCGAGGTCGACCACAGCATTCTGACAAACCTTTGACGTCCGCCCTCTCTGCCCTGCCCCTGTTGGACATGGCTACTGCATCGTCCACCCCTGGTCTGGCCACAGCCTGGGACGTCCGCCCTCACTGCCCTGTCCCTGTTGGACATGGCTACTGCATCGTCCACCCCTGGTCTGGCCACAGCCTGGGACGTCCGCCCTCACTGCCCTGTCCCTGTTGGACATGGCTACTGCATCGTCCACCCCTGGTCTGGCCACAGCCTGGGAGGTCCGCCCTCACTGCCCTGCCCCTGTTGGACATGGCTGCTGCATCGTCCACCCCTGGTCTGGCCACAGCCTGGGACGTCCGCCCTCACTGCCCTGTCCCTGTTGGACATGGCTGCTGCATCGTCCACCCCTGGTCTGGCCACAGCCTGGGACGTCCGCCCTCACTGCCCTGTCCCTGTTGGACATGGCTGCTGCATCGTCCACCCCTGGTCTGGCCACAGCCTGGGACGTCCGCCCTCACTGCCCTGTCCCTGTTGGACATGGCTGCTGCATCGTCCACCCCTGGTCTGGCCACAGCCTGGGACGTCCGCCCTCACTGCCCTGCCCCTGTTGGACATGGCTGCAGCATCGTCCACCCCTGGTCTGGCCACAGCCTGGGAGGTCCGCCCTCACTGCCCTGCCCCTGTTGGACATGGCTGCAGCATCGTCCACCCCTGGTCTGGCCACAGCCTGGGAGGTCCGCCCTCACTGCCCTGTCCCTGTTGGACATGGCTGCTGCATCGTCCACCCCTGGTCTGGCCACAGCCTGGGAGGTCCGCCCTCACTGCCCTGCCCCTGTTGGACATGGCTGCAGCATCGTCCACCCCTGGTCTGGCCACAGCCTGGGAGGTCCGCCCTCACTGCCCTGTCCCTGTTGGACATGGCTGCTGCATCGTCCACCCCTGGTCTGGCCACAGCCTGGGAGGTCCGCCCTCACTGCCCTGCCCCTGTTGGACATGGCTGCAGCATCCTCCACCCCTGGTCTGGCCACAGCCTGGGAGGTCCGCCCTCACTGCCCTGCCCCTGTTGGACATGGCTGCAGCATCCTCCACCCCTGGTCTGGCCACAGCCTGGGAGGTCCGCCCTCACTGCCCTGCCCCTGTTGGACATGGCTGCAGCATCGTCCACCCCTGGTCTGGCCACAGCCTGGGAGGTCCGCCCTCACTGCCCTGCCCCTGTTGGACATGGCTGCAGCATCCTCCACCCCTGGTCTGGCGCCACAGCCTGGGAGGTCTTCGACTGCCAGCCACGAGCCCGACTACCAGGCTCTGCTGACCAGTGCGCTGCAACATTTGTCGGGTGCCACCCAGCTCACGCCCAAGCAAGGTGAGTCGATTTCTGCTCCTGGGGGCGACGCTCGACCCTAAGATGGCCATGATTTGGGCTCATCAGTACATTGAAGTGGATTCGTTGGCCTAAGATGTATAGCTTTGAATTAACATAACAAATGATATAGGTCACCGTTTGATTTCTAAGCGAATTTTTGATTGGAAGTTGAGCACCCGCCATATTGTCAACACGTTTGCCGGCAGTTTGGCAGTTTTATGACCGACGATTCCGATTCTGAGTTTACTGGATTTAATGTTTCTGATTTAAATCAGACATTGCCTGCTGATTTAGAAAGCCACTCTGACACAAGTTAGGTATGTGACAAAATTCTGGTTTCAAGCGCAGCGCACTTCGGCAGGAAGCCTCGTTTTCGTTTTTCTCAATGCCGAGTGCTGCTCAACGATAGCACTCAAAAAATCCATTTTATTCGTGTTATTGACGTTCTTCCCATATGTACACATACTTCAATGACGTTATACACACATCGCCATTTGCAATTGTCAGTCTTTTGAAAAACGATCTTTGCAAATTTTCGCAGTTTCGTCCGCAATTTTGCATTTTTTTCAACCATCAAAACGCTCGACGATTTTGCAGAAGGTGAGTAAAGTATCTATCTAAAGTTGGATAATATGTTTTATTAATTATTCATGAATTATTTCCCAAAAATTGGTGGCAATTGACCGATTCCCATGGCCATTGTTGGTCCCCCTGTAATGGCTCTCAACACGACCGAGGGTCGATCTGTAGGATTTTCACCCTTCAAATATCGTCCAAAATATGTAATCTAGCCACGAAATACGAATCAAACTTGGATATAAAGATGAAATAAGATGTTTAAGAAGGCATCTAGGGTGATATTTTATCAGAATACGCTTTTGATTAGCAGATGATGGGCGATTTTGTAGGGCATGTTCTGCTAAAAATAGATGCAGCAGGAGAATTTAGGTCACGTGACCTGATTGGCGCCATCTGATTAGCTACTCGCCTGTGTTTTGTAAACATTGCCATGTGGTCTGTTCAGCTGATTTCTTTTAGACATGTATTTCACTGGTTTTTCCAGGGTTTTTGCTCATAGTGAGTTGGAAAGGATATTTAATTTGATGTGACTGAGATCTTTTCTATTCACAAACTGTTCATTGATGATGAAACTCAATGACAACAAATATTTTGCATTTTATTATAATTTCTTTTGTCATTCACCCTATCTTGATGTCTTTTTTGGATGATGTCAGCTTTAGGGCTCACAGTTTATCTAGACCAGTCTACTATTACAAAACACTTAAACAGAGGTGTGGTAGTGAGGGTTCCTACATGCCTATGGATGACTGATTGCCCTGTGGGCTGAGCTCCTGGGTGACTTCTCTTAGCAAAACAGCATGCTGTATTATGCAATTTTAAACTGTGGTAGTAATGTTTTTATTTAATGTAGGGATGAGGGTGTATGGGGGTCATTCTACTTGTTTTGTATTTAATACTTTTGTGAGATTTTAATATTTCAATAATGCTTTTAATGTCTATGTCTGTGTTTTAGTGTGATTTTATAAAACAAATTGGTGATATTTGCCTTTGCATTTTCGTACAAGCAGAACTGTAATTTCCCTGTGGTGATTAATAAGTCCTTCAGATTCGGTGCCACATCCGCACCGTGGTCCTTCATCTGGACAGGTTCTCACGCCACGTAAAGTATTACTTAGAAAGCGACTACATTTTGTGTCAAATCGACGCAGGGCGGAAAAGAAAAGGTATCTAAAACGCGTCAGAAAACTTAGGGCAAATATTGATATACAAAGGGTGAATCAGATCAAATACCTCAATCAGGACATTGAACGCAAGAAACTCTCTATGAAAACAAAGGACGCGACAATTACATTATTAAAACGACAAATTATGGGGGCGAAGAAGGACGCAAACCTTTCCTGTGATGCAGAACTTTTCAAACGGCTTAAGCGTACACATAAACTTTTGAAGGACAACCAAAAAAAAAACATTGGTCCAAAGAAAACAGTTTCAAAGGGGTTTGCCAAGTTAAAACAAGAACTAAGTGCAAAGGATGAAATTATTCGAATTTATGAAAATGATATGTGTGCACTCAGGGATAAGCTTGAGGAAGTGGAAAAAGACAAGAAGGAGAAGGAAACCAAGAGGGATGGCAAAACATACAGTAGTGCAATGCGCATGCAAGTGTACGATGCCATCGTCAATATGGTCCCTACCCAAAACATTCCAACGTTAATTGCAAGTTACGCAAAACGCACAGGGGACAAACTAAGTGCCATTAATTGCCGAACAACTGTCGAACAGATGGCCAGGGAATTGGACTCCTTGGCGGATCTGAAAACCGCAGAAATGTCTATGAAGACCAGCAACCTCACTCTAGGATTCGATGCAACGACCCAGGAGCATGTTCATCTAAATAGCATCCATTTCACCACATGTGAAGTAGTAGCTATTGATGAACTTGCCGGAGGCACAGCGGCGGATTATTGTGATCACGTGTGTTCATCGGTAGATAATCTTGCGGACGTGTATGCCGACTACCACAAGGAGGATTATCAGTTCTGTCGTTCGACGATTATTGGTAACATAGCCAATACCATGACGGACAGAGTGGCTGCTGATCATGCAGCAATTTCGAAAGTCAGCGAGAAGTGGGGAAAAAGTTTAAACGAATTAAACTGCCATCTCCACCCGCTGGACACGATGGCAAGTTCCTGCAGGTCAGCATTGAAACAAATGGAGACGGGACGTGGAGAACTGTTTGGAAAAGATTGTCTTGCTGGAAATCTAGTCTTGTCCATAAACAAATTTCGTTACAAAGCAGGAAAAGGGGACCCAAAAGGGTTTGTTACGTTCTTGATCGACAAAAAGATACCAAAGGGAATTCTCCCAAGGTATCGTGGAAATAGACTCCACATTTTGTACCATATCTGTGGGCAACTGCATCATAACTACAGTCTCTTCTTGGAGTTTTTCACGAAGGGTACAGTTTCATGTGGGAGGCTTCAGTCGTGTATAAGGACAGATTTCACCAATGAGATAGCCAAAATGCAAATCCAGTGTCTTGGGCTCATTGGCAAACTTCTGACGGGACCGTGGATGTCGATCTTCTATGCAAGTTCCAGCTCCGCTACCATTGACCACATCGAAGGGATTGGCGTCGTAAAAAATGTCATCTCGGAACTGAAGAGGACAAGAGAGTCACCACAGCTTGCTCTGACTCGCAACTCTGATTTCTTCGGCCGACCCCTTAGTGAAGATCCCACCCTTGTAAGTCTCCAAGGACAGCCTTCCAACATGGACCTATTTGCCCGAATGATGTCTGCTTGCTTTGAGGCCATCATTGCTGTTCTTGAAAGGCAGTATCAACGATACTTCAGTATGACCATGACGGATATTCTGAAGGAGGAGACCAGTTCTGCCCGCCTACATAACATTGATGCAGAGGAGGTTATGGGCATGTTTGGGGCCATGCAGGAGCGAGCGAAACATGCTAGCATGGACTTCCTTGTAGCTAGGATGCGTGCCAAAAAAAATGCTGTTGTACCCTATTTGGATGAAATGTATGAGGATGAGAGGGAGCGTGCTGTGAGCTGGGCCATAGGGTGGGGCAGAAAGAAGAGACGGGTTGCAAGACAGAAACAGTCTGAAGTCCGGGTAGAACTTTCACGAAGGGCAGCACTCAAGCAACAGAAGAAGAATGAGAAGGAGAGGAAGGAAACAGAGAAGAAGTTGCATTCGGTGGATATTGGCAAATTGCGGACGGAATTCCCCAATATTTCGGATGAGACTCATCAATCTTTGCTTCAAATTCTGAACGGTACCATTGTGGAACTTGACATCTGCCACACATGGTATGATGGAGACACAAATGAGCAGGTTGTTTATTCAGGGAGGGTTGAAAAACTGAAAAAGACCAAACTGAAGAAATGCTATGTAATTGCATACTGGTTGGACAATGAAAGTTACGAAGATGCAACAGACTATGAGATGACTCCGTGGGCCCTTGGGGCAGATCTTCTGTATGAGGACTTGGTTTTGTGCTGATGTGGAAATAGAGACTATGATGACATACCGACTGGAGTAGAGAACTAATTGTGAGTGTTTCTTGCTAAGAATTTTCCAATGAATACCAACTTGGTAGGATTTCGGTATAGTAATTTTTTAAGTTTTTGTTCAATTTTTTTATTTTACCAGAACTCGGTTTAGGGTCCAAGGGATTAAAACAACTAAATCTTATAATTATGTCTGGGATGTTGGTATTCATTGAAAAGCTCTTGCTGAGAACTTTCCAATGAATACCAACTTGGCAGGATTTGGTTTTTTTTTTAAAGGATTTTTCAAATATTTTGATTTTAGCAGAAGTCGGTTAAGGGTCTAAAGGGTAACAATTAAATCTTAATTATCTCTGGGAATATTCATTTTCTTTAACATTTATAGGAATTTGCATTCCATAAGCTTTAAAATGATACCTAGTTTGCTGAAATTGACCAAGGAACAAGGGAAATATCCCTCCTCCAATTATACCACAAAATGACAAAACAGGTCACAAAGTCTAAGTTGTTTCTCTATTGTTTATCATTATTTAGATTGACCGGAAACAAGCGAATTTGGATCCTTTAATTGGCTGCCATTTGCTTATTATTTGTCCTATGAAGCTGATCTTAGTATCATGGGAAAGGTCTTTTAAAGCTCTTTCCAATGATATCAAAGTTGGGGTGATACTGTGAGTTTGATTTTTTTTGTCACATACCTACACAAGTGTTTCGTCTGTAAAAACCTGCGATTTATCGCAAAGCAGCGACAACGAGTGGACTTGGCCCGTGATCTAATAGTTCGATGGAGCTAACTTAAGATGCTGACAAAGCACCGATCACCGTCAGTGCTTTCCAAGAACCAGTAGGCCCTACGCTGACGCTACCAGGAGAGAAACATGAACTCGATTTCTTTGAATTACTGTTTCCGGCGACACTGTACGAGTGGATTGCGACTGAGACTAATCGCTATGCCAGTCAGTGTCAGCTGAAATCTGGGAAGGTCGACAAGCTGTGGGCAGGTAAGCCGACATCGGCAATGGAAATCCGCTGTTTTCTTGGGCTTCACATCTACATGTCCAGCGTGCAGTTGCCTAGCTACAAGATGTACTGGAGCTCTGATCACCTCTTTGGCAACTTTCCAGTAAAAGCAATCATGATTCGTACTCGATTTGAAAAAATCTTGCAGTACTTCCATGCCAGTGATTCTACCCAAAATCCTGGAAGAGGACAACCTGGCCACGACAAACTTCACGACCTCCGACCTGCCACAGACGTCATCCAAGAGAATGCCGTGCTGCATTATTCCCCTCGAGAAAACGCGATCGATGAGGCAATGGTTGCTTTTCGTGGGCGTCTTGGTTTTCGCCAGTACATACCTGCGAAGCCACACAAGTACGGCATCAAGGTGTGGGTGCGCGCTGATTCACACAATGGCTATGTGTGTGAATTCAGCATGTACACAGGAAAGGACAGCAATCGGGTGGAAGTTGGCCTCGGTGAAAGCGTTGTGCTGCTACTTTGCAACAGCATCACTGGCTAGCATTTCCACATATACTGGGCAAACAAGGAGTGGATGGTGGGCCTTCTGTTCAAGGAGTGGATGGTGGGCCTTCTGTTCAAGGAGTGGATGGTGGGCCTTCTGTTCAAGGAGTGGATGGTGGGCCTTCTGTTCAAGGAGTGGATGGTGGGCCTTCTGTTCAAGGAGTGGATGGTGGGCCTTCTGTTCAAGGAGTGGATGGTGGGCCTTCTGTTCAAGGAGTGGATGACGGGCCTTCTGTTCAAGGAGTGGATGACGGGCCTTCTGTTCAAGGAGTGGATGACGGGCCTTCTGTTCAAGGAGTGGATGACGGGGCTTCTGTTCAAGGAGTGGATGGTGGGCCTTCTGTTCAAGGAGTGGATGGTGGGCCTTCTGTTCAAGGAGTGGATGGTGGGCCTTCTGTTCAAGGAGTGGATGACGGGCCTTCTGTTCAAGGAGTGGATGACGGGCCTTCTGTTCAAGGAGTGGATGACGGGGCTTCTGTTCAAGGAGTGGATGGTGGGCCTTCTGTTCAAGGAGTGGATGGTGGGCCTTCTGTTCAAGGAGTGGATGACGGGGCTTCTGTTCAAGGAGTGGATGACGGGGCTTCTGTTCAAGGAGTGGATGGTGGGCCTTCTGTTCAAGGAGTGGATGGTGGGCCTTCTGTTCAAGGAGTGGATGGTGGGCCTTCTGTTCAAGGAGTGGATGGTGGGCCTTCTGTTCAAGGAGTGGATGGTGGGCCTTCTGTTCAAGGAGTGGATGGTGGGCCTTCTGTTCAAGGAGTGGATGGTGGGCCTTCTGTTCAAGGAGTGGATGGTGGGCCTTCTGTTCAAGGAGTGGATGGTGGGCCTTCTGTTCAAGGAGTGGATGGTGGGCCTTCTGTTCAAGGAGTGGCTGCAGCGTCTCAACGGCAAGATGTGGGCACAGAAGCGCAAGGTCCTGTTGCTTCTAGGGACATGCCCCAACTGTCATTGCGAATATTTGGGTTAGAAATATTTCACATTCCGACAACATTCCTGATCAATGAAGAGAAATTTAGATCGAGGGTATAGATTTTTGATCAGATCCTGGCCATGTTTAATAAAACCTGTGTAGACCAAGGTGATGTATCCACCCTTCCTGGATGAGCTTGTACGCTGCTAGTGACTTGTAGTTGTTAGTTCTTCTTTGATATAGGCATGGATGCTGGGCCTCCTGTTCAATGGGTGGCTGCAGCGACTCGACGGCAAGATGTGGGCACAGAAGCGCAACATCCTGCTGCTTCTGGACAACTGTGTTGCACACCTTGACGTCCAGCTCGCAAATGTGAAACTTGTGTTTCTTCCGCCCAAAACAACGTCACGCCTTCAACCTTGCGACGCCGGAATAATCGCAACACCGAAGGCGCATTACAGGAAGCGGCTGATGCGACACATCCTTGCGGAGATGGACACCGCCAACACAGCCACTGAACTCAGCAAACGAGTGGATACGCTGGACGCCATTGGTTGGGTGTGGCTGGCGTGGTGCAGCCACGATCACCAAGTGCTTTGCCACTCGTGGCATTGTGGAGTGGAAGAAGACGTGGTAGAAGACATGGTGGCTGCCACCGACCTAGACGAACCCGGGGAAGGGGTGGAGCGCCTGTTGGGTGGTGTTTCGTGGGAAACTTACGTCGGCATGGACGATGCGACCGTCACGACGGATGTCACTGATGATGACTGGGAGGAGGCACTTGTTGCCAAGGCCAGGGGTGCTGTCATAGAGGATGATGAAGACAGTGAAAATGAACCAGAGGGCCGTCCTCTCATCACTGCAAAGGACGGCTTACTGCAGATGAAGGACATCATCAGCTTTGCACCGAGTACAAATGACGCAGCAATGCTCGAGGCTGCTTCAACAGTTCGAGACCTGCTGCAAGGACATTCCATCCGACACGCTGCCCTTGCTGAACAGAAGAGCATCACTGACTTTTGTCAGCGGCAGTGACTTGCAGTGGTGTAGACGTGGTAGTGTAGCTTGTGACTGTTGTTGAGGTGTTGGTGCTGTTGAATTTTGTTCTTTTTTGTATGCTGTGGGAGTGTTGATTTTTTTTTAATAAAATTGTGATTTATAAAATGTCTTTGTTACTTATCACAGGTGTATAACTTATGTAAAACAGTTGTAGAACAGTGCATGCAGATATGTATAGTGTATGGCATTTGGGGGTTATTATTGTTCACGTACACTACATTATGCACATAACTGACACCGCCCATCCCGGAATATCTGTCCCCCTGATGAGGGGACACCCCCAATGTAGGGACACTTTTTGCTTGGAACCTGAAGAGGGGGACTACTGTACTTTTACTTAGCACAGTGCCGGTCGTCGAGCAAGTGTCATTACAACACCTGCTCTGACTGTGGCCCTGGAATTACGGAATACCGCCATAACAGCCTTAGACCTTTCTTAGACCTGACCAGCCTCCACCTATCACCGAGACTACAAGATCGCACACAATATAGTCCTGGGAACAGACAATGTAGAAAATATCAAAACCAACCATGTGTACATAGATATCCTCATGAAGGACTGTGATCTATTTTTCTTACATGAACATTGGCTGTATATTTATGAAAAATCCTATGTTGCTGACCAACTCCCAGACATTGGGAACATTGTGAAATGTTGTGATGAATTTAACCAGCAGCCTATGATGCATAGACATAGAGGGCATGGTGGAGTACTGGCCTTATGGTGCACTGACATGGATAAATGTGTCGAACCACTGGAATGTGGCTGTGAGTCCTACCCATTAGACTGAAACTAGATAGGAGTATTGTTGTCATCAACACATATATGCCATCTGGTAACTCTCACTCAGATGTGTCCCAGTATCAAGAGGTTCTCCGTGTGATTTGTGACTGACTGACTGTGAAATATGAATACCTCAGATGTAATATGGCTTGGTGACCTCAATGGTTCGTTTCAATGACAGAAACCCCACAAACGAGACAAATTACTTTGTGGGTTTTATACTGAGCATGGATTTGTATGTGGTGATGACACCACTACACCAACGTTCCTTGGCTACCGAGGCTCTTCATCCCGCATGGCGCTGGCGAAGCTGATGATCGGCAACTTCCAGAGTGACCGGAAGCGGAGGGCAACCCAAGAAGTTCTTGTGCCAGTTGACGTTGACCACTGGCCAGAGAAACGCAAGGCTGGCCGCTGCAAAGAATGCAGCAAGAAAGGCAAGCATTCGGAGCCTCGCACTGGCTGCAGCGTGTGTGATGTGAACCTCTGCATCGGTGACTGCTACAAGTGTATCTCTGTACAAGTGATGTAGTAGGGAATGAGTTAAACATTACTTATGATCTTTTTGGGTCACATCATCCACAAGTTGTGGGGACATAAATGACTTTACTATTCAGCCGCTTTGGCTGCCAGTGAATAAACTTTATTATTATTAAAAACTTGGGGCCTATCGTCAATAACTGCCCATTTTGCTTGAATTATTTATTATGCAGTCAACTAATTATTTGTTAAAATGTGTTTCGGGAGAAGGCTGTTGAGGGATATCAGGTTCGTAAGGAAGATGGCAAGCACTCTGGGGGATTCGTGGGACCGGCTGAAGGAGTTATCCATGGTGTTTCAAGGATCTTATGAGGGAAGGCCTTACACGCGTAAGGACTTCAGTGAGAGTGGATGCTGGGCCTTCTGTTCAAGGAGTGGATGACGGGCCTTCTGTTCACGGAGTGGATGACGGGCCTTCTGTTCAAGGAGTGGATGACGGGCCTTCTGTTCAAGGAGTGGATGACGGGCCTTCTGTTCAAGGAGTGGATGACGGGCCTTCTGTTCAAGGAGTGGATGACGGGCCTTCTGTTCAAGGAGTGGATGACGGGCCTTCTGTTCAAGGAGTGGATGGTGGGCCTTCTGTTCAAGGAGTGGATGACGGGCCTTCTGTTCAAGGAGTGGATGACGGGCCTTCTGTTCAAGGAGTGGATGGTGGGCCTTCTGTTCAAGGAGTGGATGGTGGGCCTTCTGTTCAAGGAGTGGATGGTGGGCCTTCTGTTCAAGGAGTGGATGGTGGGCCTTCTGTTCAAGGAGTGGCTGCAGCGTCTCAACGGCAAGATGTGGGCACAGAAGCGCAAGGTCCTGTTGCTTCTAGGGACATGCCCCAACTGTCATTGCGAATATTTGTGTTAGAAATATTTCACATTCCGACAACATTCCTGATCAATCAAGTGAAATTTAGATCGAGGGTATAGATTTTTGATCAGATCCTGGCCATGTTTAATCAAACCTGTGTAGACCAAAGTGATGTATCAACCCATCCTGGAAGAGCTTGTACGCTGCTAGTGACTTGTATTTGTTAGTTCTTCTTTGATATAGGCATGGATGCTGGGCCTTCTGTTCAATGGGTGGCTGCAGCGACTCGACGGCAAGATGCGGGCACAGAAGCGCAACATCCAGTTGCTTCTGGACAACTGCGGTGCGCACCGTGACGTCCAGCTCGCAAACGTGAAACTTGTGTGTTTCTACCGCCCAACACAACGTCGCGCCTTCAACCTTGCGACGCCGGAATAATCGCAACACCGAAGGCGCATTACAGGATGCGGCTGATGTGACACATCCTTGCGGAGATGGACACCGCCAACACAGCCACTGAACTGAGCAAACGAGTGGACGTGCTGGACGCCATTGGTTGGCCGTGGCTGGCGTGGTGCAGCGTCTCTCCAGCCACGATCACCAAGTGCTTTGCCAAGTGTGGCATCGTGGAAGAAGACATGGTAGAAGACGTGGTGGCTGCCACCGACCAAGACGAACCCTGGGAAGGGGCAGAGCGCCTGTTGGGTGATTTTTGCGTGGGAAACTTACATCGGCATGGACGATGCAACCATCACGACAGATGTCACTGATGACGGGGTCGAAATAGCGGTAGTCCGGGGACTACCAGAAATTCGTTCGGACTACCGACGCTGGCGTCCACGGTAACCCGACGGGCTACCGCCAAATGCGGGATAATCTTTGACAACGACGCCTACTGACCAAATATAAAACAAAAATGACAGTCGTGACCCTGACGGATTGCTAACTAAAAGTGAATTAACCAATTAAATTTCCCCTTTGTCTGCGGGGTTTATGAACTTCCGACGAGACACCATCGTCAAGCACGCCAAGTCCGAAGTGCACCTGAGGGCGTCTGGTACACACGCGGCACAGCTGGCGAGTCGGGTCGACACCTGCTGAGAAGATGCTGACCACCCTCAACAAGCAGACCTTCGACAGGTTGTGTCGCATGTTTCGCACATGCCATGCCCTGCCCTGGCGAAGCATGCTCGGCCATACATGGACTACGTGTGGCTCTGTGACGTGGACGAGAGGAAGGGGCTTGGTGTCGGGGCAGCCTACCGCAACGACAAACAGGCCAGACTCTTCACGCACCCCATTGCGGAAGTCGCCCGGGAAAAGATTCGCGACGATGTGGTGACTGCGAAATTCCTGTCACTGATCTCAGACGGCTCTACCAACTCGGCCGCCCTGGAAGCTGAGACGGTCTACGTCCGCTATGCCCATCGTGGGGCTATTTTGATGAACTTCGCGGGGTATGTGAATGTGGAGAGCAAACGCCCCAGGGATTCTGGATGCCATTTCAACAGCCATAACCAGACTGGACGTGACGGCAGCGGATTGGCAACAGAAGCTTGTTGGTTTCGGGAGAGAAGAGAAAACGCAATCATGTCGAGACCTGGTTTTTCACACGCAGAAGCCGTCAGGGGCCCCGTCCCTGTACCACGCAGTGGTAGCATTGCAGGATTGGCATACATCCCGCCATATGGGGAGGCTTCCCCCCGTTGGGACCGCCACCGACACCAACACCTGCCCCGACTGCGATAGTGTCGGTGATAGCCCCGGATGGGGTTCGTATGGTAAGTCTTTGTCAATGGCATATTTTGATTTAAATTTTTTCGTGTTAACAATGTTTGAAAAAACGTGAATACGTATATTATTGTAAATTACATGACTAAAACTCTCGTTCGTTCTTGTAGTCGGAAGTCCGCGCCATCCAACCACCACCACCACCATCGCGGGCAGGGTTCGAGTGCCCGCACTGTAGCACGGCCTTCTCGAGGTAAGACAACTGGAAACGTCACATGTCGCGCGGTAGTTGTACCCGTCGCATTCGAAAGAGGACCGCGGCGGACGATGAGTTGGACGCCGTCGTGGTGATATACTGTGCTATGTTTCCACTTCCGTAAAAATGTTGCGTTACTGCTCTCCTGCGACAGCTGCAACCTGCTGTGCAAGGCGTGCACTGTGCTGCCCACCGCATGGAGCTGGCGTACCGAGACGCCATGGGGAAGCAGCCACTCCATTCGAAGGTGGAAGGGTTGGTGACTGGCCTCTACATGTTCTACAAGAAATCGCCACTGAATCGCTCGATGCTGCTGCGAACATATGAGATGTTGAGGCTCCCTGCACTGCTGCCGACTGGAGTTGGACGGACCTATTGGATCCCGCACACGTCAGCGGGTCTCGACAACATCATCCGAGGCTACGATGGCATCACCACTCATCTGGTGCAGGTAATTAACATGCAAAATGAATACTGAATATTATAATAATTTTATAATTATTGTAATATATTTAGTGTAATATATAGATGAAACTTAGTGGCTACACATGACTACTTTGTGTTACAGATTGAGGCGAATACAAACCGCTCTGAAGATGCTTTTAATAATAATTTTATTATTAGCGATGTAAAATGTATAGTGTACCACATAGATGAAGCTTAGTGGTATGACTATTTTGTGTTATAGATTGAGCAGAACATGGGCAGTTCTGCAGATGCCAGGGCGAAAAACTATTTATTGTGGTGCAGGCTGGGCTGTGGGCCAAGTCAGTGTGGGGCCGGCCGGGCTGTGGGCCAAGTCAGTGTGGGGCTGGCCGGGCTGTGGGCCAAGTCAGTGCGGTGCTGGCTGGGCTGTGGGCCAAGTCAGTGCGGTGCTGGCCAGGCGGTGCATGTTGGATTCTTTTAGTTTGCTGATAATTTATTTACAAATACATGTCTCTATCTAAAATGTGATGGCTCACTTTTTTTCATACCCAGTATGTCCCCTAAATTTCAAATCCTGACTCAAACACTGCCTACTACACTTCCAGCACATATGACTG
Organism: Oasisia sp. SBJ-2009; assembly: GCA_964017155.1. Classification (NCBI taxonomy): domain Eukaryota; kingdom Metazoa; phylum Annelida; class Polychaeta; order Sabellida; family Siboglinidae; genus Oasisia; species Oasisia sp. SBJ-2009. Next base: position 37,887,901 of record OZ024863.1, on the reverse strand, counting down.
TGGTGTGTCACCGACTAGAAGAGTTCACTTTGTGTGACGACCCATGTGTGTCCACTTCGTGTGACGACCCATGAATGTCCACTGAGACGACATGTCTTCTCCAGTGGATAATACGAAGGTTACCAACTAAAGAAGTTCGACTGCCAAGGCAACAGAGACTTGGGTAGTGACAGATGCAGATGCCAGGGGCAGGGCGAAAAACTACCTGGGCCATCTCCTGAGGAAGGATGTGGTGCTGTTTCTGCATTTTCTCCGAGATGTGACAAGTGCATTGTCAACCTTGTCACTGGCGATGCACAGGAGGGAGGCAACGGTGGCTGACATCCATTCCATTCTCTCAACGACCGAGAAAGTGCTGCGGAAGTTCCGAACCAGGTATGCTGTTTCTAATAATTTATACTTTAGTAAAAAATTCCACTCCTACGCTACAATAATCTTTATGTTTGATTATTCATTTGCAGAGCATGACCAAGTTTACATGACGAGTTACTGCATGTTTGACAAAAATGAAATCAATCGTTTGCATGCCTGGACCAAGGCTAGGGGAAGTAAAACAATACCCAGTCCTGTGCTACAATAATATTTGTGTTTGATTATTCGTTTGTGGAGCAAAGCCAATGTTGCATGACAAGCTCTTGCGCGTTTGACATAAATTAATATTTTGCAGACCTGGACCAAGACTCGCTGAAGTGTTTGAAGATAACGATGTCTTCGGCACAGTCTCTGAAAGGCAACCTGACGGCCTTTACATCTGCTCGGGAGAAGGGGTTTCATGGTCTCATCAGGAGTTTGCGCAGCCGGTTTGCGGACATGGAGGAAGGCGTCCTTGAAGTGACCCAGATCGCCAGTCTGCAATACTGGCCGGACGCCGGTGACACTAGTGGTGAGTATAGTCTTTTCTTGGCAGAACCATATAAAGTAATTGAAATGTAGGTATTGTGTCCCTATTCTAAAAGTACTTATCATTATAGTATATGCATTAAAAGGTAAACTGCCATTCATATTGACTTGTGAATCCATAGCAAGATTTAACAATAAAATTTAAAAGTTTCCACCTAAGAAATGTTCATGTTCACAACAGAACACATTTTCAGATTTTTGTGACTTCTTAATGACGAGATTCAAGCTAGTGCTCCTGTCAACTGGTGTTTCCGTGTATGAGATAGAGCCACAATGGACTCTGCTCAAGGACAAGATGTACAGCAAGTGAGTGGTTATTATTTAACAGTCATACACTTGAACTAATGAAATTAAACAACATTTCTACTTTTTTGTAGCAAGTGGTGTAGTGCAGGCCTGCTGTAGTGGTATATATATATAGTTGCACATATATGTTTCAGGTTGCATTTCAGTGAGTAGTTGCAACATAAAATGATGTCCAGCTGTGTATATTCCAGGTTGGAGTTCTCCATGAAGACAGTTGACTGTTAAGAGTGTGAAACTAGTGCTTTGTATAATTTTACACTCTGTGTTTCAGGCCGGGATCATTCAGGAAGCAGACCTGGTCGGCTGTCAACGACCTGCACTTCGACCCGTGCCCAGACATGCTACAGCTGATCGACTTGGTGTTGACACTGCCAGCACACTCGGCCAACTGTGAGCGTGGATTTTTGCTTGCCAAGCTTTTGAAAAACGACTGGCGGAACAAGCTGCATGACACTGCCGTCACAGACAGCTTGACCATCATCCTACACACCCATGCCGAGGCTGACTACAACCCGGAAGAAGCGGTACGCCAAGACTGTGTGGCGGCCAAACCAGATGTGTGGCAGCATCAGAGAAGACAATGACAGTGAGGACTGTTATCTCGAGGCAGCTCTCAGCAGATTGGCAGAATCTGCAGAGTGACCAGCGCAGCAAGAATGCACATCAGGCCTGGTGTAGATGTATATATGTTGTTTATTTTGTTTGTGTACTAAAAAATTTCGAATTCAAATGTTGTGGGCTATTTGTGGACTACTAGATATTTCTGAGGACTACCAGATTTTGCAGCCAGGTAGTCCTGCTGACTACCACAATTTTTGGAGTTATTTCTACCCCTGATGGCGGAGTACTGGCCTTTTGGCGCACTGATACGGATAAAGGTCAAACCACTGGAATGTGGCTGTGAGTCGTTCTAGTTGTTCTACTCTCCCTCAGATGTGCCACAGTATCAAAAGGTTCTCGACGTAATTCGTGACTGACTGACTGACTAAATACTCGTATACCTCAGATGTAATACGGCTTGGTGACCTCAATGGTTCGTTTCAATGACAGAAACCCCACAAACGAGACAAATTACTTTGTGGGTTTTATACTGAGCATGGATTTGTATGTGGTGATGACACCACTACACCAACGTTCCTTGGCTACCGAGGCTCTTCATTCCGCTTTCATCACATCCTCCAGTTAAATCATCAGCAGTAGCATGGAGTGGAGTCCATGTCCTGTCTAGAGGCAGTCTACACCTCCACACTGCTTGACCACACATGATCCTGTGCTACCTGACCTCAACTACTGTAGTCGCTCGGACATCACACTGTGTGCTTCTCAACTGTGTGTGAGAGCGTGGGTGGTGTAGTGGTTACCACATCCGCCTGCCATGCCGGAGTCACGGGTTCAATCCCCGGTATCGACAGTTGTGATATAAAAATCTGTCTCTCAACATTGGGGACTGTGTATCGCTCGTGAATCGGAGAATCATGTTAATGTCGGTCCCGTCTCAATTTGTGACGTAACTACTAAGGACGACAAGCACCCTGGCAGTGACCATCCTCAGTGACTCCTGCGTTAGCCCAAGATTGGGCTGTTTGGAGTTAACCCAATTAGACCCGAGTACGTATATATACGTACTCTATTTATACGCCTTTGCGACCCGCGTACGTAAATATACGTACCCGGAATTCCATTAATAAATACTGTCCAATCACAGGATTAGTAGACCTGGGAGTTACGTTTTCAGAAAGAGGCACGCATGCGCAGTGTAAACATGTCCGCCATCTTTTCTCAATGTTTTGCATTGTGAAGAAATAAGTGAATTTTCCGTGTCGTATGATCGAAAGTTTTGGTAGTTTGAAAAATCGAAAATGGCCGCGTCGAGTGCCGCTAGCGATGTGTCATTTGATGTGTCTTTTGAGACCTCAAGTGAAGACGAATTTGAGGGATTTTCGGCACAAAATATTGAAAGAACCGAGACACGAATCCGGGATCGATCTGGCGGGTCTGGCCGGGTCAGTGACGACGAAGTCGACGTTTCAGACTTCGTAGAGAGCAACATCGCCAGTTCCGACCTAGATGAAATGGAGTCAGAAGTTGTTGGCGCAGAAGTTGTCGATGTTCCGGAGAAAGAATGGAGCAACCGTCTCGTTGATCAGCCGGACATCGCGTTTGTTGACGAAGCAAACGTTGGGGTCAGTGACGCTGATCGATGCCGTGAGATGACAGCTGGACAACTTTTCGGCCTATTCTTCACCGACTAGTTGTTTCGGTTGATCGTTGGCGAGACGAATCGCTATGCCAGCCAGTGCATGAAACAGGCACCAAAGAAGGGGAAGAAACATTCTGGGTGGACGGATGTGACAGTTCCCGAAATGAAGACATGGCTGGGTCTGTTACTAGTCATGGGGATTGTACAGAAGAAGGGACGTTTGGGGGAATACTGGTCGACACACTGGCTGACTCAGACCCCTGGCTTCAACGACACCATGCCGAGAAACCGTTTTCTCCAGATACTGCGCTACATCCACTTTGTGGATAATGAAGATCAGACTGTCAACAAAGGAAACAAGATGTGGAAGATCCAGAATGTCATTGACTACATCAACAAACGTGTCCGTGATGTGCTGCCTACCACCCACGTCGCGAACTGTCCATCGATGAGACGACGCTGAAGTTCAAGGGACGACTCAGCATCAAACAGTACATAAAAATCAAACCCGTGAAGTGGGGAATCAAGCTGTTCACCATTGCCGAAGCCAAGACTGGGTATGTTCTGAACTTGCTGCCATACGTTGGCAAACGGGAGGACACTGGTGTAGGGAAGACAACACAGACGGTGCTGGATGTCGGCAAGGACTACCTGGACAAGGGTCACAGATTCTTCACTGACAATTACTACACCAGTGTCGAGTTGATGACAAAGCTGGTGGAAAGGAACACTTTGTCTTGTGGAACTGTCAATTCCAACCGTGTCGGCCTTCCCAAAGACATGAAGAAAACGTGTCTTGCTGTCAAGAAGTTGAAGCGTGGCGACAGTCTGAAGAGGATGAAAGGACGGATGCTGGCTATCACATGGAGGGACACCCGAGTTGTCAACTTGCTGTGCAATGTGCCTGGTTGCATGGATGATGCCCCTGTGCAGAGGCATGACAAGAAAGGCGGAGCAGAGGTCACTGTCAGCAGGCCAAGTGCAATCGAGTTATACAACATGTACATGGGTGGCGTCGACCTGTCTCACCAACGCGTGTCGTCGTATCGTCGCCACATGAAGTCGCTGACCTGGTACCTCCAGGTGTTCTTCCATCTCGTCCAGCTGTCTGGCGTGCAAGCCTTCCTCCTGCACAGAGAGCTACACCCTACGAAGAACGAGACGCAGCTCAAGTTCTTCGTTGCCATGATCGATGGGCTGATCTCGGGGCGCACGTTTGCGCAGAAGCGACACACACCAAGTGCACCGCCGTCAGCTGATGTGCGCTTCGACAGGGCACTGGAGCATGCCCCCATGAAGCACGAAACCCAGTCAAAGTGTGCAGTTCACACACACAGAGTCGATACTCTGTATGCCTGTAGTGTCTGCAAGGTCCGGATGTGCCCTGTACCGTGCTTCCATCGATACCACTACATGCACGAATACGCCTTCAGTGACCCTAGCAAAGCCAGTGCTGCTCCAGCAAGGAAGAGGAAGCGCTGATGTGTGATCACAGATCAGACTGGAGTTGACTGCCGTAGAACATAGAGTAGTGTAGTTGTGTAGACTAGCAGACACTCCAGCTTGTGCAGACACTGCTGCTGCTCCAGAAAGTGGACGTTTTTCTAGTAGTAGTTTTTTTATTCAATTTTCATAGTTTCTGCATGTTTTTTTACATTGCAACAACTCACATTTGTTGAGTGTTATATATTCTTGTTCCAAGATATGTAAACACTGATATTACTCAGAGAAGTTGAACATTTATAGCAGAGAACCATTTTTTATTTCTGCCAATTGTTTTTTCGATTTACCTAAATTTTGTTGTTTCTTTCAATGGAGGTTGCCATGCACCTGTTTGTATTTTCATGAATAAAATGTAGATGTTTGGATAGCTTATTTATTCAGCTTTCAGAAAATGTATACTTATATCGGCCTATCACTTACAGTTATCCATTTATTGGGCAATCTACTACTGGTGGTAATGGAAATTAGAATCGCTGAAAAAACTGTGGTTCCTGGGTCAAATTTTGATGGCGATCACGTGGGTTTGAAAGGGTTAATAACCTGAGAACTGAGAACCCCCCCCCCCACACACACCTGTGGTTGATAGAACAGTGGAAGGACGTAAACATGGAACAATCCTACACACTGAGTGGCCAGTATGAAAAGTCCATCACTGACTGACCCTTGTAACCCAACCACCAAAGGCATGCAGTGAATATACAACTATACAAACCCTCTGTAGATGCCACTGCAAAGAAGTCCAGACAGAAGGAACAAAAACAAAAACCGAGAAAGGATTCATGGTACTCATCTCTAAAACCAGCGCTATTGCAATCCAAGACTGCAGACAAGTCTTGGAAACTGGCAGGGAAACCGACCCGCCACCACCCTGCACACAGTGACATGGTGCATGCGTAACATAGACTACACAGCTTACAACGACAACTTGCTACAAAACAATGACAAGACTACTACAGCGAAATCATGGATGCTACATGCAATGATCAACATCTATTCTACAATATGAATTTCCGGCTAGGAAAATAAGCGCGGCCAAATGACTACCTTGACATATGCTGGCATCTAAACACAGAATATTTAAATGTCTTACTTCCTAAGACAAGACTAAACAAATTAATTTACAATTTAGATTATTGGATTACATAACTCTCAGATGTGATGATAGTGTATGTCAGTAATCTGACAGATGAGAACATGAGAATGCGCCATATGTGAAGTGTGGACTGACCTTGACTCTTGGTCCTTTGAGTGGCCGGAGTCTCAGCAACAGTGTCCAGTCCACAGTCCTCTACAACCAATAAAGAAATAAGATACAGTATTTCAATTGTATGTAATGCAGCACGTATCACAGATGAATCCAGGTTTTGAGACATGGGGAGCAACCCCTCAGTACCTCTTGATGTTCACCATAAACCGACTGAACTCAACAGAAGCCTAGCATAAGCTTCTAAGTGTTACCTCTCATGAGTCCCTCCACCAAGAACTTGCAACAGTAACCCCCTCCCCGTATTTAGACTAACTGAAACTTACTTACAAGTTTGGAGGTCAAACATGAAGACGTACCCCACATACATACATGCAAAATACACCCCACTGGACATCCCGTTGGTTGATTAAACAAACAAAACAGGACTGTATTTCCAGGTAAATGGTAACCGTTGGGAACATCCTCTAATTCCACACATGATCAGTTGGTAACTTGGTACAAACGCTGGTCACACATCAGAGTAACCGATGCTCACTGAATGTAAGGAAGGGAGCATCGTTTGATTTAACAAGATTTAACAAGATTGCCACCTAGAGAATCAACTCTAGATGGCAGGTGGACAAGGAAGCCGTTTGGCTTATCGAGAGTCCAACCTATCTATCTAAGTATACCCTGCCCGTCTTAGGTATATGTCAATTTTATTTTTAAACATATTAACACTTCTAGCACCTTCACAATCAGCTGATAATTTGTTCCATTCGTTTACTATTCTTTGGGAAAATGAAAATTTTCTAATATCTAGTCTACACTGCTTCTTTGCTAATGCAACTCCATGTCCTCTAGTCCTTCTCTCTTCCTTGACCGTGAAAAAAATATTTCTGTCAATATTTTCATACCCATTCAATATTTTAAAAACCTCAATCTGATCTCCTCTCAATCTTCTGGTTTCTAGTGTTGTTAGACCACATTCTTTTAGACGCATTTCATAACTAATATTCCTGAGTTTTGGTATCATTTTTGTTGCTCTCCTTTGTACTCTTTCTAGCATATCAATATCCTTCTTGCGATATGGCCTCCATGCTTGTATACAATATTCTAAATGAGGCCTAACTATTGTTTTATAAAGCGGTATTATTAGTTCTTTTTCTTTGTATACTATATTTCGCCTAATTAATCCAAGAATTTGGTTTGCCTTCGCTGCTGCAATTCCACTGCTTATCAATCACAGGGCCATTAAGCGCAGCACAAATTAAGCCAAGCTAGTAGGGAACAAGTCAATTTCATTGCCGTCCAAAGACATATTTTTCACCATGTCATCGCTCCTAGAGCCTTTTGTATTTTCATCCATGAGTTAATTATGTTAGCATTGTCAAGTTTGACATTGTTTACGCTTTGTTTTGATGCACCATGACCTTGTAGTGACCAGGTGACACTTGACAGTGCTTGTCCTGTCAACCAGAGTTACATGTCTTATGCACAAAACATTGTGTTATGACTTTCTCTTCTGCCAAGTCTGGGCTGACGTTGCACTCGGGGCTGATCCTTGTTATTGGTTTTCTCAGCCCTGCTATCTTCCCCGTCGTGTCTCCCAATTTGTTCCCACCCCAAAATCTTCTCCCTATACATTCCTGTCTTTAAGTGCCATTTCCCCTGTTGCACCAAACCTCACCTTGAGTCTGTTCAGCTGGGTCAGTTTCTGGGTCAGAATCTGGTACAGAGGTTGACGTGGGTGGGGGGTGCAGTCCAATGCCGTCTGCAGGAAAGACCTGGTTTACAGAATCCCATAAAACATTCAGTCTAAACCACAATACAGTGGAGGGTTGACAAAAACGTGAGCGAAACTATAATTTTTAAAGTGCCCGGGGGATTATAAAATTGAAGGGCAGCGTAATCGTAAAATGGCAGGACAGTGTAATCATAAAATTACAGGGCAGCGTAATCGTAAAATGGCAGCACATTGTAATCATAAAATTACAGGGCAGCGTAATCGTAAAATGGCAGGATAGCGTAAAGGAACATATGTAAATGTAGAGGTAAGTTTGTATTTAGTGCAGTATCCAATCCTGAGGAATGCTCAATGCGGTTTACACTTTACTTTTTGGTGGACCACCCCACCTACCACTGCTTGCTCTACATAAAGTATATTCATATACAAACATCCATCAGTAGCACAAGTCCTCATTTACACAAATGTGTGAATTTTGGTAACGCAAGAGTGAACAAAACCGCCCAACGTTCAAAATGTCATCAACATTATTTGAACTCTGAATATCTCAATTAAGCATACGACGGAGAAAATAACAGAAGAGACATCTTGTGGGCAGGTAAAGAATGTGTGATGAGGACATTACGGTCACATGTAACCTCCCATGTGTACCTGTGTTGGCTGTAATAGGTCGCTACTTGGTTCGCTGGTTTCATCATAAACGGTGTCATCAATTAATGCCTTCTCCCCATCTCCTTCTTCAGGCAGAAGCATCGATTCTGATCCCGTCTCCGAACCCGAATCCTCTTTCTCTGTGATGTCAACTGTCGTCTAACACACACAGAATGGAAACTAACATCATACAATGTAAACAGTTACCACATGTGTCATGTAGTTACACAAGACATGGTGTAAACAGTTACCATATGTGTCATGTAGAGTTACACAAGACATGGTGTAAACAGTTACCATATGTGTCATGTACGGTTACACAAGACATGGTGTAAACAGTTACCATATGTGTCATGTAGAGTTACACAAGACATGGTGTAAACAGTTACCATATGTGTCACATAGTTACACAAGACATGGTGTAAACAGTTACCATATGTGTCACATACAGTTACACAAGACATGGTGTAAACAGTTACCATATGTGTCATGTAGAGTTACACAAGACATGGTGTAAACAGTTACCATATGTGTCACATACAGTTACACAAGACATGGTGTAAACAGTTACCATATGTGTCATGTAGAGTTACACAAGACATGGTGTAAACAGTTACCATATGTGTCACATACAGTTACACAAGACATGGTGTAAACAGTTACCATATGTGTCATGTAGAGTTACACAAGACATGGTGTAAACAGTTACCACGTGTGTCATGTAGAGTTATACAAGCCATGGTGTAAACAGTTACCACAATAGATGGTGTAAACAGTTACCACGTGTCATGTAGTTACACAAGACATGGTGTAAAAATGGCATGAGACATAAATTTACTTACATTAAAAACATTCTTAATGTTTAAATATAAATAGTATCTACCAGCTCACAAAAACAGAAACTCCTTTTTTACCAAACTAAGTCTAGTAGCATTGTATTAATCACTGACAGCTATACCAGTTACATGACAACTTTGTTGTGTGGCAGCAGAATTAAATAATGTCATACATTCTGATTGGAATTCTGGTGTCTGGAGGCACAATTATGTGTTCTGCTGTTCGTGTCGGAAATTACTGTAAAGTCCACAAAGCTGCTGTTTTCATGTAGACCTGCATCTGTCTTACCTTTGCTATGTTGTCTGCGCCTTCCCTCAGGTAGACACAGCTAATGTCTGCAAACATGAGCTGGTCGCCTGACTGAAGCTCATACTTCGCCTCGGGTAACAAGAACATCTGTAAATAGAGAACCACTCTTCAAGTCTTCAAGTATTTTACTGCTTAAAAGTGATATTTCACTATCTTGCAGTCGTGATTAAAATAATGTGCGCTAAAATAATAAGTTAATAAAATAAATATGACAATAGATAAATCCAGTTAACTGTACATTAAGTGTACATTAAAACGATGAATAAATTAATAAGATAAATTTAATAAATAGATAAAAATAAAAAGTTAATAAAATATTAGAATAAATAGATCAATAAAATTAATAGTACATTAAAAAGAGCAGGCAGTCTCTGGCAAAGAAGCGGTGTGTTTGAGTGTGCGCATGTAGTTGAGTGTATGTGTTTGAGTGTATGTGTTTGAGTGTGCGCATGTAGTTGAGTGTATGTGTTTGAGTGTGCGCATGTAGTTGAGTGTATGTGTTTGTGTGTACATGTACAATCAAAAACATCTCAACACACCACCGGTTCTCTAGATTACATTTTTATACAAATAAATTTATTAGAAATTCTGACTAAAGTGAATGTACAGAAAATCAGCACAATGTTTGATCTATGTCGATTGCGCTAGGGGAGGTTGCTACAGGTAATAAGACTCAGTGGAATGGAGTGGACCAAATAACCTACTCACCTTTCCTCGTCGGGTTTTGTTGCGGCTTCCCTTGTCAACGAGAAAATGCTGTTCTCCGCGGATTTCAATACAAGCGTGCTGCTTGGAGAGAGCCTGAAGACAAAGTCATGTGACCGCATCACTAATCGCTACCTCTAATGCTCCAAGCAAGGCTTTAGTCAGTAATAAGACTGTCTGGTTCCACACGTAATCTACACATGAACTGAAACCTGGTGTCTCGTTGGCAGCGACTTGTCGCCATCAGCCAAGTGGTGACCTACGTCCTAACAATTTACAAGAACTCAAGTCTCCTGCTTATTTCTTTAAATATGGAAAACCAAAATAACTAACAGAAACTGGTCAATATAGCTGTACTTGAATACATTTTATCAGTATTTGTACTTTGGTTTTTGAAATATCGAATAGTTGTAGTTAGTCAGTTTTACTTGGCAAAATGTCAACTACGTGAGAAGTACAGAAGTAGCATATTTAAGAACATCAAACAACATTCCTCTCCTGTTTTCCCTCCTCTGTGGATCACATTTAATTCATATATATATATATATATATATATATATATATATATATATATACATATATATATATAATTAGTACCTGAACACTATCATTACTGTTGACCATTCCTTAGACTTGACCTAACATACTTGTTTGGATTTTTTTACTTTATAAAATGTGTCTGTCACAAACCCATGTGTAACTGGGTCACTCCAGTATTACCTTAAGTGGAATGAACACATTACATGTGCCCTCCTGTCTCCCGACAACATTATTGCCTGCAAACAAACAGCACAGAATGTTTAGTTTCCTTGTTATCTAGAAAATATCCAAAGGGTGGTGCTAGCAGTAGTGAATACAGGTTCACTAGTGAAAATCGGTTTCATGCATTTCACTTTTGTAAAACAGGGCAGGTATCTATTAGGCAATGTACAAGTTCTCTACGGAGTTGGCATGCATTTCATTAAAACACCATTTATGGGGTTGAGTTAAATAAATGGAATGGCATTAGTGCTACAACTTACCATCGTAGATAGGAAACAAAGTTTCAGGAAAACCTTTGTTACTGAGCACCTTCAGATGAGCCACCTACAACCGGCCACAATCACTGACAAAACACAAGGTTAAGAATCACAAGTCAGTTCTACAAATGTAATGCTTGTAACAATGTGCACGTATATAACTAACATGAACTTAGATAGTAAATATATTGTTCATGGCTCCAAGAATGGTTTATTTTAGTATGATTTACTTACTTTGGAGCATTTTAGTCGAAGCGAGTACGACATTTCGACCCGTCGTCTACGGGCCTTGATCACGTACTGATGTCACGTGTGTTGCCTCAGATTTCGGCGGGATGATTTGATTGTAGATGGCAGGCAGAGAAATGGGTCCATCTCAGACAAGCTGTACTGGAAGCTATACCCTGAGTCGGAAGAACCCCCAAAATTGTATGGGACGCCTAAGATACATAAAAACAACACACCCCTTAGGCCTATTGTATCCAGTTGTGGCAGCATTACGTACAATGCAGCCAAATACCTGGCTAGTATACTCACCCCCCTTGTGGGTAAAGAACTGTCACAGCATCAAGAACACCAAGGAGCTAGTCGACAAGTTAAGAGACCTGGAAATACCACCCGCCCGGAAACTGGTGTCATACATACATGTTAAGTTTTGGAAATGCCAATGTGGGAGATTTATACGTAAATCGGAGGGTCTCGGGGAAAACGGCATTTTATACGTAAATCGGAGGGTCTTGGAAAATTGGGCTATTATACGTAAATTAGGTTTTTAACCATAAATGCAAATAATATAATACAAAAAGGAATAAATTGCACTGATTAAGATATTTACATAGATTTTTTGTTATATGAATTAACTTATTTTGGAGCAAAACCATTCTTGGAGCCATGAACAATAGATGTTTTATTATCACTAGTCATAATACCACAAATATAATAAATTCCCTGCTAATCTCATTGGCATGTTTGTTGAACTTCTGATATGAATCATATGTTGCAAAAAAATCCCTTGGATGAAAAGCAGCAGCATCTACATGATATTTTATTACACAACTAATATAATCTTTACATGTAAAACTTGAATAGGGAATTCATTATTTATGAGCTGGACTGAGCCATGGTGACATAGGCTCGACTGGAGCCATTTAAATAACTATGCTTTCTCAACTGTTGAGAATGTTTTTCATTTACATGTCAAATGTACTCAAATAGTAAAGAGCTTAGCAAAAGTACATATATTTACAAACGTGCACATGTAGTGTAGATGTATGGATGGCCATTATTCCATTAGATCTAAACGGATTGCACTTTGTACTACAAGACTGGAACGTACACAGCGGGCGATAATAGGGTATCAAAGCGGCTCGCGGTGATTCTACCAAGCTAATAAACAATGTCAGCGACAGGCAAAGTGTAGGCTTTGTACTTAGATATTTATTAGACAGTTTTTAATGTTCAGTCATCACAGTAAGACGGGATTTAAATAGTTCCAATTCAGGTCATTGTTCAAATCATTGTCTGCACCGGCGAGCGCCCGGCGATGTCTGTGAGCATTAGCTCAGTCTCAGACTCGATTGCAATTAGTTAACTGGCACTACATTGTGAGGTGACACAGAAAAGCACACACGACAATACCCAGCCAGAAATAAACCAATTATCCGCACCCAGTTAGGCAACTTAGGTCAAATTTGTTTGTTTTTCGTGTTGGAGTCTCCCGTAATTTTTTTCACTTACATTTCAGTGAAATTGCGGGAGATTGGTTCTACCGTGCGGGAGATCGGGAGATTTCCTGTAAATTGCGGGAGTCTCCCGCCGAATGCGGGAGACTTAACATGTATGTGTCATATGATGTCACAGCACTCTTCACCAGTGTTCCGGTGGATAAGGCACTGGAAGTCATCACAGAGAGACTACATGCAGATGACACCCTAACCAGCCGCACGGAAATGACAATCCCTCAGATAGTTGAGCTTCTCGACTTCTGCCTGAATACGACCTACTTCATATACGATGGGACATACTACCAGCAAACACATGGTGCAGCTATGGGACCACCCATATCTCCACTAGTAGCTAACTGCTACATGGAACAGTTTGAGAAAGTAGCCATCTCTACAGCACCGCACCCCCCATCACTGTGGCTACGATACGTGGATGACCCTTTCACTGTACTCCACGAATACGACGTGGAAGAGTTCACTGAACACATAAACAGCATTGATCCACACATCAAATTCACTATCGAACCTGAGAAGGACAGCAAGCTTCCCTTCCTGGATCTATGCACCCATATTCTGGATGATGGATCCACGAAGATAACCATCTACCGGAAGCCGACGCACACGGACCAGTACCTCAACTTCAAGTCACATCACCCTCTAACACACAAACGATCAGTGGTACGCATTCTCACCAACGGGGCACAGCAGTATGTCACCACAGCTGAAGACAGGAAGTAAGAACTGGCACATGTCCACAACGGATACCCAGAGTGGGCACTTGCACCTCCCACCACCCAGTGCAAAAAGACCACCTAACACGAACAACAACCCACGAAGATCTATGTTGGGACTACCATACGTGGCAGGACTATCAGAACAGCTTGGCCGGATTTATAAGTCACACAACATACACATGTACCACAAGCCGGCGAACACCCTCCGCTCGATGATAGTACACCCCAAAGGCAAAACACCCAAAGAACACCAATGTGGAACTATCTATAACATCACGTGTGACATCGACAGCAGCCACACATACATAGGTGAAACTAAGAGAACACTCAGCCAGAGATTCAAAGAACACACAAACCTGGACAAACCAACAGGAGTAGGAGATCATTGCCGGGCCACAGGACACTCAGTGTCCATGAAGAACACTAAAGTACTGACCCGTGAATCCAACTGGTACAAGAGAAAAGTGAAGGAGGCCATATACATCAAACAGAGAGCCCCTACCATGAACAGAGATCAGGGATACCATCTGCCTGCCATCTACAATCAAATCATCCCGCCGAAATCTGAGGCAACACACGTGACATCAGTACGTGATCAAGTCCCGTAGATGACGGGTCGAAACGTCGTACTTGCTTCGACTAAAATGCTCCAAAGTAAGTAAATCATACTAAAATGAACTTAGATGTTGCGTTTTGCTGCTAAATCTATATCAAGGAAACGTCTTAGTTCGCATAAGGAGAATGTGAGAATATTATTCTGATGTTCAAGATCTCAGCATTTATCATCTTTTGGCACAGCAAGAATCACCACAAAAATAGCTATTTTCGTCATGATGAAATAGCTTCAGTACCGGTATTGTAAAAATAAATATTTTTATAAAGTTTATTGTTTACCTCAATGCACTTAATTAGACCAAGAAATTTATTTACCGGTTTCTTGTCCTCTTCTGCCACTTCATCGTCAGTCTCATCGTCACAGTCGCTCAAGTCAATGGCCTGAGTAGCGTCAAAGTCTGCCATCTAGGCCAACTGTGGAATAGATCATGGAATTTTACAGGTGTCACGTTTCTGAAGGTAAGTAAGTAGCACTGTGCATCCCAAGTCAGGGGTCCTGGTGTTCCATTACAGTACCCCTGGCTGCCTTTATCGCTATAGATACGCTTCACTGGCTTCCCATTCATTCATTGAGGTTAATGTTTAACCAGCTTCACTGTAGGCCAATTTTCTTAGTGCTGTCTGCCCACTGTTGACCATATTACAGGTGTGATAAACATTCTGTCTAGACTCCTGAGCAAGTTTATGTCAGGCACCCACTGTGACACACTTCAATTATAATGGAAACATAGTCCATCTATATGAATCGTACTTTAATCAAATTTAGAAAGTGGCATTGTATTGTAATCATATCTGAATAAAAAATGGCAGTGTATTTGTATTAACATGTTTTATCTGTACTTAAATCTAGAAACCAATGTATTTATATTTGATTTGGGCAAGTTGTATTTGATCCCAAAATGTATATTTGGACCCAACCATGGTGGTTACCTATTGTATTCATTTTCCCCCAAGTACCATTTGACTTTGAAACTCCCTCCCTCAACATGTTGTCAATCAAAACAGCCTTGATTCAATTGAAGAACAATGTGCAGACTTTGCATTATTCCACTTTTGGAATTGACAGCTACTAAAGTCTAAACAGTCTAAAGATCATAAGCCTGATAAGGCTCACGTAAGGAAATCATACGCATGGCAACTACCATAATAGTCGATTAAATGCATGATTTGCGTGATCAATTTTACTAGCAATGTGCCATACTGTTTATCCTTCGGACATTAGCTATTTGGCGACAGCCCGATTATTACAACGAAAAACAAAACAAAGTCTTAAATAGACATCCTGCCCCAACCTCGTTTTCGAGCGCGTGATTTCCATGGCCTATGGCTATGCAATGTAGGCAAATATAGTTATAATAGCACAACTGAGATGTGCCAGAATTCTACACAACTGCCCATATCCCACATTTCTGTGCGAATACGATAAAACATAACTCACTGGTTAAATAAACTAAGGACGAGCGATATTATAACCCAAGAAGGAGAATCACCTCGAGCAAACTGTTCGCGCATTTTCGCATCGATTTCCGATCATGCGCACAAATAACAACGAAATTGGCACCAAAAAGGCCACCCTGGAAATGGGTAAATGGAGTATAATAATGCTCGGATCCCAACTATGTTTTTTATTAATCAAGTAGCTGTTTTAATAATTATTCCAGTAAGTCTAAATACTTATTCCTGCAAGCTTTAATAGGAAATATAATTATAATGGCGCAATAAAAGTATTTGTACTTCAGTTGTTATTTATTTATAATGCTATACATACAACACATAAAATAGGCACACATTTTTAACATTGCCTAATTGTACATATATCAGTTCACTCTTAGTAAAATATGTATACACTCCTATAATATAATAATTAATATTTTGCAGAAAAAAAATAATGCACATGTATATAGACCTGCATTGACATTTGACACTGTATGATTTAACTCTCCTGTACTATGTCGATATTTTGTATATGTATTTCTGTTAGTTATTTCAATTACATTCATTGGCATACTGCTGCTAAACACATGGCAAATAAATTAATATTCCAAAATTATTTTTACATTCAGTTTGGCAGACTGTTTCATAATGGTAGAGCCAATTTCATATTTTTAACACGCCACTCCATTTTCGCGCTGAAAGCAGTGAAAATATTTTACAATGGGCGTTGAAATAGATACAGTAACACCAGGGGATGGTAATTGTACCTTGATACATGTAAAATGCATTACCAGTAAATGCCATATGTCTTTGTGGTTGATTGTTTTTGCTCCGGTATTGTCATAGATTGATGTGTTGATTCTTAGACAAAGCCCGGCTTCGCGATTTTCCACGAGGCACCGACTGACCAAGCCCTTCGGTTAGGCCTTCGCCGAGTGCATGTAGCCGGTGCCTTGATTCTTGAAAGGTTCAGCCGCCGACAAGCCTTCGGTGGCATCATAATTGTAACAGTTGAAATGCATATTGATAGGTGTGATTAGGGGTGGATATATACTTCAGCTAATTGTGGGAAATAATATATTACCGAAGTAATTAATATTCATGCAAATCATTACATTACTGGATGGAAAATAAAATCACGTGAGAATAGAACACTGAAGTTGAATATTCACGAACGGATGGCTTATTAGTTGATAACTACCACAGAAGTATGTTATGCAGTGTAACTGTTTCTAGTCACTTGTGTAGAATCCATAAACACCTCAATGTCACCGTAATAACTACACATGTCTGACTAAACTTGAAACTTTCAGAGATCATGTGTTAATTCAGTCATTCAGTATAACCCCAGGCATATCTATGCACATATCCAAATAACACTCCCACTCAGCATTGTAACTGAGTAATTTTCAATAAATACATTACATACAAATTTATATGGCCTGTTAGTTTGCCATTGTTGGGTTATAAATGACGTCCAGGTGTTCACAGTGTAACAGTTGACTGCATACAAATGATAAAAAAAATGCAAAAGTTAAGTTGTACCTCTTTCTTTGCAGGTGTCACCTTCCCAATGAAGGGCCAGACAGTAACTGTCCACTATACTGGTAAGCACATCCAGTTTCCCCTGGGTAAAACAGAGGGCCAGGTGGTACAGGCAAGCAGCTAAGATGCCCGCCCTCAGTGGGTCTGAGGGCGAGCCACTCGGAAACTTTAAAATAAATTACTTTAAAATGGCTCATTCGTAAGTATATTTGAACCTTTTGGAATTCCTATTGAGAATTATACAGGTGGAAGAAGAAGTAAACTAAAAATAAAAGCTAGAATATAAACACACTTATTGAGCACTACAAATCAGTAATCTTGGTTCTGTTTATTCAGGCAAAGCTACCACAAATGTTACATCTGTCCTTGCTGCATCTGATTTGGCAATTTTTTTGAATGCCTTATGGTATAACAATGAGAACCAAGTGACTGATTGTGCATTGTGTTGAGATAGTAGCAGACTCAAAAGAATATTTACTAACACAAAACAGCTGTTAGTGTTGGTAGGTAGAGTGACAACTATTTTGAAAGCCATCAAGAGAAAATAACAGGAAGTCCAGTTCATGAGAACTCTGTTGCGCTGCCAGATGGTGTCTATAAACATGTTTCTTGATTTAGGTACGTTGCAAAATGGCAAGAAGTTTGACTCATCGCGTGACAAGGGCAGGCCGTTCAACTTCAAAGTTGGAGTGGGCCAGGTCATTAAAGGTATGTCTTCCTGTTAGTGTTTCCCATGGGTAACATGAGATGCAAGTGGTCGTTTGAACACAATCTGGTCATTCGGGTTATAAGGGTATTGTTGAGGAGATGGAAGATGGGTGCATTTTTATTTTCTCCCATTGATATTTAGAAAATAAATGAAAAAGTTTGAGTCAGCATGTAGATCTAAAACTGTTTTTATTTCCAAAACAATTTAACAATCTGGGTAATAACATTTTGCACATAGATTTGTTGGCTTAATTATCTAGGCACACACTAACTACTTGAATGTAGAACTCAAACACATAAACATGATATTGTTGTCATGCATGGTTCTGATCGTATATAAATATTTGTTATATAAAACAGAGTTAACAGCTTTTTATTATAATTAGGTTCGGCAAGGATTTATAGAATACAATGCACTTGGAGTATGATCTTGCAGAATGTACACATTAGATAATACTTCAGGGTTGCCACTGGTCAGGGAAAAGTCAGGGAAATTCAAGGTCAGGGAAAAGTCGGAATTTTGTCCTGGGTCAGGGAAATTTGAGATTTTGAGAAAAGTCGGGGAAACAGGAAAATCCCTTGAAAGTCAGGGAAATTTGACTTTCTCATGTCATACGCGTAACGCCGCGAACTCAAATTCATTATGCGTAACGAGCGATCATGAAACAATGTTCATACCACAAACATATGCTGTTAAAAATGTGGATACCATACGTTCTTCAGTTGGCTGTTGTAATAATGCCATAACTGTTCTTTTAGCAATTTTAACATATATATATATAGGTTTGACTGTCCAGCAATCTGAGTGGGCATCGAACACTGATTACATTTTGTAAGTTAATTGCTAATTATATGCACATCGCGCATACATTTTCATGATTATTCAGCCAGCATGGTGAGGGAAAATGTCAGGGAATTTTGAAAGAGTCCATGAGTGGCAACCCTGTTAACTTTTACGTGATCAGATGTCTCAAACCTGTCTCTGTCTCTTGCAGGCTGGGACGAGGGAGTCATCCAGGTAAGTGGCCTCGGAGCAAATTTTTCACAAGCAATTCTAAGATTCAATCATTCAAAAGACATTCATAGGATAGAACATTTATAGGTTAACTATAGTGCGTGCAAGTCTTGCGCGCGAAAACGAGGTTGGGGGCAGAAAGTCCATATTCTCCATGTTAACGTATAGGACTTCGTTTTGTTTTTGGTTGTTCCAGTCTAACTATTTCAGTTATACTGTCCGAAGGATTATTACAAGCAGAAGCAGTGGAACACTTTTCCGGTGACAATGATCATGGAAATCATGAATTTTAATCGATTATTATGGTGGTTGCCATGGCATCGCCAGCTAGTACTTGTGTTTGGCCATCTTCAATAATAATGAATGAAAAGTGCCATTTTTCGCGCAGTACAACCTGTTGGGGGCAAACGTATACATGTTTTATGATTGTGTGCATTTAGACAACTTGTCAGATATAAGTGCTTATCGAAACCACAACGTACAGCTATGTAGAATGCAAATCCCGTAAAAGACCCATGTATACGTCCTAAATTAGTGGGGAGTGTCTATTTTCTGCACTACATAAATCACTATGTCTATGCAGAGTTAGAATTTAGCCTAAAATGAGTGGGACCTTGGCAACCCCTTGTCAATCAATTTTAACCCTGACAATGGGCAGCAACCTTCTGCCACCCACACAGCCATCCCAACCCCAGGCAGCAGCCAGCATCATTTACTGATATAGTGAATAATGACATGTTTGAACCCTGTCTATGATAGTATGGTAAACTCAATATTAAATCGGACAATTAAGATAAGAAAGGTATAATACAAGATATTTATGTCCTGATTTTCCTAGTATTCATCAGTCGGAAGTTACAACTGTCATCCATCGAATATTATTCTTGTGACCAGTTCCCAAATCAGCTCCAGTCGTGCGGAGTCTCGCCATGTATCGTGACCGACTTACAGGCCCTATTGAACATGAGTGATTGTCAAATGAACAAGTTCTTAAATTTATCACTGATAAACTTTGGGTGCATTGTACCTCTCAATAGATTTTTTCTGAAATTTTAACAGTTTTATCACCCAACCTCATCTTGTTAGCCCATATATATATATATATATGCTTTGTTGATTTCAAACAAATATTTTTTATATATAGTGAGCTTGTTAGTAAAAGAAAATATTTCACATATTCTTACAAACCATATGACTGCTGTGTCTCCAACGAATTGCCATTGTGTTCTTCCAGATGAGTGTGGGACAACGCGCTAAACTGACGTGTTCTCCAGACTACGCCTACGGGCCTCAAGGCATCGAAGGCGTATATCCTTTTCATGGTTCAGACATGTAAACATGAGTATACTGCATGTACATTAGAATGAAATCTCACTGTTGAAATTAAGGCATCCACAGGGCCAGTAACCAAGATGATGAGGTGACTAACATTATTAATTAAATTCATATCACTCTTGGATAGTACCGGGTAACCAGGGATTGTTCATAATTTTGAGATGGCTTTTTATAGTCAAGGTGACCATAAAGAGAGGTTCAGCTATTATATTCAATGATTATTTTTAGTCAGCTTTATAATAATGCTACATAACCGACACAACTTGATAAGCTAATTAGATGTCACAACTTTACCTGAGCATCCATGTGTTGTGTGTTCATAAACATTTTGTTTTTAGTCAAAATGTGTTCTTGTTCTGCCTCCATAGGTATAAAGTAATATTAAAAAAAAATTATGACAATACCCATTTTGTAGAATGTTGCTTTCCCTTGTTAAAAATTGTTGAGAACATGTTTGTTTATAATAAAAAATTGGAGTACTTGACATACCAATTTTGAAAGTGAAACTGTTACCTTCCTTGACAGTTCACACTATCCCGCCGAACGCCACGCTGCTGTTTGACGTCGAGCTACTGGGAGTCAAGTAGAGGGCACTTCATGTGCAGTCCATCGACATCATTACAAATATCACAATATATTCCTGTTAGATGTACTAGTGACGTGCAGGTGTGTGTGTGTGTCAGTCTCTCTAGGTTGTAACTCATACGTAGGCTTCTGTGTTGTGTGTACACTTTATTGCGGGACCGTTCATAAATGAGTTACATTTGAAAACAGACTGATGTTTGCCCTGGTAGAGCATGTTAAATATATTTCTCATCAAGCGTTTAATAGAGAACTTCACTTCACAAGTGCCATCTGTAATATTGACAGCTTGTTAAACATATTGTAAATTATTTGCAGAATTAATAGGGTCACCACCTCTATGAAGTCCGTGATCTAGTGAATGCATTCAAGCAGGTTTTAATGTGCCTGGTAAATTAGATGTAGAAATTCCATTTCACTAGCAGACATCATCATCAGTGTCGCTACCTCAGATTCATATCTTGAATGGGCATTTTAATAATCTGTTTAGTGTTTCACTTAGTGGATGGTTAACCGTTAGTTTGGCCAACAGAGGAGGTTTCTGATTTATTTGAAACACCAGAAATGCATTTTATAGGTAGTTTTTGACACTATCTACGTACATAAATATCTGCTCTGTGAGCATTTCGTTAGAGATATTGGTATTTTTAATGATATTCAGAAATTGTTATACATTCAGGCAATAAATTTTGGATATATGTTTCAATGTACTCTAGTTTGTGTTCGTGTTTCTTTTACAAAGTTTCCGTTGTGTGTGGTACACAAGATGCTTAGGGAGTGAAGATGGAAAATATTTGTTACTTGCAGATCTGTCGATATCAGACCAATATGGCATTACATATATTCCTCGCGTTTTGAACTAATTTAATGGGGGAACCCAGAAATTAAACTAATGTTAATTACGACCACTGTTGGATAACAAGTTGGGCAAAATCGTGGTTCTTTAGGTGACAAGTATGCCATTTTGTTTGATTGTACCATAGCGTCGGCTATGAGGAAGCACCATTGAGACGGGTGCCAATCTTGATGAACATAGACGTCGTAAGAGACCTCACCCATTGTTTGTGTCGAAGGGGACTTGGTTCCATAGCATTTATAAGCATGGTGTTAATTTATTTCGGTGGGGTTGAAGAGAAATACATACGGAAGGGGTGTCTGTTTTTGTGCAAAAGTTCTCTGGAGAGCGTCATGTAATGGCGCTGAAGCATCAGCTTAGCCCAGCCCCCTCCCCCAGTACGAATGATCATTTCGGTCTGACGTCGGTGAAGATGGTTTGTTGGATTGGTTAACGCAGTTGTGTATTGTTGTTAATACTTTACCGAATAAACACGCACCGACAGCCTATAAATTGGTCTCACAAAAGTTCCCTGAAACCATGCAGGTTCCAAGATGGCGTCGTTTTCTTGACAGCGTATATACGACGTCAAACCATCGTTAGACGGATCATCCCATTCAAAATAATAAATAAATGACAAAGGCGAAAATAATCACATTGTTGTATGAAGCATGATGACAAAGATGATGTGAGTTGATGTTTGCGTCGCATCCTTTCAACTCCAAGCTGGAGTCTATATCCGACAGATACCTGCGTATGTCGGCCTACATGGCCTGACGCCAAGTAGTGCGCTTTTTGATCACTGTCTCCCCATCTTGTGAGATTACGTGGCGGACCTTCAAGCTGCACTTGCAGACGTCCCACTGGCCTCGTCTCATAGATATCTTTCGGAAGTGGCCGTCCTCCTAATGCCGAGCCATAATAGTCGCGCAGCCAATGCAGACGTCTCTGGCCCAGTAATTAATAGACCTATATTATATGCTTGGATCCTAGCCCGATACAGTAGGGCCTAGACCCCGTATGAGACACGATCCTGTCAGCTGATAATAAAGATGCGCTTGAGGCATAGAATATGGAAAGTCTTTAATGGTGGCGTTGTCAGCGAGTTAGTTGAATGGGCAATTTTAGTTTGACGTGAATAAACGCATTAATCCAAACATGGCATCCAATTGATCATCTATCGCAAAAGTCAAAGTGGGTCCCATGTAGGGCCTATACAACCAACCGGTTCAAAGAAGAGAGGGCACACAAAAGCTAAGAAAAAAAAAACAAGGGAGGCAGTGACACCAGGCCTTGTCCGGATTGTTTAAAATTGTATTCCAACAACAAAAATAGTGATGGTTGGGTGCATTGCAGGAGTATGGCCTGAGGGCACACCGTAAGCGTATCGGGCATGAGCGCGGTGTGTTTATGTTCGAGAGTTGCGCCAACGACTAAGTCGTGAGGGCCCGGGTCCACTTTGGCATCCACATTTTATAAAATGGGTATCTTTTAAAAAATCGACTAATTCAGATAGAGTTTACTATAGACTGCAGGTGTATATGTACTTATAGTCAATCTACAAAACTAGGTATAGCAAAAAGAACCTTTTTTGTACATAAGTGTCAAATGAAGGTCGATCTGCGTTTAAGGGGCCCACTTTACCCGCCCTTCCCCTTCTGCCCCCATTGCATCGCACCGGCTAATCACGATTACGCCCAAATAAGAAAAAAGCTAAAAAATAAGTAAAAGCTGTATATTTATATATGGATGGTAACCATGTCACGTGGTAAACCGTGATTTTCAAATCACTCAACACTCATACATACATATATACATACATAATTAATTATACAATAAAGCTTTAGATAAAATATATAGTTTACGATAATACTAATAAAATCATAATAGAAATAAAAAATCGAAATGTGTAATTAAACCGTAATTACAAAAAAGTACATATTAATATATATATATATATATATATATATATATATATATATATATATAATAGATTATATATTATACATATAATAATACAATTTATTATAATAAATGACATTAATAAAACACTATTTAAAAAACATTTTAAAATTAATTGATATAAAAATATGATGATAACATTATAGTATATAAAATGAATTTTTACAATTTACCATTTCATTTGTTAATTAACAAACATTCAATTTGACACAACCACTGTTACGTTTTCTATTGAAAATAAAGTATAAATAATTAAAAGTACAGTACAGTCCAAATATATATATATATATATATATATATATATATATATATATATATATATATATATATATATATATATATGACATATACGGTATTTGCACCTTCCCTGTGCACCTAACAGGCACGCCAGAACGACGGTCACATTTGACTGGCAGAAAATGAATGAATCCAAACAATATATACCTGCCACACGCAAACAATTCACCTCAATTTTGCAATAATAACTGCCTTTATTGGATACCTCACACAAACTCTAATCCTTAAGTGTTAACATAATCAGTCAGCATTCCCAGGTATATTTATGTTTCACAAATATTGCATTTTGAGACCCAAATTATAGCGCTCCGATGTGTGCCAGCCGCAAGCGCAACGCCAACGATGCACGTGTCACTGAGCCGTGCCCATGGAATGAACAATAAACAGTTTGTTTATGCCGACCGCGCCGGCTTTTCGATCTCAAAAGTCTGTTAATTTTATTCTCTGTAAAACGATAGTGTATTGCCTAAGGCTAAGAGCATTTTACCGCGTCCACCGCTGAATCGATAATAATGGTAGACGAGACTATAGACGTACGCGCGCGCTAGACAGGAAGTAATGTAAATGTTGGTAGTGCGCATGCTCATTCTCCATAGTGAACGACCGAGGACGAGGCACACTGAGCGACACGACGCTGTAGTAGGCAGATTTTAGATAAAAGTGGAGTGGTCACAAAAACGAACGAACCGGTTGAAAGAAACTACCTATTGTAAGTAGTAGCGATGTTTCATGCGTCTTCAACTGAAAATGTATGCCATATGAACGTTCAAATCAACTGCTATTGCTACAATATCAATCATTCAATGTGCATATCATCACGACGCTAACTAAACTTCGTATAAGTCATTAACTGGTATGTTTTAATACGGAGTGACATCACCGACGGAGAATTACTAACATGTAGCCTATTGTAGGGTAAAATGCATATAGCGCTGCCTGTTCCTAGGTTAAAACGCACACCCCACTTTCACGGAAATCCGGCCAATACTAATACGTAGGCACGTAAGATGTTGCAAAATGGGACGACCCCTCGTTGACGTTGACTTGTTGGCGTCGCGCGCAGTGAACGAGACTCGAGAGTAGATAAAACCACAGTGGAGCGGCAGCAAGGTAATATCACACTTTTCTCTACTAATTTTATACAATTTCAAACCGTGATAATTTTCAAACGGTTGCAGACAGCATAAATATTTTTGCGTGACCGCAAAATAAAATTCTTTGCGCTGTGTTACTGTGTGTAAGTTGTATCAATTGATGCTTTTAATCAATGCCCATTGATTGTATTTATTCGATAAATAAACTTGTAAATAAATAATGTGCCTTTGCTCAAGACGCCCACTACTCTTGTTCTCAAAATGGATGGATGCGAAGCGTTGGATCTCTCACAATTCTTTATTGACACACAAACAACACAAGACCCTGCCCATAGTCAGACGTCAGGAATACATGCTCATGAATGCTTCTTACTCCGAAAGCATCAGTGAATCAATCACAGACAGCAAAATCTTATTTCCCTCACACAGGAAAACACAGCCTCGTGGTTCGGCTCATTGCTTGCTCTCCCATTGTCCCCAAATCCCGCCATCTTCCCGCTGATCAAACAGCAGTGACACCTATTGTCACTGCTTAGTAACCTTGGTCATTAATCACCAGGTGGAGTCACAAATCATGGAACCAAATTAAATCACAAAATACATATACAAATATAATAGCATCATGGCTGTCCATGACATATATATCTGCCCAAGGTTTGTGTGTATCCATCCTTGGATTGCGCCAACACCAACAACTCATGACCAAAAGGCCACACAATAGACACAGTAAGAATAAAAAGACTAATACACATGACTACACTCACTGGTTGGTGTGGGCAACCCCTGTCTCCACCTGGAGCAAACACCACTACACTTACATAGCATTAAATATAAAGTAAATAAGGTCTAAATTTTATAGTAAATGATGCGGGCGACCCCTGTCTCCACATGGAGCAAACATCATAACCATTTTCACCCTACCTATAAATAAAAGTATAATCACTCCTCAGTGAGGTGACACCCATTGCCACAACTATTATTATGTAAATTTACCTTGGCCTGGGAAACAATGCTAGACATACGAGCAAAACACAGCAGAGGAAACCCATGTCCTGCTGGTGCAGGCAACCACCTTGGCTCTGTGACTCCACCTACAAGCAACAGGAGGAACAGAAAGTACAATGGCAGAGGAAACCCATGTCCCGCTTGTTCAGGCAACTACATCGGCTCTGTGACTCCACCTACAAACAACAGGAGAGACACAATGTACAATGGCAGAGGAAACCCATGTCCCGCTCGTGCAGGCAACTACCTTAGCTCTGTGACTCCACCTACAAACAACTGGAGGGACACAATGTACAATGGCAGAGGAAACCCATGTCCCGCTCGTGCAGGCAACTACCACGGCTCTGTGGCTCCACCTACAAGCAACAGGAGGAACACAGCGTACAATGGCAGAGGAAACCCATGTCCCGCTCGTTCAGGCAACTACCATGGCTCTGTGGCTCCACCTACAAACAACAGGAGAGACACAATGTACAATGGCAGAGGAAACCCATGTCCCGCTCGTGCAGGCAACTACCACGGCTCTGTGGCTCCACCTACAAACAACAGGAGAGACACAATGTACAATAGCAGAGGAAACCCATGTCCTGCTCGTGCAGGCAACTACCTCGGCTCTGTGGCTCCACCTACAAGCAACAGGGACACAATGTACAATGGCAGAGGAAACCCATGTCCCGCTCGTGCAGGCAACTACCATGGTCACTGTGTTCAGGAGATATACAGACCTATAACTATAGACATGCTGAGGTGTGACGCTTCCAATTATATGGTTGTCTCCATGCAGCCAGCCAATGTCAATGTTTTCTGCTCATTTCCACCTAGCACCTCTGTGATATCTGTGTCACTTATCGTATAGACAACTAATGGATGCTCCCTGGAGTGACAGCTGACAGGAGACTGGGGAGTGACCTGAGAACGAGGTCAGCCCGGAGCCTGAGTAGTGAACGTGTGTCAGTCCGCTGACACAGCAGATGTAACTCTTATTTATATGTGATTAAAGTTAGTTATCAGTAACACTTGGACTTGTTCATTCACAAGAACATGCAGACATCACATAAATGGCGACGAGGATGGGATATTGAATTTCATTCGAGGGCACCATCGCAGTTGACCGCCGGCGACCCGCAGAGCCATTAATCGGCACCAGTAAGTCGATTAACACCCTACGGCTACAGCCCGGCTACCGCCCGCCTAGCGCTACGTTGTCCCGACTGCGTAAACAAAACAACCATGGCAGCGGCTAGCAGTTTCGGGAAAATAGAAGAATTCGATCCCGATACGGACAGTTGGGATATTTATTGCGAGCGGCTGACCCACTGTTCGCTGCGAGAAACATTAATGATGACGACACTCATGTTAAACGCGCGATTATGCTTAGCGAGATGGTCAAGAAAGCTTACATCTTACTCAGGAACCTGTGTGCGCCCGCAAAGCCCGGTGATAAAACGTTCGCTGAATTAGTTAAGCTAATGCGCCAGCATCAGCGCCCCACACCATCGGTCATCGTCGAACGCCTGAAATTCCACAAACGTGACAGGCGCCCCGCTGAAAGTGTGGCGGCTTACGTGTCAGAGCTGCGTCGTTTATCTGGCACGTGCGACTTCTAGGACAACCTTGACAGCTCGCTCAGGGACCGTTTAGTTTGCGGAATCAACGACGACGCCATACAACGCAGACTACTCGCAGAAAAAACTCTGGACTGTAGTAAAGCGTTAGCGCTTGCTCAAAGCATGGAACTGGCCGATCAAAATGTTAAAGATATTCAGCAACAACGTCAAATCGACATGCCAAAGGGGTCGTCCGCGCCACCTTACGGGCAAGTGAACAAACTGGCGGCGCATAAACGGCAGGTGGTCACGCCATGTGATCGTTGTGGTGGTCTCAACCACACATCACCTAACTGTCGTTTCAAAAGTGTTACATGCCGACAATGTGGCAAAGTTGGCCACATTGCTCGTTTATGTCGGAGTGCTCCGTTCGTTTCATCGTGGCTATGGAGGGAAGACTGGTGGACGCGGCCGGTATACTACCCACCAAGTCGTCGCTGACCCACCGGAGCATGACAAATTCAGGGTGGACACAAGACCACCTGTCCGTGTGCTGAGAAAGGAGAGACAGCCACCGATTCTAGCACACGTGCTGCTAAACGGACAACCATTGACGTTGGAGGTGGACACTGGAGCCGCGACATCGATCATCAACGAAGAAACATCACACATTGTGGAGTAATCCTCCAGTTCTGGAACCAGCCCATGAAACGTTACGGTCTTACCTGGGAGAGAAGATACCTCTGTTGGGATCTACCAGAGTAACCGTACAGTACGAGGATCAGTCAGCTGATGTCCAAGTACTCATCGTCCAAGGGAATCGAACAAATCTCTTCGGACGTGACTGGTTGAAGGAGATAAAGCTGAACTGGGGATCCATCATGAGGGTAGGAACAGAATTAGAGGACATTCTCAATACATACGCTGATGTATTCACAGAAGAACTGGGTGAATTGAAGGACACCACGGTCAAGATTGACATCACTGTTCCTGCACAGCCACGTTTCTACAAGCACAGAAACATCGCCTATGCTCTCCGTGAACGGGTAGAATCAGAGCTGGATCGTTTGGAGAAGCAAGGTGTGGTCGAACCGGTCAAATACTCCGAATGGGCAGCGCCCATAGTACCAGTGCTGAAATCCAACCAGTCATCAGTACGGATTTGTGGCGATTACAAGATGACTGTTAATCAGGTAGCAAAGCCTGACTACTGCCCAATTCCCAGAATTGAGGACTTGTTCGCATCCCTCTCCAATGGTGAAACATTCACAAAGCTCGACATAAGCAATGCATATCAGCAATTGGTTCTTGATGAGGAATCGAGGAAACTGACCACGATCAACACACACAAGGGGTTGTACCAATACCGACGCTTACCTTTCGGTGTATCAGCTGCACCTGCAATCTTTCAACGTACTATGGAATGTATACTGCGCGACATTCCTCACGTTTGCGTGTACCTTGATGACATCCTGATCACTGGTGTGGATGACGTTGAACACAATGGCAATCTGGCCAGAGTCTTGGATAGACTCAGTAAAGCTGGTCTGAGATTGAATGCTGGAAAATGTGCCTTCAAGAAAGAAGCAGTAAACTACCTCGGTTACCGCATCGATGCAAACGGATTGCATCCACTCGAGGATAAAGTGAAAGCTTTGGTGTCAGCACCAGCTCCACAGAATGTTATGGAACTGAAATCGTTCCTCTGCATGGTACAATACTACCAGAAATTCCTGCCAAATCTCGCAACGACACTAGCACCACTACATCGGCTGTTACAGAAAGATGTTCCTTGGGCACGAAGAAGGAAGATTACGCTTTCCAGAAGGTCAAATCGCACCTGTCTTCCTGCAAAGTACTGGCATACTATGACCCCAAGCTTCTACTCACCTTAGCGTGTGATGCCTCGCCCTACGGAGTAGGCGCTGTGCTATCACACATCATGCCTGACGGCTCGGAGAAGCCGGTCGCCTATGTTTCAAGATCACTGGCGACAGCGGAGAAAAACTACTCCCAGCTTGACAAGGAGGCATTGGCCGTTATCTTCGGGGTGAAACGATTCCACCAGTACATCTTCAGAAGGACGTTTCAGTTGGTATCCGACCACAAGCCACTGGACGCACAGAAGGGCATTCCTGTGATGGCTTCTGCAAGACTGCAGCGATGGGCACTCATGCTAGCTGCATATGACTACACCATTATCTATCGACCAGGATCCAAGCTTGCAAATGCTGACTGTCTGAGTAGACTACCGATGCCACAGAGTGTACCTACACCTCCAATTCCAGGTGACACGATCATGCTACTCGAGAAGATGGACGAATTCCCAGTGAATGTGTCCCAGATTCGAACGTGGACAAACAAAGAGCCGTTGTTGTCACGAGTGAGAAAACTGGTTCAGTGCGGTTTTCCCGAACTTCTGAAATCGGACCGGGATCTAAAGCCCTACCTACAGCGAAAGTGTGAACTCAGTGTTCAAGATCAAGTTCTCCTGTGGGGAAACAGAGTAGTGGTACCACCACAGGGCAGAGCTCGTGTGATTGATGGGCTACATGAAGCACACCCTGGTATCGCAAGAATGAAAGCCCTAGCCAGAGGTTTGGTCTGGTGGCCAGGTATCGACGAGGCACTGGAAAACAAAGTGAAGACGTGCTCAGTCTGCCAAGAGCACAGAGCAGCACCTGCGGTAGCAAGACTACATCCTTGGGATTGGCCAGAGAAACCGTGGTCTCGACTCCATCTCGACTATGCTGGACCTATATACGGAACAATGTTCCTGGTTCTAATCGACGCGCATTCTAAATGGATGGATGTGTTCCCTGTGCACAGTGCAATAACAAGTGCTACACTCGAGTGTTTGAGAAAAACATTCGCCATTCATGGCCTCGCGGAAACAATTGTGACCGACATTGGCAGTTGTTTCACAAGCGATGAGTTCGCGACATGTATGTTGAAAAATGGCATTCAACATATCTGTGTGGCACCGTATCATCCAGCTTCGAACAGTTTAGCTGAGAGAGCGGTGCAGAGCTTCAAGCAGGCGTACGCGAAGCTCACGGGAGGCACAGTTGCAACGAGAGACTCCAGATTCTTATTCCGCTACCGGAATACACCTCAGAGCACAACCCGATTGTCTCCAGCTGAGATATTACTAGGACGACGTCCGCGTTCGCACCTGGACTTAATGCACCCAGACATAGGTCAGCGTGTTCTTCAACGGCAACAGAAGCAAACAGAGTCGCACAATGCCCATGCGAAAGATCGTACACTCCGAGTGGGTGACACCGTGTTTGTCATGAACTTCAGCGGCAAAACAAAATGGCTGCATGGCGTTATTGTGGAGCAGACTGGTCCAGTCTCATTCAGGATTCGCCTGGAGGATGGGAGAGTGGTGCGGAGACACATCGATCATGTGAGAAGTCGTCGTGTAAATGACGAGGAGGAGGAAGAGAGCTCGGTGCCTGAGAAAACACTATCTCCTGAACTGCCCCCGGAGGTAGCTATTCAGGAAGATCGGCCGGCGTCCGACGCACAGGCACAACTGCATGACGCACGCGCATCGCCGTCTGACACACACGCATCGCCATCTGACACACAAGCACTGCCGTCTGACACACACGCACCGCCATCTGATGATGCAAACGCGACGCCATCTGACGTACGGTGTAATGTGCCGCCAACACAGCTTCGCAGATCAGAGAGAACTCGGAAACCGCCGGAGAGACTGAATCTGTGAACACTGTGAAGTTCACAATCTTAGTGTAGTAAAATGAACATTGTGAACATTAGTAGAGTTACCCGGTATATACATGACTCAGTTAGAATGTGTAGCCGATAGAAACGTGTTAAAGGATTATTATCGTCATTGAGCAAATACAAGGAGATGGAGCCAAAACGAACACTGTAGACATTAGTCATGTTATATTAATTAATAATTTCAGTCAAATATAGTCTGTCAGAACTACAGCGACACTACATGAGTTTAGGTTTTTAGTATCAAGATGATTATATTGTAGGCTATCAGATTGAAGTTAGTGTTTATTTGTACTATTATATTACTAGCATAAATCTAAAGGGGGAAGAGTGTGATATCTGTGTCACTTATCGTATAGACAACTAATGGATGCTCCCTGGAGTGACAGCTGACAGGAGACTGGGGAGTGACCTGAGAACGAGGTCAGCCCGGAGCCTGAGTAGTGAACGCGTGTCAGTCCGCTGACACAGCAGATATAACTCTTATTTATATGTGATTAAAGTTAGTTATCAGTAACACTTGGACTTGTTCATTCACAAGAACATGCAGACATCACAATCTCTCACATTCCAGCCTCTCCACCTGGCTTTGAAGGAGCTCCGTATCCACCTGAGTGGCCTCGCATGGACAAACTGTGGCATCTCTCTTGCTGCAGATGGCGGACAGATGGCTCGGCAGCTCTGCCACCTGTTTGCAGTTATATAAATACTTGTTGCTCTATGCATCACAGTACATGAAAACAGAAGGACAGTTGGCCAAATAATGAATGAGAGGTTCTGTCTTCGGCGTCCTCTTCTGTCTTCGGCGTCCTCTTGGTGAACAGACTGCTCCAGAACACCCTGTATAAACTACCCCTTCAGAGCAGTGACTCGCAGAAGTGTCAGTGCCCGACTTTCTTCTTCAGTGGCCGTTGCTTTTCCACACAATTGCGCAGTCCCATGAGCACTCTGCTGTATTCAGCCAGAGTCTCCCCATCCAACTGCACTCGAGCGTAGAACTCTGCACTCAATGAATTTACTGTTTCATGCGGTGCGAAACGCAATGTCAGCAGTGCAACCAGTGCATCATTATCACGCTGCACCATGATGGGGTGGCACAGAACGTCCTCTCTCGCACACCCTCCTAAATGGTCTACAAGTGCGTTCTGCCCTAACTGCATCATTTACTGATATGCATACACATCAAACTGGTCCAACCATTCAATCAGAGTTGGGTTACCAGCCCTCATAGGGTAATCCATAAATTTGGCCAGATTAATTATTGGAGCAGGTGGGGGCCTAAACTGCTGAAGGACACCAGCCAATGTTGCTGCTAAAGCCATGTTTGACTGTGCAATTAAAGCTGCAATTTGTTCATCAGTCATGAGAGGTGTGACTGAACAGGCCCAACAAACATCAGAATATCAAATCACAGACTAACTTACAATGTAAAACATTAAAAAAGACCATCTAACCAAATGTGGTTACTCGCAATAAACACATAACTTAGATGACACTCATCCAACTGATAATCATACACCAATTTAAGTGACATACGCCCAATGTATATAAGTACAGCTGCTACTTTGATGAACTTTACCAATAACAATATATAAATAATTAATACACAACATGTACTGTATAACTGCAGCACCTGTACCACTACACATTAAACATACACACCCAGTTATAACGTAACTCACCATGACTGT
This sequence comes from Oasisia sp. SBJ-2009, assembly GCA_964017155.1. NCBI lineage: Eukaryota > Metazoa > Annelida > Polychaeta > Sabellida > Siboglinidae > Oasisia > Oasisia sp. SBJ-2009. The sequence goes on along the minus strand of OZ024863.1, from coordinate 37,854,662 downwards.
GTGACAGGGTCTTTTTCTTTCGAACTTGTTGCTGGGCGATAAAATATGAATTGCAGCCTACTAAGTTCTCCATTGTTTTTTCTTAACTGCACCAAAAATGTGGAATCAATCACTGGTCAATGTAAAATTATTATAATCTGTAGCCACCTTTAATGAAAAAAATCAGGATTTATGTTATGTTTGTATTCACATTTCCATCCTAAGCCATTGTTCCAACGACAGTGATGAATTGCTCGTCTCTGATGCCTAATGAATATATATATTGTGTGTTGTTTCTCTGAGTTCAAATTCCTGAGGACTTCAGTTTATTAATTCACCTAATATATTAATGGCTCATGTATGAAGAATGCTAGCACTTTCATAAAAATTGTCAAGCTATGACGACGTGGTTAAGAGTCGTTTTATTTCTTATTCTGTTGACTCCACCCTTTATGTTGCAGATGCAGAGCATCAGCCATGATGTCAGCGGACACTGGAAGACTGAGTATCTAACAAAAGGTATGTCATTAATTTGTAACTAATGTCTGTGTTCCAGGTGATGTCACCCAGAAGAGGACTTACCTTGGTAGACTCCACAAATGCTGATGCATAAGAGCACAGAGGATGCAGAAGAGGATGCAGAAGAGGATGCAGAAGACAGAAGAGGACGCCGAAGACAGAAGAGGACCCCGAAGACAGAAGAGGACGCCGAAGACAGAAGAGGACGCCGAAGGCAGAAGAGGATGCCGAAGACAGAAGAGGACCCCGACGACAGAAGAGGACCCCGAAGACAGAAGAGGACGCCGAAGACAGAAGAGGACGTCGAAGACAGAAGAGGACGCCGAAGGCAGAAGAGGACGCCGAAGACAGAAGAGGACCCCGACGACAGAAGAGGACGCCGAAGACAGAAGAGGACGTCGAAGACAGAAGAGGACCCCGAAGACAGAAGAGGACGCCGAAGACAGAAGAGGACGCCGAAGACAGAAGAGGACGCCGAAGAGAGAAGAGGACCCGAAGACAGAAGAGGACCCGAAGACAGAAGAGGACGCCGAAGACAGAAGAGGACGCCGAAGAGAGAAGAGGACGCCGAAGAGAGAAGAGGACGCCGAAGACAGAAGAGGACGCCGAAGAGAGAAGAGGACGCCGAAGAGAGAAGAGGACGCCGAAGAGAGAAGAGGACGCCGAAGACAGAAGAGGACGCCGAAGACAGAAGAGGACGCCGAAGACAGAAGAGGACGCCGAAGAGAGAAGAGGACGCCGAAGAGAGAAGAGGACGCCGAAGACAGAAGAGGACGCCGAAGACAGAAGAGGACGCCGAAGACAGAAGAGGACGCCGAAGACAGAAGAGGACCCGAAGACAGAAGAGGACGCGGAAGACAGAAGAGGACGCCGAAGAGAGAAGAGGACGCCGAAGAGAGAAGAGGACGCCGAAGACAGAAGAGGACGCCGAAGACAGAAGAGGACGCCGAAGAGAGAAGAGGACGCCGAAGAGAGAAGAGGACGCCGAAGACAGAAGAGGACCCGAAGACAGAAGAGGACCCGAAGACAGAAGAGGACCCGAAGACAGAAGAGGACGCCGAAGACAGAAGAGGACCCCGAAGACAGAAGAGGACCCCGAAGACAGAAGAGGACGCCGAAGAGAGAAGAGGACGCCGAAGACAGAAGAGGACGCCGAAGAGAGAAGAGGACGCCGAAGCGAGAAGAGGACGCCGAAGACAGAAGAGGACGCCGAAGAGAGAAGAGGACGCCGAAGAGAGAAGAGGACGCCGAAGACAGAAGAGGACCCCGAAGACAGAAGAGGACGCCGAAGACAGAAGAGGACGTCGAAGACAGAAGAGGACGCCGAAGACAGAAGAGGACGTCGAAGACAGAAGAGGACGCCGAAGACAGAAGAGGACGCCGAAGACAGAAGAGGACCCCGAAGACAGAAGAGGACGCCGAAGACAGAAGAGGACGTCGAAGACAGAAGAGGACCCCGAAGACAGAAGAGGACGCCGAAGACAGAAGAGGACGCCGAAGACAGAAGAGGACGCCGAAGACAGAAGAGGACGCCGAAGGGAGAAGAGGACGCCGAAGGGAGAAGAGGACGCCGAAGACAGAAGAGGACGCCGAAGACAGAAGAGGACGCCGAAGACAGAAGAGGACGCCGAAGAGAGAAGAGGACCCCGTAGACAGAAGAGGACGCCGAAGAGAGAAGAGGACGCCGAAGACAGAAGAGGACGCCGAAGAGAGAAGAGGACGCCGAAGCGAGAAGAGGACGCCGAAGACAGAAGAGGACGCCGAAGAGAGAAGAGGACGCCGAAGACAGAAGAGGACGCCGAAGACAGAAGAGGACGCCGAAGACAGAAGAGGACGCCGAAGACAGAAGAGGACGCCGAAGAGAGAAGAGGACGCCGAAGACAGAAGAGGACGCCGAAGACAGAAGAGGACGCCGAAGACAGAAGAGGACGCCGAAGACAGAAGAGGACGCCGAAGACAGAAGAGGACCCCGAAGACAGAAGAGGACGCCGAAGACAGAAGAGGACGTCGAAGACAGAAGAGGACCCCGAAGACAGAAGAGGACGCCGAAGACAGAAGAGGACGCCGAAGACAGAAGAGGACGCCGAAGACAGAAGAGGACGCCGAAGGGAGAAGAGGACGCCGAAGGGAGAAGAGGACGCCGAAGACAGAAGAGGACGCCGAAGACAGAAGAGGACGCCGAAGACAGAAGAGGACGCCGAAGAGAGAAGAGGACCCCGTAGACAGAAGAGGACGCCGAAGAGAGAAGAGGACGCCGAAGACAGAAGAGGACGCCGAAGAGAGAAGAGGACGCCGAAGCGAGAAGAGGACGCCGAAGACAGAAGAGGACGCCGAAGACAGAAGAGGACGCCGAAGACAGAAGAGGACGCCGAAGACAGAAGAGGACGCCGAAGAGAGAAGAGGACGCCGAAGACAGAAGAGGACGCCGAAGACAGAAGAGGACGCCGAAGACAGAAGAGGACGCCGAAGACAGAAGAGGACGCCGAAGACAGAAGAGGACGCCGAAGACAGAAGAGGACGCCGAAGACAGAAGAGGACGCCGAAGACAGAAGAGGACGCCGAAGAGAGAAGAGGACGCCGAAGACAGAAGAGGACGCCGAAGAGAGAAGAGGACGCCGAAGACAGAAGAGGACGCCGAAGGGAGAAGAGGACGCCGAAGGGAGAAGAGGACGCCAAAGTCAGAAGAGGACGCCGAAGACAGAAGAGGACGCCGAAGACAGAAGAGGACCCGAAGACAGAAGAGGACCCGAAGACAGAAGAGGACGCCGAAGACAGAAGAGGACGCCGAAGACAGAAGAGGACGCCGAAGAGAGAAGAGGACGCCGAAGACAGAAGAGGACGCCGAAGACAGAAGAGGACGCCGAAGAGAGAAGAGGACGCCGAAGAGAGAAGAGGACGCCGAAGACAGAAGAGGACGCCGAAGACAGAAGAGGACGCCGAAGAGAGAAGAGGACGCCGAAGACAGAAGAGGACGCCGAAGACAGAAGAGGACGCCGAAGACAGAAGAGGACGCCGAAGACAGAAGAGGACGCCGAAGACAGAAGAGGACGCCGAAGACAGAAGAGGACGCCGAAGACAGAAGAGGACGCCGAAGACAGAAGAGGACCCCGAAGACAGAAGAGGACGCCGAAGACAGAAGAGGACGCCGAAGAGAGAAGAGGACGCCGAAGACAGAAGAGGACGCCGAAGACAGAAGAGGACGCCGAAGACAGAAGAGGACGCCGAAGACAGAAGAGGACGCCGAAGTCAGAAGAGGACGCCGAAGACAGAAGAGGACGCCGAAGACAGAAGAGGACGCCGAAGACAGAAGAGGACGCCGAAGACAGAAGAGGACGCCGAAGAGAGAAGAGGACGCCGAAGAGCGAAGAGGACGCCGAAGAGAGAAGAGGACGCGGAAGACAGAAGAGGACGCCGAAGACAGAAGAGGACGCCGAAGACAGAAGAGGACCCGAAGACAGAAGAGGACCCAAAGCCAGAAGAGGACGCCGAAGACAGAAGAGGACGCCGAAGACAGAAGAGGACGCCGAAGGGAGAAGAGGACGCCGAAGGGAGAAGAGGACGCCGAAGACAGAAGAGGACGCCGAAGACAGAAGAGGACGCCGAAGGGAGAAGAGGACGCCGAAGACAGAAGAGAACGCCGAAGACAGAAGAGGACGCCGAAGACAGAAGAGGACGCCGAAGAGAGAAGAGGACCCCGTAGACAGAAGAGGACGCCGAAGAGAGAAGAGGACGCCGAAGACAGAAGAGGACGCCGAAGAGAGAAGAGGACGCCGAAGCGAGAAGAGGACGCCGAAGACAGAAGAGGACGCCGAAGAGAGAAGAGGACGCCGAAGAGAGAAGAGGACGCCGAAGACAGAAGAGGACGCCGAAGACAGAAGAGGACGCCGAAGACAGAAGAGGACGCCGAAGAGAGAAGAGGACGCCGAAGACAGAAGAGGACGCCGAAGACAGAAGAGGACGCCGAAGACAGAAGAGGACGCCGAAGACAGAAGAGGACGCCGAAGACAGAAGAGGACGCCGAAGACAGAAGAGGACGCCGAAGACAGAAGAGGACCCCGAAGACAGAAGAGGACGCCGAAGACAGAAGAGGACGCCGAAGAGAGAAGAGGACGCCGAAGACAGAAGAGGACGCCGAAGACAGAAGAGGACGCCGAAGACAGAAGAGGACGCCGAAGACAGAAGAGGACGCCGAAGTCAGAAGAGGACGCCGAAGACAGAAGAGGACGCCGAAGACAGAAGAGGACGCCGAAGACAGAAGAGGACGCCGAAGAGAGAAGAGGACGCCGAAGAGCGAAGAGGACGCCGAAGAGAGAAGAGGACGCGGAAGACAGAAGAGGACGCCGAAGACAGAAGAGGACGCCGAAGACAGAAGAGGACCCGAAGACAGAAGAGGACCCAAAGCCAGAAGAGGACGCCGAAGACAGAAGAGGACCACGAAGACAGAAGAGGACGCCGAAGAGAGAAGAGGACGCCGAAGACAGAAGAGGACGCCGAAGAGAGAAGAGGACGCCGAAGACAGAAGAGGACGCCGAAGACAGAAGAGGACGCCGAAGACAGAAGAGGACGCCGAAGACAGAAGAGGACGCCGAAGACAGAAGAGGACGCCGAAGACAGAAGAGGACCCCGAAGACAGAAGAGGACGCCGAAGACAGAAGAGGACGCCGAAGAGAGAAGAGGACGCCGAAGACAGAAGAGGACGCCGAAGACAGAAGAGGACGCCGAAGACAGAAGAGGACGCCGAAGACAGAAGAGGACGCCGAAGAGAGAAGAGGACGCCGAAGCGAGAAGAGGACGCCGAAGACAGAAGAGGACGCCGAAGACAGAAGAGGACGCCGAAGACAGAAGAGGACGCCGAAGACAGAAGAGGACGCCGAAGACAGAAGAGGACGCCGAAGACAGAAGAGGACGCCGAAGACAGAAGAGGACGCCGAAGACAGAAGAGGACCCCGAAGACAGAAGAGGACGCCGAAGACAGAAGAGGACGCCGAAGAGAGAAGAGGACGCCGAAGAGAGAAGAGGACGCCGAAGAGAGAAGAGGACGCCGAAGACAGAAGAGGACGCCGAAGACAGAAGAGGACGCCGAAGACAGAAGAGGACGCCGAAGAGAGAAGAGGACGCCGAAGACAGAAGAGGACGCCGAAGACAGAAGAGGACGCCGAAGACAGAAGAGGACGCCGAAGACAGAAGAGGACGCCGAAGACAGAAGAGGACGCCGAAGACAGAAGAGGACGCCGAAGACAGAAGAGGACCCCGAAGACAGAAGAGGACGCCGAAGACAGAAGAGGACGCCGAAGAGAGAAGAGGACGCCGAAGACAGAAGAGGACGCCGAAGACAGAAGAGGACGCCGAAGACAGAAGAGGACGCCGAAGACAGAAGAGGACGCCGAAGTCAGAAGAGGACGCCGAAGACAGAAGAGGACGCCGAAGACAGAAGAGGACGCCGAAGACAGAAGAGGACGCCGAAGAGAGAAGAGGACGCCGAAGAGCGAAGAGGACGCCGAAGAGAGAAGAGGACGCGGAAGACAGAAGAGGACGCCGAAGACAGAAGAGGACGCCGAAGACAGAAGAGGACCCGAAGACAGAAGAGGACCCAAAGCCAGAAGAGGACGCCGAAGACAGAAGAGGACCACGAAGACAGAAGAGGACGCCGAAGAGAGAAGAGGACGCCGAAGACAGAAGAGGACGCCGAAGAGAGAAGAGGACGCCGAAGACAGAAGAGGACGCCGAAGACAGAAGAGGACGCCGAAGACAGAAGAGGACGCCGAAGACAGAAGAGGACGCCGAAGACAGAAGAGGACGCCGAAGACAGAAGAGGACCCCGAAGACAGAAGAGGACGCCGAAGACAGAAGAGGACGCCGAAGAGAGAAGAGGACGCCGAAGACAGAAGAGGACGCCGAAGACAGAAGAGGACGCCGAAGACAGAAGAGGACGCCGAAGACAGAAGAGGACGCCGAAGAGAGAAGAGGACGCCGAAGCGAGAAGAGGACGCCGAAGACAGAAGAGGACGCCGAAGACAGAAGAGGACGCCGAAGACAGAAGAGGACGCCGAAGACAGAAGAGGACGCCGAAGACAGAAGAGGACGCCGAAGACAGAAGAGGACGCCGAAGACAGAAGAGGACGCCGAAGACAGAAGAGGACCCCGAAGACAGAAGAGGACGCCGAAGACAGAAGAGGACGCCGAAGAGAGAAGAGGACGCCGAAGACAGAAGAGGACGCCGAAGACAGAAGAGGACGCCGAAGACAGAAGAGGACGCCGAAGACAGAAGAGGACGCCGAAGTCAGAAGAGGACGCCGAAGACAGAAGAGGACGCCGAAGACAGAAGAGGACGCCGAAGACAGAAGAGGACGCCGAAGAGAGAAGAGGACGCCGAAGAGAGAAGAGGACGCCGAAGACAGAAGAGGACGCCGAAGAGAGAAGAGGACGCCGAAGACAGAAGAGGACGCCGAAGACAGAAGAGGACGCCGAAGAGAGAAGAGGACGCGGAAGACAGAAGAGGACGCCGAAGACAGAAGAGGACCCGAAGACAGAAGAGGACCCGAAGACAGAAGAGGACGCCGAAGAGAGAAGAGGACGCCGAAGAGAGAAGAGGACGCCGAAGACAGAAGAGGACGCCGAACAGAGAAGAGGACGCCGAATACAGAAGAGGACGCCGAAGACAGAAGAGGACGCCGAAGAGAGAAGAGGACGCCGAAGACAGAAGAGGACGCCGAAGACAGAAGAGGACGCCGAAGACAGAAGAGGACGCCGAAGCGAGAAGAGGACGCCGAAGACAGAAGAGGACGCCGAAGCGAGAAGAGGACGCCGAAGACAGAAGAGGACGCCGAAGAGAGAAGAGGACGCCGAAGAGAGAAGAGGACGCCGAAGACAGAAGCGGACGCCGAAGAGAGAAGAGGACGCCGAAGACAGAAGAGGACGCCGAAGAGAGAAGAGGACGCCGAAGAGAGAAGAGGACGCCGAAGACAGAAGAGGACGCCGAAGAGAGAAGAAGACGCCGAAGAGAGAACAGGACGCCGAAGACAGAAGAGGACGCCGAAGAGTGAAGAGGACGCCGAAGACAGAAGAGGACGCCGAAGACAGAAGAGAACGCCGAAGACAGAAGAGGACGCCGAAGACAGAAGAGGACGCCGAAGACAGAAGAGGACCCGAAGACAGAAGAGGACCCGAAGACAGAAGAGGACGCCGAAGACAGAAGAGGACCCCGAAGACAGAAGAGGACGCCGAAGAGAGAAGAGGACGCCGAAGACAGAAGAGGACGCCGAAGAGAGAAGAGGACGCCGTAGCGAGAAGAGGACGCCGAAGACAGAAGAGGACGCCGAAGAGAGAAGAGGACGCCGAAGAGAGAAGAGGACGCCGAAGACAGAAGAGGACGCCGAAGACAGAAGAGGACGCCGAAGACAGAAGAGGACGCCGAAGACAGAAGAGGACCCAAAGACAGAAGAGGACGCCGAAGACAGAAGAGGACCCCGAAGACAGAAGAGGACGCCGAAGAGAGAAGAGGACGCCGAAGACAAAAGAGGACGCCGAAGAGAGAAGAGGACGCCGAAGCGAGAAGAGGACGCCGAACACAGAAGAGGACGCCGAAGAGAGAAGAGGACGCCGAAGACAGAAGAGGACGCCGAAGACAGAAGAGGACGCCGAAGGCAGAAGAGGACGCCGAAGACAGAAGAGGACCCGAAGACAGAAGAGGACCCGAAGACAGAAGAGGACGCCGAAGACAGAAGAGGACCCCGAAGACAGAAGAGGACGCCGAAGAGAGAAGAGGACGCCGAAGACAGAAGAGGACGCCGAAGAGAGAAGAGGACGCCGTAGCGAGAAGAGGACGCCGAAGACAGAAGAGGACGCCGAAGAGAGAAGAGGACGCCGAAGACAGAAGAGGACGCCGAAGACAGAAGAGGACGCCGAAGACAGAAGAGGACCCAAAGACAGAAGAGGACGCCGAAGACAGAAGAGGACCCCGAAGACAGAAGAGGACGCCGAAGAGAGAAGAGGACGCCGAAGACAGAAGAGGACGCCGAAGCGAGAAGAGGACGCCGAAGCGAGAAGAGGACGCCGAAGCGAGAAGAGGACGCCGAAGACAGAAGAGGACGCCGAAGACAGAAGAGGACGCCGAAGACAGAAGAGGACGCTGAAGACAGAAGAGGACGCCGAAGACAGAAGAGGACGCCGAAGACAGAAGAGGACGCCGAAGACAGAAGAGGACGCCGAAGACAGAAGAGGACCCCGAAGACAGAATAGGACGCCGAAGACAGAAGAGGACGCCGAAGAGAGAAGAGGACGCCGAAGACAGAAGAGGACGCCGAAGGGAGAAGAGGACGCCGAAGGGAGAAGAGGACGCCGAAGACAGAAGAGGACGCCGAAGTCAGAAGAGGACGCCGAAGACAGAAGAGGACGCCGAAGACAGAAGAGGACCCGAAGACAGAAGAGGACCCGAAGGCAGAAGAGGACGCCGAAGACAGAAGAGGACCCCGAAGACAGAAGAGGACGCCGACGAGAGAAGAGGACCCCGAAGACAGAAGAGGACGCCGAAGGGAGAAGAGGGCGCCGAAGGGAGAAGAGGACGCCGAAGACAGAAGAGGACGCCGAAGACAGAAGAGGACGCCGAAGACAGAAGAGGACCCGAAGACAGAAGAGGACGCCGAAGACAGAAGAGGACGCCGAAGACAGAAGAGGACCCCGAAGACAGAAGAGGACGCCGAAGAGAGAAGAGGACGCCGAAGACAGAAGAGGACGCCGAAGACAGAAGAGGACGCCGAAGACAGAAGAGGACGCCGAAGACAGAAGAGGACGCCGAAGACAGAAGAGGACGCCGAAGACAGAAGAGGACCCCGAAGACAGAAGAGGACGCCGAAGACAGAAGAGGACCCCGAAGACAGAAGAGGACGCCGAAGACAGAAGAGGACGCCGAAGAGAGAAGAGGACGCCGAAGACAGAAGAGGACGCCGAAGGGAGAAGAGGATGCCGAAGACAGAAGAGGACGCCGAAGACAGAAGAGGACGCCGAAGACAGAAGAGGACGCCGAAGACAGAAGAGGACCCCGAAGAGAGAAGAGGACGCCGAAGAGAGAAGAGGACGCCGAAGAGAGAAGAGGACGCCGAAGACAGAAGAGGACGCCGAAGACAGAAGAGGACGCCGAAGAGAGAAGAGGACGCCGAAGAGAGAAGAGGACGCCGAAGACAGAAGAGGACGCCGAAGAGAGAAGAGGACGCCGAAGACAGAAGAGGACGCCGAAGACAGAAGAGGATGCCGAAGAGAGAAGAGGACGCCGAAGGCAGAAGAGGACGCCGAAGACAGAAGAGGACCCGAAGACAGAAGAGGACGCCGAAGAGAGAAGAGGACGCCGAAGACAGAAGAGGACGCCGAACAGAGAAGAGGACGCCGAATACAGAAGAGGACGCCGAAGACAGAAGAGGACGCCGAAGACAGAAGAGGACCCGAAGACAGAAGAGGACGCCGAAGACAGAAGAGGACGCCGAGGAGAGAAGAGGACGCCAAAGAGAGAAGAGGACGCCGAAGACAGAAGAGGACGCCGAACAGAGAAGAGGACGCCAAATACAGAAGAGGACGCCGAAGACAGAAGAGGACGCCGAAGACAGAAGAGGACCCGAAGACAGAAGAGGACGCCGAAGACAGAAGAGGACGCCGAAGACAGAAGAGGACGCCGAGGAGAGAAGAGGACGCTGAAGACAGAAGAGGACGCCGAAGACAGAAGAGGACGCCGAAGAGAGAAGAGGACCCGAAGAGAGAAGAGGACGCCGAAGACAGAAGAGGACCCGAAGACAGAAGAGGACGCCGAAGAGAGAAGAGGACCTGAAGACAGAAGAGGACCCGAAGAGGACCCGAAGACAGAAGAGGACCCGAAGAGGACCCGAAGACAGAAGAGGACCCGAAGACAGAAGAGGACGCCGAAGAGAGATGAGGACCCGAAGAGAGAAGAGGACCCGAAGAGAGAAGAGGACCCCGAAGAGAGAAGAGGACGCCGAAGAGAGAAGAGGACGCCGAAGAGAGAAGAGGACCCGAAGAGAGAAGAGGACGCCGAAGAGAGAAGAGGACGCCGAAGACAGAAGAGGACGCCGAAGACAGTAGAGGACCCGAAGACAGAAGAGGACGCCGAAGAGAGAAGAGGACGCCGAAGAGAGAAGAAGACGCCTAAGACAGAAGAGGACGCCGAACAGAGAAGAGGACGCCGAATACAGAAGAGGACGCCGAAGACAGAAGAGGACGCCGAAGACAGAAGAGGACGCCGAAGACAGAAGAGGACGCCGAGGAGAGAAGAGGACGCCGAAGAGAGAAGAAGACTCCGAAGACAGAAGAGGACGCCGAACAGAGAAGAGGACGCCGAATACAGAAGAGGACGCCGAAGACAGAAGAGGACGCCGAAGACAGAAGAGGACCCGAAGACAGAAGAGGACGCCGAAGACAGAAGAGGACGCCGAGGAGAGAAGAGGACGCTGAAGACAGAAGAGGATGCCGAAGACAGAAGAGGACGCCGAAGAGAGAAGAGGACCCGAAGAGAGAAGAGGACGCCGAAGACAGAAGAGGACCCGAAGACAGAAGAGGACGCCGAAGAGAGAAGAGGACCCGAAGAGAGAAGAGGACCCGAAGACAGAAGAGGACGCCGAAGAGAGAAGAGGACCCGAAGAGAGAAGAGGACCCGAAGAGAGAAGAGGACCCCGAAGAGAGAAGAGGACGCCGAAGAGAGAAGAGGACGCCGAAGAGAGAAGAGGACCCGAAGAGAGAAGAGGACGCCGAAGAGAGAAGAGGACCCGAAGAGAGAAGAGGACCCCGAAGAGAGAAGAGGACGCCGAAGACAGAAGAGGACGCCGAAGACAAAAGAGGACCCGAAGACAGAAGAGGACGCCGAAGAGAGAAGAGGACGCCGAAGAGAGAAGAAGACGCCGACGACAGAAGAGGACGCCGAACAGAGAAGAGGACGCCGAATACAGAAGAGGACGCCGAAGACAGAAGAGGACGCCGAAGACAGAAGAGGACCCGAAGACAGAAGAGGACGCCGAAGACAGAAGAGGACGCTGAAGACAGAAGAGGACGCCGAAGACAGAAGAGGACGCCGAAGACAGAAGAGGACCCGAAGACAGAAGAGGACGCCGAAGAGAGAAGAGGACCCGAAGAGAGAAGAGGACCCGAAGAGGACCCGAAGACAGAAGAGGACCCGAAGACAGAAGAGGACGCTGAAGAGAGAAGAGGACCCGAAGAGAGAAGAGGACCCGAAGAGAGAAGAGGACCCCGAAGAGAGAAGAGGACGCTGAAGAGAGAAGAGGACGCCGAAGATTGAAGAGGACGCCGAAGAGAGAAGAGGACCCGAAGAGAGAAGAGGACCCGAAGAGAGAAGAGGACCCGAAGAGAGAAGAGGACGCCGAAGAGAGAAGAGGACGCCGAAGAGAGAAGAGGACCCGAAGAGAGAAGAGGACGCCGAAGCGAGAAGAAGACGCCGAAGAGAGAAGAGGACACCGAAGAGGACGCCGAAGAGAGAAGAGGACCCGAAGACAGAAGAGGACGGCGGAGACAGAAGAGAACGCCGAAGACAGAAGAGGACGCCGAAGACAGAAGAGGATGCCGAAGACTGAAGAGGACGCCAAAGACAGAAGAGGACGCCTAAGAATGAAGGACGCGAAGACAGAAAAGGACGCCGAAGAGAGAAGAGGACGCCGAAGACAGAAGAGGACGCCGAAGAGAGAAGAGGACGCCGAAGACAGAAGAGGACGCCGAAGACAGAAGAGGACGCCGAAGAGAGAAGAGGACGCCGAAGACAGAAATGGACGCCGAAGACAGAAGAGGACGCCGAAGACAGAAGAGGACGCCGAAGACAGAAGAGGACGCCGAAGACAGAAGAGGACCCCGAAGACAGAATAGGACGCCGAAGACAGAAGAGGACGCCGAAGAGAGAAGAGGACGCCGAAGACAGAAGAGGACGCCGAAGGGAGAAGAGGACGCCGAAGGGAGAAGAGGACGCCGAAGACAGAAGAGGACGCCGAAGTCAGAAGAGGACGCCGAAGACAGAAGAGGACGCCGAAGACAGAAGAGGACGCCGACGAGAGAAGAGGACCCCGAAGACAGAAGAGGACGCCGAAGGGAGAAGAGGGCGCCGAAGGGAGAAGAGGACGCCGAAGACAGAAGAGGACGCCGAAGACAGAAGAGGACGCCGAAGACAGAAGAGGACCCGAAGACAGAAGAGGACGCCGAAGACAGAAGAGGACGCCGAAGACAGAAGAGGACCCCGAAGACAGAAGAGGACGCCGAAGAGAGAAGAGGACGCCGAAGCGAGAAGAGGACGCCGAAGACAGAAGAGGACGCCGAAGACAGAAGAGGACGCCGAAGACAGAAGAGGACGCCGAAGACAGAAGAGGACGCCGAAGACAGAAGAGGACCCCGAAGACAGAAGAGGACGCCGAAGACAGAAGAGGACCCCGAAGACAGAAGAGGACGCCGAAGACAGAAGAGGACGCCGAAGAGAGAAGAGGACGCCGAAGACAGAAGAGGACGCCGAAGGGAGAAGAGGATGCCGAAGACAGAAGAGGACGCCGAAGACAGAAGAGGACGCCGAAGTCAGAAGAGGACGCCGAAGACAGAAGAGGACGCCGAAGACAGAAGAGGACCCCGAAGAGAGAAGAGGACGCCGAAGAGAGAAGAGGACGCCGAAGACAGAAGAGGACGCCGAAGACAGAAGAGGACGCCGAAGAGAGAAGAGGACGCCGAAGAGAGAAGAGGACGCCGAAGACAGAAGAGGACGCCGAAGAGAGAAGAGGACGCCGAAGACAGAAGAGGACGCCGAAGACAGAAGAGGATGCCGAAGAGAGAAGAGGACGCCGAAGACAGAAGAGGACGCCGAAGACAGAAGAGGACCCGAAGACAGAAGAGGACGCCGAAGAGAGAAGAGGACGCCGAAGACAGAAGAGGACGCCGAACAGAGAAGAGGACGCCGAATACAGAAGAGGACGCCGAAGACAGAAGAGGACGCCGAAGACAGAAGAGGACCCGAAGACAGAAGAGGACGCCGAAGACAGAAGAGGACGCCGAGGAGAGAAGAGGACGCCAAAGAGAGAAGAGGACGCCGAAGACAGAAGAGGACGCCGAACAGAGAAGAGGACGCCAAATACAGAAGAGGACGCCGAAGACAGAAGAGGACGCCGAAGACAGAAGAGGACCCGAAGACAGAAGAGGACGCCGAAGACAGAAGAGGACGCCGAAGACAGAAGAGGACGCCGAGGAGAGAAGAGGACGCTGAAGACAGAAGAGGACGCCGAAGACAGAAGAGGACGCCGAAGAGAGAAGAGGACCCGAAGAGAGAAGAGGACGCCGAAGACAGAAGAGGACCCGAAGACAGAAGAGGACGCCGAAGAGAGAAGAGGACCTGAAGACAGAAGAGGACCCGAAGAGGACCCGAAGACAGAAGAGGACCCGAAGAGGACCCGAAGACAGAAGAGGACCCGAAGACAGAAGAGGACGCCGAAGAGAGATGAGGACCCGAAGAGAGAAGAGGACCCGAAGAGAGAAGAGGACCCCGAAGAGAGAAGAGGACGCCGAAGAGAGAAGAGGACGCCGAAGAGAGAAGAGGACCCGAAGAGAGAAGAGGACGCCGAAGAGAGAAGAGGACGCCGAAGACAGAAGAGGACGCCGAAGACAGTAGAGGACCCGAAGACAGAAGAGGACGCCGAAGAGAGAAGAGGACGCCGAAGAGAGAAGAAGACGCCTAAGACAGAAGAGGACGCCGAACAGAGAAGAGGACGCCGAATACAGAAGAGGACGCCGAAGACAGAAGAGGACGCCGAAGACAGAAGAGGACCCGAAGACAGAAGAGGACGCCGAAGACAGAAGAGGACGCCGAGGAGAGAAGAGGACGCCGAAGAGAGAAGAAGACTCCGAAGACAGAAGAGGACGCCGAACAGAGAAGAGGACGCCGAATACAGAAGAGGACGCCGAAGACAGAAGAGGACGCCGAAGACAGAAGAGGACCCGAAGACAGAAGAGGACGCCGAAGACAGAAGAGGACGCCGAGGAGAGAAGAGGACGCTGAAGACAGAAGAGGATGCCGAAGACAGAAGAGGACGCCGAAGAGAGAAGAGGACCCGAAGAGAGAAGAGGACGCCGAAGACAGAAGAGGACCCGAAGACAGAAGAGGACGCCGAAGAGAGAAGAGGACCCGAAGAGAGAAGAGGACCCGAAGACAGAAGAGGACGCCGAAGAGAGAAGAGGACCCGAAGAGAGAAGAGGACCCGAAGAGAGAAGAGGACCCCGAAGAGAGAAGAGGACGCCGAAGAGAGAAGAGGACGCCGAAGAGAGAAGAGGACCCGAAGAGAGAAGAGGACGCCGAAGAGAGAAGAGGACCCGAAGAGAGAAGAGGACCCCGAAGAGAGAAGAGGACGCCGAAGACAGAAGAGGACGCCGAAGACAAAAGAGGACCCGAAGACAGAAGAGGACGCCGAAGAGAGAAGAGGACGCCGAAGAGAGAAGAAGACGCCGACGACAGAAGAGGACGCCGAACAGAGAAGAGGACGCCGAATACAGAAGAGGACGCCGAAGACAGAAGAGGACGCCGAAGACAGAAGAGGACCCGAAGACAGAAGAGGACGCCGAAGACAGAAGAGGACGCTGAAGACAGAAGAGGACGCCGAAGACAGAAGAGGACGCCGAAGACAGAAGAGGACCCGAAGACAGAAGAGGACGCCGAAGAGAGAAGAGGACCCGAAGAGAGAAGAGGACCCGAAGAGGACCCGAAGACAGAAGAGGACCCGAAGACAGAAGAGGACGCTGAAGAGAGAAGAGGACCCGAAGAGAGAAGAGGACCCGAAGAGAGAAGAGGACCCCGAAGAGAGAAGAGGACGCTGAAGAGAGAAGAGGACGCCGAAGATTGAAGAGGACGCCGAAGAGAGAAGAGGACCCGAAGAGAGAAGAGGACCCGAAGAGAGAAGAGGACCCGAAGAGAGAAGAGGACGCCGAAGAGAGAAGAGGACGCCGAAGAGAGAAGAGGACCCGAAGAGAGAAGAGGACGCCGAAGCGAGAAGAAGACGCCGAAGAGAGAAGAGGACACCGAAGAGGACGCCGAAGAGAGAAGAGGACCCGAAGACAGAAGAGGACGGCGGAGACAGAAGAGAACGCCGAAGACAGAAGAGGACGCCGAAGACAGAAGAGGATGCCGAAGACTGAAGAGGACGCCAAAGACAGAAGAGGACGCCTAAGAATGAAGGACGCGAAGACAGAAAAGGACGCCGAAGAGAGAAGAGGACGCCGAAGACAGAAGAGGACGCCGAAGAGAGAAGAGGACGCCGAAGACAGAAGAGGACGCCGAAGACAGAAGAGGACGCCGAAGAGAGAAGAGGACGCCGAAGACAGAAATGGACGCCGAAGACAGAAGAGGACGCCGAAGACAGAAGAGGACGCCGAAGACAGAAGAGGACGCCGAAGACAGAAGAGGACCCCGAAGACAGAATAGGACGCCGAAGACAGAAGAGGACGCCGAAGAGAGAAGAGGACGCCGAAGACAGAAGAGGACGCCGAAGGGAGAAGAGGACGCCGAAGGGAGAAGAGGACGCCGAAGACAGAAGAGGACGCCGAAGTCAGAAGAGGACGCCGAAGACAGAAGAGGACGCCGAAGACAGAAGAGGACCCGAAGACAGAAGAGGACCCGAAGGCAGAAGAGGACGCCGAAGACAGAAGAGGACCCCGAAGACAGAAGAGGACGCCGACGAGAGAAGAGGACCCCGAAGACAGAAGAGGACGCCGACGAGAGAAGAGGACGCCGAAGGGAGAAGAGGGCGCCGAAGGGAGAAGAGGACGCCGAAGACAGAAGAGGACGCCGAAGACAGAAGAGGACCCGAAGACAGAAGAGGACGCCGAAGACAGAAGAGGACGCCGAAGACAGAAGAGGACCCCGAAGACAGAAGAGGACGCTGAAGAGAGAAGAGGACGCCGAAGCGAGAAGAGGACGCCGAAGACAGAAGAGGACGCCGAAGACAGAAGAGGACGCCGAAGACAGAAGAGGACGCCGAAGACAGAAGAGGACGCCGAAGACAGAAGAGGACCCCGAAGACAGAAGAGGACGCCGAAGACAGAAGAGGACCCCGAAGACAGAAGAGGACGCCGAAGACAGAAGAGGACGCCGAAGAGAGAAGAGGACGCCGAAGACAGAAGAGGACGCCGAAGGGAGAAGAGGATGCCGAAGACAGAAGAGGACGCCGAAGACAGAAGAGGACGCCGAAGTCAGAAGAGGACGCCGAAGACAGAAGAGGACGCCGAAGACAGAAGAGGACCCCGAAGAGAGAAGAGGACGCCGAAGAGAGAAGAGGACGCCGAAGACAGAAGAGGACGCCGAAGACAGAAGAGGACGCCGAAGAGAGAAGAGGACGCCGAAGAGAGAAGAGGACGCCGAAGACAGAAGAGGACGCCGAAGAGAGAAGAGGACGCCGAAGACAGAAGAGGACGCCGAAGACAGAAGAGGATGCCGAAGAGAGAAGAGGACGCCGAAGACAGAAGAGGACGCCGAAGACAGAAGAGGACCCGAAGACAGAAGAGGACGCCGAAGAGAGAAGAGGACGCCGAAGACAGAAGAGGACGCCGAACAGAGAAGAGGACGCCGAATACAGAAGAGGACGCCGAAGACAGAAGAGGACGCCGAAGACAGAAGAGGACCCGAAGACAGAAGAGGACGCCGAAGACAGAAGAGGACGCCGAGGAGAGAAGAGGACGCCAAAGAGAGAAGAGGACGCCGAAGACAGAAGAGGACGCCGAACAGAGAAGAGGACGCCAAATACAGAAGAGGACGCCGAAGACAGAAGAGGACGCCGAAGACAGAAGAGGACCCGAAGACAGAAGAGGACGCCGAAGACAGAAGAGGACGCCGAAGACAGAAGAGGACGCCGAGGAGAGAAGAGGACGCTGAAGACAGAAGAGGACGCCGAAGACAGAAGAGGACGCCGAAGAGAGAAGAGGACCCGAAGAGAGAAGAGGACGCCGAAGACAGAAGAGGACCCGAAGACAGAAGAGGACGCCGAAGAGAGAAGAGGACCTGAAGACAGAAGAGGACCCGAAGAGGACCCGAAGACAGAAGAGGACCCGAAGAGGACCCGAAGACAGAAGAGGACCCGAAGACAGAAGAGGACGCCGAAGAGAGATGAGGACCCGAAGAGAGAAGAGGACCCGAAGAGAGAAGAGGACCCCGAAGAGAGAAGAGGACGCCGAAGAGAGAAGAGGACGCCGAAGAGAGAAGAGGACCCGAAGAGAGAAGAGGACGCCGAAGAGAGAAGAGGACGCCGAAGACAGAAGAGGACGCCGAAGACAGTAGAGGACCCGAAGACAGAAGAGGACGCCGAAGAGAGAAGAGGACGCCGAAGAGAGAAGAAGACGCCTAAGACAGAAGAGGACGCCGAACAGAGAAGAGGACGCCGAATACAGAAGAGGACGCCGAAGACAGAAGAGGACGCCGAAGACAGAAGAGGACCCGAAGACAGAAGAGGACGCCGAAGACAGAAGAGGACGCCGAGGAGAGAAGAGGACGCCGAAGAGAGAAGAAGACGCCGAAGACAGAAGAGGACGCCGAACAGAGAAGAGGACGCCGAATACAGAAGAGGACGCCGAAGACAGAAGAGGACGCCGAAGACAGAAGAGGACCCGAAGACAGAAGAGGACGCCGAAGACAGAAGAGGACGCCGAGGAGAGAAGAGGACGCTGAAGACAGAAGAGGATGCCGAAGACAGAAGAGGACGCCGAAGAGAGAAGAGGACCCGAAGAGAGAAGAGGA
The DNA here is from genome assembly GCA_964017155.1 of Oasisia sp. SBJ-2009. Lineage (NCBI taxonomy): Eukaryota > Metazoa > Annelida > Polychaeta > Sabellida > Siboglinidae > Oasisia > Oasisia sp. SBJ-2009. The sequence goes on along the minus strand of OZ024863.1, from coordinate 37,836,412 downwards.
CGCCGAAGACAGAAGAGGACCCGAAGACAGAAGAGGACGCCGAAGAGAGAAGAGGACCCGAAGAGAGAAGAGGACCCGAAGACAGAAGAGGACGCCGAAGAGAGAAGAGGACCCGAAGAGAGAAGAGGACCCGAAGAGAGAAGAGGACCCCGAAGAGAGAAGAGGACGCCGAAGAGAGAAGAGGACGCCGAAGAGAGAAGAGGACCCGAAGAGAGAAGAGGACGCCGAAGAGAGAAGAGGACCCGAAGAGAGAAGAGGACCCCGAAGAGAGAAGAGGACGCCGAAGACAGAAGAGGACGCCGAAGACAAAAGAGGACCCGAAGACAGAAGAGGACGCCGAAGAGAGAAGAGGACGCCGAAGAGAGAAGAAGACGCCGACGACAGAAGAGGACGCCGAACAGAGAAGAGGACGCCGAATACAGAAGAGGACGCCGAAGACAGAAGAGGACGCCGAAGACAGAAGAGGACCCGAAGACAGAAGAGGACGCCGAAGACAGAAGAGGACGCTGAAGACAGAAGAGGACGCCGAAGACAGAAGAGGACGCCGAAGACAGAAGAGGACCCGAAGACAGAAGAGGACGCCGAAGAGAGAAGAGGACCCGAAGAGAGAAGAGGACCCGAAGAGGACCCGAAGACAGAAGAGGACCCGAAGACAGAAGAGGACGCTGAAGAGAGAAGAGGACCCGAAGAGAGAAGAGGACCCGAAGAGAGAAGAGGACCCCGAAGAGAGAAGAGGACGCTGAAGAGAGAAGAGGACGCCGAAGATTGAAGAGGACGCCGAAGAGAGAAGAGGACCCGAAGAGAGAAGAGGACCCGAAGAGAGAAGAGGACCCGAAGAGAGAAGAGGACGCCGAAGAGAGAAGAGGACGCCGAAGAGAGAAGAGGACCCGAAGAGAGAAGAGGACGCCGAAGCGAGAAGAAGACGCCGAAGAGAGAAGAGGACACCGAAGAGGACGCCGAAGAGAGAAGAGGACCCGAAGACAGAAGAGGACGGCGGAGACAGAAGAGAACGCCGAAGACAGAAGAGGACGCCGAAGACAGAAGAGGATGCCGAAGACTGAAGAGGACGCCAAAGACAGAAGAGGACGCCTAAGAATGAAGGACGCGAAGACAGAAAAGGACGCCGAAGAGAGAAGAGGACGCCGAAGACAGAAGAGGACGCCGAAGAGAGAAGAGGACGCCGAAGACAGAAGAGGACGCCGAAGACAGAAGAGGACGCCGAAGAGAGAAGAGGACGCCGAAGACAGAAGAGGACGCCGAAGACAGAAGAGGACGCCGAAGAATGAAGAGGACCCAAAGACAGAAGAGGACGCCGAAGACAGAACCTCTCATTCATTATTTGGCCAACTGTCCTTCTGTTTTCATGTAGTGTGATGCATAGAGCAACAAGTATTTATATAATTAGATTTTTTTTTACATTTGTACTTACACATTCTACCCTTTTAGTCTGTTAGTTCTTGACTTATACTTTTGCCTTTCAGATGATTTCTGCATTGGGTTAAAGTTGCTGGTGTTTTCACATGGGAGCCGTGTCCCCAGCCAACAGCAATGGTGTTGATGTAATCATTGCTTTAGAGACAAGTGTCTGAAAACTGCAATTTTGTTGTAGTGCTGGACATCCACATCTTCAATAGCATGATATCATTGAGGAGTTACATCCCAACATGATCGTTGCTTTCACGTAACACATCTGTGGATTGCAGCAGGCTCCATGTGAGTCATGAGTACTTAGACTAATTATGGTATAATTATATATTGCTCTTAATTGTCGCTCCATGTAGAGTACACTCCTTTGACCTGTGTTCACACTTGTTCACACAGTTCAATGTTTACTGTTCAGATTAAAAAAAATATTGCACAAGGTACGATACGGATGTGACAACAATGTAATGCTGTAAGTGCACGTCTTATTATTTAGAACTTATAAGATGCTGAACTGCCTCCGTTGTTCTGATGTGGTTTAAATTTAGTCTTTTGTGTTTCTCTAAAACAGCGATGAGGTGACAACTGGCGGCAAGGTGACGTCACGTGGGAAGGTGACGACTGGCGGAAAGGTGACAACAGGTGGAAAGGTGACGACAAGTGGAAAGGTGACAACAGGTGGAAAGGTGACGACAAGTGGAAAGGTGACAACAGGTGGAAAGGTGACGACAAGTGGAAAGGTGACGACAAGTGGAAAGGTGACAACAGGTGGAAAGGTGACGACAAGTGGAAAGGTGACAACAGGTGGAAAGGTGACGACAGGTGGCCAGGTGACGACAAGTGGCAATGTGGGACAGGTGGCAACCGAGATGACGACACGCAGACTTGTTTAACGTGATGATGGGCAGGACAACAGACAATTTGGTAGACCAGTGATTTACAATCCGTATGATAAGGCCCAAGTGTGCGACAAGCTTTATTAATTAGTGGTAAAGTTATCATTACATATTCAGAGAAAATCATTCAAAATTAAGCAATGATGATTCTGAGGATACACTAAATGCCCACCTTACATTGACAAGAATTTTAACTTGAACGTTCTGTCATGAGCATTTGTGTGTTAATGTTTAGAGGTGTCGGAAGTCAATTAGTAAAAACAAACCGTCGCAGAAATACTTCTGATGCCAGCATACTATATAGTATTTACTCTATGACATTTGCTTCCTTGTATCCCGAGTCGAAAATGTATCATGAAAATAAAAACTGAGAATCAATGTTTTGTTAATATATAGTCTCTTATATCAGGCATTGTTAGCCCCAATGTCCATTCCTTGTTTTTCCTTATTAATAATAAACATTTAATCAAAAAAGTAAGTTAATATCAGCTTTATTGTCATGTGTTTTCTTTGCAGTTACAATAAAACATATTGGAATGCATGGTAATGTTGGTTTGTTGTACAAGTATGTTCACTTGACAGTACACTCACATGCACCAAACAATTATGATAAAATATACTATTACACATACATAAATAAGAGGAATCACATACAATATATAGGTACGAATAAAAAGTGTTGACCGATCTGAACCGGCAACTAAAGGGGATCAAATAGGTCATAGGCAGGATGGGACGAATCATGAGAGATGAGAATGGCTCTTTCCTAACATGCGCTGCTAATACGATGATTAAAGACTGGGGAGGTCTCTGCCGATTATTCTGGAAGCAGTTTTTACAACACTGTTCAATCTGAGCTTTTCCTTCACTGTGATTGATCCAAACATACCATGATTGAAAATGTGAGGACACTTTCGATGACATGTTCCACCCACCTTGTCATCCAGAAAAAATTGGAAAGGCTAATAATTTGCGTTGACGTTGCCATGTATGTTTTCAAGTGGCGGAATTGCTAGAATAATTACACGGGATACATATAATATAGACCGGGTCCCAATTATTTCCATTGAAAAGAATGCTTAGGCTTAGGCTTAGAACATTTTACACATGAGTATATAATTTGCAAAGTCCTGCCCTATATCAAGTAATAAATATAGCCACCCGTTTACAGACCCAGTTGAACATTTATACAAAGAGGAGGTTGTCCATTTTTTTGTTCACTGAACCCATCCACATCCACATTTTCCTTGGATTTTATTTTTCTAATCCACTAGGTAAACCAACTCTCGGGCGCCTAGACACCCTCATGATCTAGCTTAAAATTGTTGTTCGCGCCTGCCGCAAGGTGGAGCCACTGGACCTTTGATGACCTGGGCCGAGACGAGATGTCCCGAGAATTTCCGATGTGAACGGCTTTTGTCTGTCTGTATGTCACCCGGGGGCGTCTCCGAAGGGATTGGGCAGCTCAAAACGCCGAAAATCCTGCAGAAGATGGGCGTTCTGGTGGAGACACTGGCGCAGGGTGATGGTGAGATGTTTGTACTTTTGAATGCACTTGGATCAGTGACCCAGATACGACGTGGAACATATGCTTTTGACCCGGTCGCGTTATCGGCGAATGGCAAAACATGGTCCCTCCGTCGTCGGTCCGCGAGACTCCGTCAATAACTCGGCCCGTGTCTTGCTTGCTTACTTCGTCTTCGACAGATGCTTGACCAAATTAGATCGACATTTGTCGTTATTGAAGTAGATTGTCAGCAACACTACCAGCATGTTGTCAACAAGCAGTTTAGATTTGTTCCATTTTACACTTGGTACATTGTCATAGACATAGTGATAGTCATAACCACAACATTGAACATAAGCAGAGCCAAAGCCTAAGGCTGAAGTGAAAGGGAGAGATCATAGACATTACTCTCAGTAACTCTGAGTCTGACATTAATGATTGGCCCCGACGTTAATAATTAGACTGGCATAGCCACAGCACAGGCATATACCATAGTCTAGACTAGATGGCTACACAATACAGTACAGGTACACCAGCAAAATAATAATAATTACTGCTGTTGATATGTAGCCAAGCATTGGAACTGTGTAAGTTAGCGCTAAAGCCAGGTCTGAGCACACATTTGGCTTCTTGCTGGTGCTCAGACTTGGAGCGGCAAGCCGAGCATTGTAACTGTGTAATTTTGTGATCTAAACATCTGAGCACACAATGTGTTTTATGTGCTCGTACATGAAGTATCGAAACTGTTCAGCAGTGTTATTTACGCGCATATTTTGCCACCAGTGACAGCTTTGTTATTTAAATATGGCTAAGCTAACTATAATAACAAGGACCATAATAACAACATGAAAAGCCAACGATCGCTCACAATATTATAGGCAATAAAGTTGGGATAAAGTAGATCAACATTCTGAACATAGGCTTGTCCGCACAAGCACCAGATGCATGGCTGCTGAATCTGATATTTGCTTAATGTTTCACTGAACATCACAAACTATTCAGTATGTTGTATTAATTTGAAATAAACATGTATTTTATGACAATAAAACTATGCATTAGGGCTTGAAAGTTGAAGCATTGGTGCTAGCCGCCAGTGGCATTGAAAGCAAAAACGTGGTGACTGGCGCATACATATGTGCGTTTGCTGCTTGGATCTTTAGCACTGATGCACACGTTTCTGATTAATTGAATAATAAATAGAGTGAGTATATGACGTAAAATTATATAGCAACAAGAAGTATTTATGTAGAGTCCAGACCCTAGGATAAGCATAGTGATGATCTGAATGTGTTATTCAGATATTAGGGTACCACAGTAGTAGAAAATCCAGTACATATAGTTGTGCAAAGCATGTCCTGGTGATTATCCTTGACACAATGACACATGTCCCACTGTCTTCGCTCCATCTAGGGAACTGTACTGAAAAAGTCTAGTCTGTGAGTATGACACATTAGTCTAGAGTCAATAATAATACCATTCATGCATCATGTGTATGACATTAAAAAGTTGTGAAAGATTATGATTGATTGACTGGTATTTTTTAACATTTCACAGATAGTCTAGTTCAAGGTATGTTGCACAAGGTGTTCTTTAAGTGTGTAGAATTGATTGTTATTATTTTTGCACAGTTAAAACAACTTGGCAGATCTGCCATACCTTTGCATGGATACAATGTCATGTTGCATTTATTGATTTATTTCACAACTTTAGCAACAATTCACGTATTCATGATTTTATAGAAACATCATGCTGCTATTGTTACATGCAATTTATAAAACATCCAGCAAATAATCACACCTTTGCAACGTTTCATACAATCAATATACATTATCACAATTTTAGTGATTCTGCTTATAATCAAAACCATCTCTAAATGAAATTACTACAAGTCCTGCTTTTCATATAATGGTGTTGTAAATCTAATTGCTATTGTGAGATTCATGTGCTTTGCTGCTACCAGCAGTGCAATGGCCCATCGGTAGAGCTTTGGATTCTCGATTACAAGAACCCAGGTTCGAATCCTGTGCTGCAGTCTTATAACTTTGGACTTTTTCACTCTACATTGCCCCAGGTCACTCAGCTGTAAACATGAGTACCTGACTATAGACAGTAATGGATATGTGTACGAGCAGCCTTCGCATATTAATTGTAGCATATGGCTTCCCAGAGAAGCCAAAATGGTGTCTGAGTGAAGGTCTGTCAGGGAAGACTTCAAGTAAAGTGTAAAACGCTTTGAATGGTTCTGATGACTGGATACTGCGCTATATAAGAACTTGCCATGGTTGTTTAATTTCAGTTCAAACGTTGAGCATATGCCTGTAATCTTTGCTTTAATATTTATTTTAATTGGAATTTTTGTGATATGCTAAGCTATGTTTTAACCAATCAACTTTGTGGACAACTACATAGTTTTGCATGCAACCAAATATATACCGCATATATCGCACTGTAATTTTTTGTACATATGAAGCTAAAACACACATTGTATACTGTGAATATAGTATTAAAAAAAATTGTGACAGCAGCGACTGATTCTATGCATTTTGCTTTGCAGGTTGTACATATCCAAAAGATGGACAGACAGTCGTAGTGCACTACACAGGTAATTACCATGAATATGTGTGTATTTCCTTCTTTTATCAAGATAAGAGAAGGGTATGGCTACAGGCTACACCATTGTCTTTGTGGTGTTACGTATTCAACACCCCGATCCAGCATCCAGTCTGTCAGTTGCCTCAGTCAAAACATGTCTTGACAAGATTCATCTGTTTCTCCATGGATCCTGTGCTAGAACTTCTCTTCCATCTTCCTCCTGTGTTTCAACAGTTGCACAAGTAACAGGTGATCTCCCTCTGGTTCCCGCAGGCACTTACAGGGTGGGGAGTATTTTAATAGGGTATGATGACTGATGACACAATGTGTAGAATTATATATCTACAGAGCTCCTCAGAGCCTTGGACCCCTAGTCCAGGACTCTCGGTCCGGTACTCTCGGTCCGGTACTCTCGGTCCGGTACTCTCGGTCCGGTACTCTCGGTCCGGTACTCTCGGTCCGGTACTCTCGGTCCGGTACTCTCGGTCCGGTACTCTCGGTCCGGTACTCTCAGTCCAGTATGTTTATTCCAGTACAGTGTACTTGCAATCTAGTACTCGCAGTCCACTACTCACAGTCCAATACCCTATACTCATAGTCCGGTACTCTCAGCCCAGTAGTCTCAGTGTGGTACTCAATCCAGTACTCTCAGTCCGGTACTGTCAGTCTGGTACTCTCGGTCCAATACTTTCAATTCGGTACTCTCAATCTTGTAAAACATAATTTTTGGATTATATTATTTCATCACAAAACCAGACCAACTAAGCATAAGTAAAGATTCCCGCGTGGGGCACAATTCTGTATATTTAATAATAGAAGCAGCAGTGGCATGATAGAACTATTTTGACGGGTTGTTTTTGGCTGTATTAATAATGACATATTTTTTTGCACAACATGAGTCATGATTTCCTATGTCTGCTTCACACAATCCAAACTGTGCGATGACATAACGACCTACATCCGCAGTCTGTCTACCCATGCAGGGCAACTTAAGTGTTTATCACATTTCTGAATTTTCAGACAGCCATTTCAAAGTTGTTGACCAGTTTCGATGCACTTTGTGTGTTCTCATACTTCCGCATACGAAACTGGATCAAGTTGTGTTAATTTTATTTTGATGTTTTGTGTTTGGTTATGGCAAGGTATTTAGTATTTACTCATTCATACATCTACTTTGTAGTGTTTTGTTGTTGTACGTAGTACGGTAGTACACCTCAACTTGGGTTTAACCATAATTTCAGAGGCACATTATTTCAGGTGGTGATTATTCCCAGAAGGAATAAAAAATATAAATTAAATATGTACTGTAAATTATGTAATTATAATTAGGTAATACCATGAATGTAATATTAGTTTAATATTAATTAAGTAGAAACATAATAACAATAAATGTACTTATTGTAGCATATCTTGTTTATCCGGTCTTCAATAAACCGGTTGTTTCACAATCCACATGTTTTTGACTTGGACTCATTTTGATAGTACAGGCTGTATGTATAATAGGGCGATTCACTAATCCACATGTTTTGCTTGTTTGGCCAAAAAAGTTAGGAACTGAAGTCGTGTGGATAAATGAGACTGTATTGTATTTATAAATATATGTAACTTACCTTGCTAGTTTAAAAAATAATAATTTACCATCCCAGCTCATTTATAAATACTATATGTGGTTTTATGTATAACTGTATAATACAAACAAATATTATTAGATACCATGGTAGCTTAGCTATGGGTTCACTGTTCACTCTGTAATCACCCGTCCGTATAAAATTACATTACAAATTAGCCCATGATACTGTTGGTAATCGACTAATCGTTCAATCTGCACACAGAAATATTGAGGTCACTGAAATATGATAATCAATCCTAAGCCATTACCTCTGCATAGTGACATTCAGTTCACTTGTTATTGTGAACAGCGGTTAATTATTCTAAATTCTAATGATGTATGACTCTTTGTGCAACAGAAAAACCTACTAGTGGTCTCTTTCGACATGCTTTGCTGTTTCTTATTCAAGTCCTCATTGCATCTAATAGTGTAGTCTGTTATGCATTATGTGTAGGTGTCTAATGTGTCTTAGAAAAACTGTTCAGTGCATACAGGGTAGTCTAGAAATTAGTTTCATGGAGGGATGACTGATTGATGTAAAACAACCAACATTGCATCATGCACTTGCATGTGTTTGAATTGAGAAAACTGGGACTTTGCAGTGCAATTGGTTACAAATATTAATCAAATTCGTGTTTATAAATTCACTCTTTGTGAACAAGTTATAATTTATGTGGACAAATGATCAAATATACAAAGATTTTGTTTACTTTTGCAAATTAGGGAAGTGTTGTTTCAAATAAAAATGCCCAATTAATAATGAATAATAATGTGAACACTTTTGTTTATGCCTAAATGGGTGGAAACCAAACTCATAGGCTTAACAATACAAAAGGGTTGATTCATCTCGGAGTCGATAAACATTCTGGTTGACAATAGATGGATTAATATGCCGGGGGGCTAAGGAGGATAGGCAAGGTATTTTTTAATAAAGGTAATTTTTAAATGATGACATAATATGGCAATATGTTTAAATTTAAACTGATTTAACACTAGAAGGAAACGTTCCAAAGAGTTGGTCCACCTACAAAAAGCCCTGGTCCCAAACTTAGTATTTAGTCTAGCCAGTAGGGATAAAAAGTAAACCACAAATAGATGAACAAAGCTGGATAGGTTACTGAGGAGTAAGCAATGAATGTAAATACGATTGTTGCGTACAGGAAAGTGCCTGGTAAATAACAGAAGCGACCTTAAAGATGATAGGTATCGGGCAGGAAGCCATTGCAGTGACCAGTTTCCACAGTTACTGGCCTTGCAATAAAGAACCAATTTTTAGACAATTAGTAATTTATATCAAGACTGTATTTAAATTGCAGGTCAGAAATCTTGGATATAACATAATCACAAAAATAATATACAGGAACTGTCTAATTACCTTATGGGTCACATGTGAACATGTGGATGAGATCCTTTGAAAGGGTAATTGCGTCTGGTTTAAGACAAAGTTGCATCCTCTTTTTTGACACCTGCTTGTGTGTGTACTGTAACTGTAGCAATGATATAGAAATTATTTTGTAGTTGGCACCCTTGCCTGAAAAATGTGCCGGACAGGAAACACACTCGCCAGTTTGGCGCCTGGTGTAATGTTGGTTTAATAGTATGACTTTTTATCAGGTTGTTTGATAGCAGCTGTATGTGCCTGCATAGGCTTGGTTAGCCACACACAATGCAGGATCCGCCCCAAAAATTTTGCAATTTAAAAGTTTATAACTTAATTTTTTTATTTAATTAAAATGTAAGTGCTGAGAAATTGTAACAAATTATAATGTCTGTCACCAGCTGGAGACTACAGGAATGTCAGGAAAGTATTGTGTTACAGAGAAATAAATCATTCATTGTAGACCATTGATTGTGGTTTATCAGTGGGCCATGACTAAATTAAATGCATATTTAGTCGTTAAGCAACAGTCAAACTGTTTTCTCATTAGCAAAGTTTTCCCAACAGGAAAGACGTATTAAGCAGAGCCAAACATTTTGATGTTGACATTGAAGGTGTGGTTCCCATGCAAGAAAGGTGCGTGCAGGATGATCTAGTAGGTTTTTGAATGGTGGTCTGCATTGGAGATGTCACTGGAGGTGACCTTTGCCATCCACAATAGACACCTGGTTTGAGAGATCTACCACATAAAGACCTGTGGTTAAATTCCAGATGGACCATTTTGTAGTTGACGATCAGTCTTTCTGTTACACAAATAACAGTGTTTCCCATTACTATTCGACAGCAGTTGCCCCTTTCATATGATTGAGCACACTATTCAGTTAACGTATTGCCATTTTATGATATTTTATTGTTTTGAATTTATTTGTCATTGGTACAACTGTTAAATTGTACCATGTGTCATGGCACAATTTAACAGTTGTACCAATAACAAATAAAAACAAAACAATAATAAAACATGTGACATGTGTATTTTAAAACATTTTATTATATTAATTATTTTATTATGTATACATTTCTTTGACATGTCATTTTATGCATATTATTGGTGTTACATCAATCTCATGCGTACTGTGGCCTGTATCCATTATCCAGGTCAATGTGAAGATATGACAGAGTGTCACACTGTGGGACTGTCTAAACTGCCCAGACACTCTCGTGACAAGGGCCCTACTGTCAAGGGCCTGTTGTATGAGTTAACACATGTTCGTGTGTGGGCCCATTGAGTGAAGATCAACTGAAGGGTTTAGGGGTATGACGTGATAAACACAAATTTGACTGATATTTCTGTCATGGTGACATTTTAGTATTGAAATGTTCAAAAATAATAATAAAAGTTATTTAATTATGTACCTTTCTGCAGGCGGTGTTAAACTAGCCCAGTTAAGGTTAGCCTGGTTGTTGACATAGTTGTTGCTTAGAATAGACATAAACCTGGCATAACGTCAATACGGATATGCAGGTAGACCTGTTCGTTCAACTTCGGTAAGATGTATCAGTCAAGTCAAAAGTTTAGGTTAAATTGAGAAAAACTAAAATATACAAACCACCCTGATGGCCTTGCAAACATTCCTTTAGAATTCCAGCTCTACACAAAAAATAAACAAAACCGACAGGGATATATTCAGACATATTCTGTACATTTTATTACATACACATGTAGGCAGGTCATACTTTCAGATCCATATTCTGTTTATAAGTTATAACATAGATGCAGTTGGTACTTAAACAATGTTGGCACTGTGCATAGTAAGTTGGCAAAGCCAAAAGCACAGATGTTTACATGGTACAGATTTGCTAATACCATCTATTTTGATGCTTTAAAAGGAAAGTGAAAATACATATTTTATATATATAAAGAAAATCAAGGAAATCTTCACTTCTACATACTGTAACTCCCAAGTGTTTCATAGCTGTCAACTGTATTAGCCAAAATATGAAGTACAATATGACATTCAAATACATTAAAAAATTCCTAGCATTATATCTAATCACCTACTGGGGCTTTTACTTTACTTTATACAACAGAAGGTTGTTACCATCGCATTCTCAGTTAAATTACCTCTTATTTTTTTAAAGGAAAGTGTATGTAAAACATGAACAAAATATTTGTTATAAAAAAGTTTGCTGCAATAAAAATTGCTATGGTGAGGATGCAATCAGAATTGGAATACATAAGTTCATTGGAATAGGAAACTGTGAAGTCAGAACTAGTACTTGTACTTACTTTTGTAAGTTCTTTTGTCACTGCACATCTCCAGTGTAAGATTAATACTGCAACCAGCTGTAAGTGTAAATTTACATGCGTAACAGCAATGAATGACTTTACTGCACTGAAGTCACAGACATGGCAATTTGTTAATCACTTTTTATCACTGCTATTTTTCGTGGTGTTTTTTTAGTGTTATGTCTATTTTTGTTGGTCTTGTCATTGGTAGTGCAGAGCGGAGCTGGCTGGCTTCTCGCGACCACGTCTAGAGGCAAGGGAACAGCTTGTTGGTGTCACTGGCAACCTAGAGATGCTGGGCCAGGTTGGGCCGGGCCAGACTGGACCATGTTTTATGCATGAAGCATACAATAACCAGACCTAGACGAAGACAGCAAAAATACATGCAGGAAAAATGTTGTCCTGAATAAAGCTAAAGAAAGATAAAAACAGACGTGGGAACCTACTAGGAGAAATGTCTGGGTTCTAGGATGATGTCAGGGGATACTGCCAGCTTAAGTTGATAAACAACATGAAATGCATTTGGTTTTGTAGTGTAAGTGTTTAGCAAAGAGGGAAATCAGGAATTTGGAATGGAAAGTTTATGGCACACAAAGGGTTAATGACGTAACATGCCACAGTCTGATTTCCTGTGCAAAAACGGCACTAGTGTATTACGAGAAACATATCAGCGTATGCTGCTGCGATTGGCTTACAGCCAGTCTGTGGCAGTTGTGCTCTAGTCTCGTCTAGCCACATGGGTCTAGCAAGGGTCCTGGTCCTTGCAGGCAGTTTGTCCTTACAGCAGGTTGGTCCTTGCAGTTGGTCCTTGCAAGTAGTTTGTCCTTACAGCTGAGCAGGTTGGTCCTTGCAGTTGGTCCTTGCAGGCAGTTTGTTCTTACAGCTGAGCAGGTTGGTCCTTGCAGTTGGTCCTTGCAAGTAGTTTGTCCTTACAGCTGAGCAGGTTGGTCCTTGCAGTTGGTCCTTGCAGGCAGTTTGTCCTTACAGCTGAGCAGGTTGGTCCTTGCAGTTGGTCCTTGCAAGTAGTTTGTCCTTACAGCTGAGCAGGTTGGTCCTTGCAGTTGGTCCTTGCAGGCAGTTTGTCCTTACAGCTGAGCAGGTTGGTCCTTGCAGTTGGTCCTTGCAGGCAGTTTGTCCTTACAGCTGAGCAGGTTGGTCCTTGCAGTTGGTCCTTGCAGGCAGTTTCTCCTTACAGCTGAGCAGGTTGGTCCTTGCAGTTGGTCCTTGCAAGTAGTTTGTCCTTACAGCTGAGCAGGTTAGTCCTTGCAATTGGTCCTTGCAGGCAGTTTGTCCTTACAGCTGAGCAGGTTGGTCCTTGCAGTTGGTCCTTGCAGGCAGTTTGCCCTTACAGCTGAGCAGGTTGGTCCTTGCAGTTGGTCCTTGCAGGCAGTTTGTCCTTACAGCTGAGCAGGTTGGTCCTTGCAGTTGGTCCTTGCAGGCAGTTTGTCCTTACAGCTGAGCAAGTACAAGTCACAGCAGGTTGGTCCTTGCTGTTAGTCCTTCCATGTGTCAGTTGGTTGGTTATTTAAAGGTCAGTGGACCCGTTATTCGAAAATTATGTATGTAAATGCAACAGTGATAGAAAAAGGCAAAACTAAGTATAGGATAAATCAGTTTTACTACCTGCATAAAAAGCCCTTTGAGTTGCTGCTAGCCACTAACTTTGCGAAATCTGTTGAGGAAATGTTTTCTACTTGAGATGTATGAAAGATGATGCCCAGGCCACGTGGACATTATATTGTGGATATACAGCCTCTGTGAAGAGATGTAAACAAACATTCCCAGGGTGCGTACAGATAGTTCACATTGGTCGTAGAAAGCTTGGACGATACCAATCTGCCAGACCTTGTTGATCACCAAGACCATGTCAGATTCAAGATTCAAAGATTCAAAAAACTTTATTGTCCGTTTAAAAACATTAAAAACGGACATTTTTCAGTAATAAAAACATTGGTGCATCATATAGGGCCTACAGTTGTCAATACACAATAAAATGATAGTAAGTATAATCATCACTAAAATAGGTAAAGTATAATAATAAATTATGTATAAAAATAGCTACTAAGATAAATAAATAAATAAGCATGTATAATTTCTTTAGATGGGTTTCTGATAGGAGACAATAACATTAGTAATAGCATAATACTAAAATTGATAAATAAATAAGATTAAATAAAGAGTTACCATAAGAATATGAGACACATAAAATGTAAACATTAATTAATGACTCGTTGAAAACAGAGCTTTATCATTTAGCATTTAAAATTAAAATGGCAGAGGGTACAAACGATTTTTTGAAGAGGTTCTTTTTGCTAATGGAACTTTTAGATGTCTCCCTGATGGCAGTTTCTGAAAGGCTTGATTCAGAGGAAGGGCAGGATCATAGAGAATTTGTGTGGATTTCCTTTTCAGTGCATCTTTATATAAGCTGGACAGCTGTTTTTAATCGTTGCCAATTAACTTGCTTGCTGTGTTAACTACGCGAGCATGGCCGAGGAAGCTTTACTTTATTTTTCCACTGACATTGCCATACGGTGGAATTACATTAAAAGAAAGAACGCTCTCTATCAAACTTCCATAGACAAGTTGGAGAATGTGCTGGCTAACATCAAAAACCGTCAGAACTGTGTGACTAGGGTCTGCAACAGAGTCGCCGCCCCCTGGTATGCACAAACTGACATTTACCACTGTATTTGTATGTGTGGTGAGCTAAGCAAATATACTTCACTTCCATTCACTTTATTGTTCATACTGGTAATTTGGTTTAAAAAAATTATTTTTCACAGGACTGAATGAACGTAGAAAAGGGCAAGCTGACCTAGTGAATAGGAAATATATACGTGGAGCACAAGATTTATAAGCAAGATTAATTGATCACAGTCATATGGAAAAAGTACATGGCAATGGATACACATTCCATGACGTTAGTGATGACATATATGACATTACTGATGCTGGTGCAGTTATTTTAAGTACTTTGAGATATAAGAACATGTTCCCTGTTGATACGGTGTGACCAGACAACTGTGTGACCAGACAACTGTGCATTATTCATCCAGGGAATGTTATTTTGGTTTCCTGCTTGTTTGCCCGCATGGTGTAGCTAGAGATGTTGTTTACTATCTACGTTTATCTTACTGCAGACATCCTCGGTGGCAACATTGACAAACAAACCTGTAAACATTGGTTCAAGGCTGTCTACAGTTGGAGACTGGAGAAAGTAGACTGCCTTGATTCCCCTTTGCTTGGGGCCGTCACACCTGCCACCCTGTGGTTGGTTGACCAGTCCAAAGCACTGGACATGTTGAAGTGTGTCATGTTCCCTAGCAACAAGCCAAAAACATTGATCCCAAACATGGAGTTTAGGACATTCCCGGTTTTTTATTCTGCCCCCTGCCCAAATTGTTTTCCTCATGTTTTCTCTTTTTCTGATGTTAAACATTGTTAATGTGACAAAGTTTGGTATAGGTAAGTCTCAGAGTTAATGTTATTGAAACATCAAATTAATTATCTCACACTAAACTCAGTTGTTTCTGGTTCATCGGGTACAGATTCAGTGACTTCCCCAACCGGGGCCCTAAACAAACGTGTCTGTGACTCTGTGTGGCGTCTGTGGGTTGTTTACTGCAAATAAACATTACGTTTTTCTGCAGTGTCGCCTTTCTGTCTGTTGTGTTATTCTGCTGAGGTCGATTTTATCAACTGTTGGAAAAGGGAACTTTGTGATCTCACACTGAGAAACAAGTAAATAATTGTAGTCATAACTAACAGGAAGAGTGCAATAAGGTGATTTGCAGGACCAGGTGTGACTATTGAAATGTAATGTGGGGAAACAGTAATATGTGCCACCAGTACTAGATTTTTATTTGTTAGAACCCAGAAAAAAAGATTGTGGTGTTTTCGTCTGATAGTTTACGAAAACCATTTTGCATGGCCGATATTTACCTCCCAGCCCTGTGAACTTGCCAGTCACATGACTTCAGCCTCTTGCCAAATAAGTCACACTAGACAGTAGACACCATTACAAGATTAACCCATTGCATAAATGGCAACTTTGTAAATTCCATGAATTCATTGTACAATAACATATGCGCAACATTAAACAAGTTATAGTTTTTAGTACACCAGATCTAGGTAACAAAATTGGTCAAAATAATATTCTGACATGTTATGTAGAAGACACTGCATTGGCTTTACCGCTTTAGAGTTAGCAAAATATATTTTAATCATGATGAGAAAAAATCAATCAGAGTACCGGGGTAAGCATGTTTAGTTGTAAAAAATGTGCAGGATGGAAGTTTTTCAAAGTGCTAGGGACATGAGAACATATCTAGTCAGATGACTAATTTTCCATTCATCCCATAGATCAAATACTGGTTGTGTTTTACTATCGACTTTCTGAGTTTGTTGGTGTCTTTATATTCCTAGATCTGCATAGCCAGAGCCTGCACTGATACAAGTCCTGTACTACTTCTCCAGTTCTCCTTACAACACTCAGATTGCATACAGTCTCAAAATTCCCAAAACACATGTCTAGTCCATCTAGGTGTAATTGTATGGCGTGTTTATGTTAGCATGTAATGCATGTAAACAAGTCAACTCTGGTGAAGGAGTGTCCATGAATGACATGTTTTTATCATAGAAACATAGGCAGTATGCTTATTGTAGGCCATGTTTGAAATGATCATTAAATGGAATGTTAATTATTGTTATTTTGTCTAATTTGGTGGTGGTTTTTTCTGTGTAAAACATTAAATTAGTTTAGATATGCAAGACATGGATGCTGTTTTTCCTACTGTTTTATATACACCTAAAATTATCGTATTTTAAAGTTGTCCATTTGTAAAATAGTTTTATCAAGAATGCCACCATTATCTTCATTTTTTAACAGCAGTAGTAGCAGTTGTTCCTGTGTGTGATGGCGTGTTTGCACTCGCTGGTGTAAAAGTTTAGTTGCTGCTCTTTCTTGTAGGAATGTTTGAAGATGGCAAAAAGTTTGATTCATCAAGGGACCGGAACCAAGTTTTTAAATTTAAGATTGGTAAAGGAGAAGTCATTAAGGGTAAGTCATGTGTTTGTACACCATCAACATATAACTAATCTCATTACAATGTAGTACAGTATCTGTTTTTGTTGGCAACGATAAAAAAAAAAAAAAAAAAAACAGTGTAACATATAACACTGCCAGTATAGGGTGATTGTTAAGACATTTTGCTCCAATGTCTTAGCATTATAGCAGTCTGACACCAACTGGTACTGGAGAAGTTGGTGATCATGGAATTACCAGCAATTATGTCATTTTCATTAAAAAAATGAAAATATTTACTTTGTGATTAAAAAATCACAAAATCAGTATATTTAGAATTAAATATGTATTTACAAGTAACATATACTTACCTGGCTCTGTCGCTTCACAAGGTGCAATAGACTTGGCTGCGCCCAAGTTGCTCACCAAAATAATGATAAAATTAAATCTGACGCATCCCTGCAGCTCCCCCCCCCCATCCTATCCCATCACTGAGTCACCTCCTCTTCCCACTTGGCTACACTTACACTCTTAAAGTGAAATTTGCCAAATTTAAGTAAATATGGTCTTATGACTGTTGAAAAACATAATTCATTATCGTCAGAGAAATAAAGAAGCATAGCACGTTGTGGATTCTAAGAAAAACAAAATGATCCTTAGGAAAACAGGATTTCATTGTAACTGATCACTGCTAAGTTGGGTCTGTCTGCAGTTAATGTAACTCATAAATAATTACACGGTTTTCTGACTTTGCTGCGTAAAATTGCTTGAATGATTGGTGATATTTTGTTTCAGGATGGGACGAAGGAATCAAACAGGTAGGTCTGTCAGTCTCTCAGTCTGCAGGGAGGGCAGGTAGTGGGTGGCTGGCTGTACTAAACACTTTCATTACATTACAAGTATTACGGAAAAGTAACTGTATATATCAGTAATGTACGTACCACACATGTCACATGCCAAGGGTTGTTGCTTTTAATGCGCAGGGCATTGCTGTTGGAATGGCATGCAGCCATACAGTAGTTTCACATATTCTATATTAAGGTCACCTTGTTATTATGGTTGCTTTATATATTATATATATTGTGTATAATATATATAAATTATATATATATATTATATATATATATGTATCATATTATATACATTATAAATTTATAATATATATATATAATTATTATATACAGATACCCGATCTCTTATGCATACATGTATACACCCACACTCTTCATATACTCATGTTACACAGGCATTCAAATATGCGTGTGCACATGCACACACACAAATACTCACACACGCACGCACGCACGCACGCACACACACACACACACACCACACACACACACACGTTATTTGTATGCGTGTCTGTTTCAGATGAGTGTAGGTCAGCGGGCAAAGTTAACATGTACGTCAGACTATGCATACGGCAAAACGGGACATCCAGGAATATATCCTTTGATATGGTTGTAAAGTAGCACTTCTCTAGCACACAGTGAAACCAGTGGACAGCCGTGCTGTCATTGGCATCCCAAACACCAAATCAGAATAAAACAGCAAATCTTAAATGCATTTTTGTCATCAGGTTTACAATATTTTCTGAATACATGTAGAAATAAACCAGAGCATTTAAACAGGAATGCCTTGCACCTGCTAAAAATGGCAATATTTATTGTGTAAACCTAATAATAATAAATAAGTTATTGCTGACAGTGCAGCATGTATTATTACTGTTGAAATGAAATATTACAAGTAGTGGTACTTAAAAGTGAGTGTAATTACTGTTACTTAAAAGTCAGTGTAATCATGATTATGTTCAAAAATATAATTGACACAGCGAAATAAAACATAACTCATGGTTTAATACGATGGCAAAATAAAAATAAACACAACGGTCAGTATATTAATATATATAAACTTTCAAACTAAAATTGTAATCTTAGAGAGATATATTAAGGGAAGACCTTATTTGATGATGTAGCGTGTATTAGTACAACAGAAACATGCTCAGCAATATTGTAACAGTAATTGTAGGTGAGATAATAATGGAACACTTCTGAAGTGTTTAAACCCATGAAACGCACAAGTCAAAATTGTTAAGAAAGGCATGAAAAGAGGTAGGCAAAGAAATCATTATCACTATGGAATGCTAACGGTATAAAGTGCAAATGCCGATTTCATCTTTTAACCTATTTATGTACTGAGTACCTTAAATTGCCTCCCATGTCAGGAGGCAGACAGAACCTATCACGGTGGTTTCCTTGACTGTTAGCACTATCCCACCAAACTCAACCCTAGTGTTTGATATCGAACTACTCTCCCTACAATGAGCAACTGGTCAACGGTCAAGCATGGATGCCCAGCATGGATGAAAGTGGCCAAGTTTGCTGTGGATGTTGTGAGGAAACCGACTATTTCCATGCTGCGGTGACACGTGCTCTGTGTTGGGCCTATGGTCCTCCAGGTGGCGCCATTGTTGAGTCGATGCCACACAGCGACTTACATGAACGTCCGTAGAGTGCTAGTCTTTACGGAGGCTGCGTTGTCAAGAGTCGCCGTCTCGTAACCACGGTTACGGTAGTTCTCACGGAAATTGCTATCGTCACTTGGCAGTCAAGATGCTGCTATGGTGTTGCCGCTCGTCATTCTGGATATATTTTTCATGTTGGATTCGACTAAGTTGATGAGCTGTGTCTGTTGCTGTTGTCACTGCAAGGCACTGATCTAGAAGACAACGGCAGTGTTTGACTGGCAGCTTGTGTTCAGCCCTGAACACGTGTGACGGCAGTAAGCGAAGTCACAGAGTCTGTGCGATCTCCCGTATACAGCTTGTCATTCGAAGCCCCACGACAGCATATCAGCGCACAGTTAACCACAGACGATGTGCCTACGTTCGTTGCCATCATACGACCAGTTGGCATTCTGGGTCATTGACTTTACCAATTGGACACAGCCACTTTGTGGCACACAGAAATCTCATCGCAGTCGCTCATCGCCGATTTACATTTTCCACCAGATGGCGAACGGAGGCATGGCCGTTGGACAGCGGATCGGATGCCAATTGACTGCCACTGTAATAACGCAGCATATTGTTGTCGCATCCTTGGCTTCGCATGCCATATGATGGCTTTGTGTTACCATGTGTTCCTATTGCTTAAGTTGTGTGTGTGTGTCTGTGGGTATGTTTGTCTGTGTGTGTGGTTCTGCGGATATAGTTGAGTGTCTGTGTGTATCATTGTATGAATGCGGTGCATTTTATCATGTCCATCTCACTGACTCATGTCCACGTGTACAGTAGCAGATACATACATTTATAATAATGTCATGGGATTGTTAGTGTCCTTATTGTACTCTCCGCGATCCGATCAAGTTTTAATATCGATACCTGTCCTCAGAGGCGAAAAGTGTACATTTGATGCAAATGTCATTGTACTTCCACGCATTTAGGTATTTTTGCATCTGTTGTTTTAGCTGTATGTAATGACTTGCATTGTCTCGACATGAACGTTTGGAATCATGCGAAAGGACAATGTACAAATCAGGAGCAAATTATTAAAATATGGGAACCATTGAAGTGTCTTTATCTTGTTACTTCTTTATACTTGTTAAAGGGTTTATTTCAATATAATTAATTAATTATGGTAAATTGCTTTGTGACTAAAATACAATATGTTGAAGACAATATGTTGAAATGTTTGACAATAGATTTAATTTGTAATTCCATATTTACGATATAAAAGCAGACTACAGCTTTAATTTTGAAAGTTAGATACATGTAGAATGAGTGCATTTATATATGCAGTGCATTCTTCATTTGAATTAAATTCTTTATTTGACTGAACCTCTGTTCAATAGTGCTGATAAAGGTGGTGAGCCACTCTCCAGGGGGTGCCACTGTTGCACTGGATTCTTGCTCTATAGCAGGAATTAAATGGTCAGACGTAATGAGTATAAGATAAAATAAAACACTTGACTACTGCTATGCTTGGTCGGGTGCTCCATTTGCAAGTTAATAACAAATATAATTTCAATAGATTTATTCACGTTAGCGCCGCACGACCAGATTCATCTGTATGTCACTGACATAAGTATGACACATAATGACGTCACTTTTTGATGACATGCATTCCACTAAACAACAAAGTGACATACAAAGTAGCCCACTGATGCACAGCAAGCCAATGAGTTCAATACAGAAAAAAATTTCATGTTTGTTACAACACTGCTGTCTGCGGTCTGACACCGCAGCGACAAAAATAGATGCCCAATCTTTCAGCTAACTCAGTATTACATCAACTGTACAAGTACATACACATAGCTGGTTAAATAACTGATTATAAATATATTCAACAAACACAATACCTTCTACACACGTCATAGCAACATTTTCCGTACGTGAACATTAACGCATTCAAACGGTTGGCTTAGACGAGTGATTTCTTGTCTCATTCAAACTGGTCAGCTGAAACTATCACGAGTCCACGTGCAGCTAAACCATGTATATTTATTGGTGCAATAATAATAAAATTATGTCCAGACATTATTACCTAGACCTTGGCTTGTGTCATTCCCGATTTAAGTTTAATGAAAATCATAACAGGTGAACCTGTTGCCAGTCAATGATTTGCCTTTGCTTCAAAGCCGGGACCAGCTTCAGTTTGGCCGACAAAATCATAGCCTCACTAATTAGTCGCATGAGGACGTGACCAAAATGACCAATGTTTCAACCACAATATTATGCAATACCTGACAAACTGAACAAATGGTCTCTTGTGTAAACTGGTCTGGATAAATTAGTGCCAGCAAAACTGTCTAAATTTTGCCTCAATACATATTCTCAAGTCTTCTCAGATTCACCGGTGAATCAAACATAACCTTTCCTCCATCTTTCTTCGTCCACAATTTACACGTAGGTACATTCATACATGGCATACACATAATGCATGAAAATAATATACAGAAGTAGGCTTAAAGCATCAAGTGACTCAATTTCACACATGAATATGTGTGTACAAGAGGTAGATTTATATGTCATCGTTTGTCTCATGAGGCCCAAGTCGAACTAGATACAGAAGCGTTTCTTCTCGCATAAAACAAAGACGGAAGAACCTGACAACATTAACTAGCGTTAATAAAGGGTCAATATCAAGAAGATAAAGCATTCATTCTAGCAGGGAGGGGAATATAATTAATTATATATATATATATATAGTTTAAATGCTAAAGTGTGATTGTTTAAAATTAAAATCGCCAAGAACAGATTTTACACAGATACACAAAGTTAGAATTTCGGTAAGACAAAGGCTTCCTTGTCCATTTGCCACCTGGGTTTCTGCTCTGGGTGGCAGTGTGGTAAAATGCTTCATTTACACAAACAGATGCAAAACAAACAGTTTACATATCATGCAAAATGCATTTACTAAACAGGGAAAAGTCAACATCTTTGATCTGCAACCATTTTACATTGTTCATTTTGTTCAATAAAACATACCTCAGAAGTCAACAGGCTGACAGTGTTGGAGGATGTTCACAGGCTGACAGTGTTGGAGGATGTTCACAGGCTGACAGTGTTGGAGGATGTTCACAGACTGACAGTGTTGGAGGATGTTCACAGGCTGACAGTGTTGGAGGATGTTCACAGGCCGACAGTGTTGGAGGATGTTCACAGGCTGACAGTGTTGGAGGATGTTCACAGACTGACAGTGTTGGAGGATGTTCACAGGCTGACAGTGTTGGAGGATGTTCACAGACTGACGGTGTTGGAGGATGTTCACAGGCTGACAGTGTTGGAGGATGTTCACAGACTGACAGTGTTGGAGGATGTTCACAGGCTGACAGTGTTGGAGGATGTTCACAGACTGAGTGTTGACGAATGTTCACAGACTGACAGTGTTGGAGGATGTTCACAGACTGAGTGTTGAAGAATGTTCACAGACTGACAGTTTTGGAGGATGTTCACAGACTGAGTGTTGGAGGATGCTCACAGACTGACAGTGTTGGAGGATGTTCACAGACTGACAGTTTTGGAGGATGTTCACAGACTGATAGTGTTGGAGGATGTTCACAGGCTAACAGTGTTGGAGGATGTTCACAGACTGATAGTGTTGGAGGATTTTCACAGACTGATAGTGTTGGATGATGTTCACATACTGATAGTGGTGGAGGATATGTTCACAGACTGACAGTGTTGGAGGATGTTCACAGGCTGACAGTGTTGGAGGATGTTCACAGGCTGACAGTGTTGGAGGATGTTCACAGACTGACTGTGTTGGAGGATGTTCACAGACTGAGTGTTGAAGAATGTTCACAGACTGACAGTGTTGGAGGATGTTCACAGACTGAGAGTGTTGGAGGATGTTCACAGACTGACAGTGTTGGAGGATATTCACAGGCTGACAGTGTTGGACGATGCTCACAGACTGACAGTGTTGGAGGATGTTCACAGGCTAACAGTGTTGGAGGATGTTCACAGGCTGACAGTGTTGGAGGATGTTCACAGACTGACATTGTTGGAGGATGTTCACAGGCTGATAGTGTTGGAGGATGTTCACAGACTGACAGTGTTGGAGGATGTTCACAGGCTGACAGTGTTGGAGGATGTTCACAGACTGATAGTGTTGGATGATGTTCACAGACTGATAGTGGTGGAGGATATGTTCACAGACTGACAGTGTTGGAGGATGTTCACAGGCCGACAGTGTTGGAGGATGTTCACAGGCTGACAGTGTTGGAGGATGTTCACAGGCTGACTGTGTTGGAGGATGTTCACAGACTGAGTGTTGAAGAATGTTCACAGACTGACAGTGTTGGAGGATGTTCACAGACTGAGAGTGTTGGAGGATGTTCACAGACTGACAGTGTTGGAGGATATTCACAGGCTGACAGTGTTGGACGATGCTCACAGACTGACAGTGTTGGAGGATGTTCACAGGCTGACAGTGTTGGAGGATGTTCACAGACTGACAGTGTTGGAGGATGTTCACAGACTGACAGTGTTGGAGGATGTTCACAGGCTGATAGTGTTGGAGGATGTTCACAGACTGACAGTGTTGGAGGATGTTCACAGGCTGACAGTGTTGGAGGATGTTCACAGACTGACAGTGTTGGAGGATGTTCACAGGCTGATAGTGTTGGAGGATGTTCACAGACTGACAGTGTTGGAGGATGTTCACAGGCTGACAGTGTTGGAGGATGTTCACAGACTGACAGTGTTGGAGGATGTTCACAGGCTGACAGTGTTGGAGGATGTTCACAGACTGAGTGTTGACGAATGTTCACAGGCTGACAGTGTTGAAGAATGTTCACAGACTGACAGTTTTGGAGGATGTTCACAGACTGAGTGTTGGAGGATGCTCACAGACTGACAGTGTTGGAGGATGTTCACAGACTGACAGTTTTGGAGGATGTTCACAGACTGATAGTGTTGGAGGATGTTCACAGGCTAACAGTGTTGGAGGATGTTCACAGACTGATAGTGTTGGAGGATGTTCACAGACTGATAGTGTTGGAGGATGTTCACAGACTGATAGTGGTGGAGGATATGTTCACAGACTGACAGTGTTGGAGGATGTTAACAGGCTGACAGTGTTGGAGGATGTTCACAGGCTGACAGTGTTGGAGGATGTTCACAGACTGACTGTGTTGGAGGATGTTCACAGACTGAGTGTTGAAGAATGTTCACAGACTGACAGTGTTGGAGGATGCTCACAGACTGACAGTGTTGGAGGATGTTCACAGACTGACAGTGTTGGAGGATGTTCACAGGCTGACAGTGTTGGACGATGCTCACAGACTGACAGTGTTGGAGGATGTTCACAGGCTGACAGTGTTGGAGGATGTTCACAGACTGACAGTGTTGGAGGATGCTCACAGACTGACAGTGTTGGAGGATGTTCACAGACTGACAGTGTTGGAGGATGTTCACAGGCTGACAGTGTTGGAGGATGTTCACAGACTGACAGTGTTGGAGGATGTTCACAGACTGACAGTGTTGGAGGATGTTCACAGACTGACAGTGTTGGAGGATGTTCACAGACTGACAGTGTTGTAGGATGTTCACAGACTGACTGATAGTGTTGGAGGATGTTCACAGACTGACTGATAGTGTTGGAGGATGTTCACAGACTGACAGTGTTGGAGGATGTTCACAGGCTGACAGTGTTGGATGTTCACAGGTTGAGTGTTGAATGATTGGCTGTTGGTCTGGAGGATTAGCCATTAATGGGCAACTGATATAATCATTGATGTAAAGCAAACTTGTTCTCCTGAATCCATTGTCAGAGGTGAAGCCGACCTTGGGTTTTCTATCTTCTTTTTCTTCCTGTTCTTTCGCCTCAATTATCCTCACAAATAAAACTTAACAGAGTTCATGCACGTCATCTTAACTGTGACATAGTTGTAGACAAGTTGCGACATCTAGTTATGTACACGGGGACTTAGGCACATTCATATTCAAAACCTAAAATGCACAAAAACCAGCATGGTTTGTCAACCATTATTCACCAGATTACAAACCAGTCTGCATGAATTAAATTGCTGGTATAATTAATTTAAGAAAAACTACTCAGAGAACCAGGCTGTGTGAACTAATTGCTGGCATCATTAAGAAATGTTACTCGGGAATACATACAAGAATAAATAATGTTGTAATCATCTGCAGTTTTAAAGTGAGCGATTGTTATCGCCAGTACAAGTGATCTGTGGACCACGGACACACAACCATTGGTTGTCCAGATGCAATCACGACCATAAGAATAAAATAATACATACTATCAAGAGACAGTGAAGAAGGTAAGCTCAGTAGCACTTCTTCTTTGAAGTTCTGTCGTACAGGAACATATTCATCAGAAGATACAATGTTTCCACATCTCCAAAAATACGCTCTTCAGATTTGTGTCTTAAATCTGCCATCTCTGTTAGACTCCATTTTGAATAACACCTTAAATCTCTCAGAATAAAATCTGTGTTTCCGATCACCTGACGGACCCTGACCCTGTAAACCAGAGTTAATACCAGAAGTTCTCTGCGACCCAGTATCAATCCATGATGGAAAAAACAAATTTCTGCCACCCGACCCACCCTGCAAAAGTCAAAATGTGGGGACTATATTTGTTCTTATAATATTATTGTATAAGAAATTTTGGGTGGAATCATTTATACTAGTGAAAATGTCATCAACTTGTAATTTAAAATGGTTTATTTAAAATGTAGCAAAAACAACAATTTATCAAACAAATGCTGAAATTTATATCAACCCTATCAAAATCATCCCCTGTGACTAAGTAAAAAAGATAACATTTGTCCTCTCTGCCCAACCTACAATTTGAGAGCTTGTAACCGGAAACACATACATTACTCTGAGAGACCACAGCATAGAGTAACAGTACTCATAACTACACCAGGCATGGACAGGACAGAGCTTAACTGGCCACATTCAGAAGTCGCAATACTTTTAGTATGTCGCAACTCTCCTGCTTTAGAGGCTAGTAGAGGAGGATCCTCTTCTCGATGCCCTTGCGACAGATGGGGCACTCGTGCATGCGGTCTCCACACATCTGACAAGTGCCATGGCCGCACAGGAAGATCATGTTCTTGAGCCGGTCCATGCACACCGGGCAGCACGTCTACAACATAGAGGACACGGTCACTATAGTGTACGACATAGAGAGTACATTGTCACTACAGTCTACGACATAGAGAGTACATTGTCACTACAGTCTACGACATACAGAGTACATTGTCACTACAGTCTACGACATAGAGAGTACATTGTCACTACAGTCTACGACATAGAGAGTACATTGTCACTACAGTCTACGACATACAGAGTACATTGTCACTGCAGTCTACGACACACAGATAATAATAATAAGAAGAACATTTATAAATAGTAAATATATTGTTCATGGCTCCAAGAATGGTTTATTGTAGTTAATTTAACTTACTTTGGAGCTTAATCTCGAAGATGAGTATGACGTTTTGATCCGTCAACTATGGACCTTGTTCACGTACTGGTGTCACGTGTGTTGCCTCAGATTTCGGCGGGATAATTGCCGAGATCTGAGGCAACACACGTGACACCAGTATGTGAACAAGGTCCGTAGCTGACGGATCAAAACGTCGTACTCATCTTTGACATTAAGCTCCAAAGTAAGTTACTTACACTACAATAAAGCGCCATAAATCTAGAAATATCCATTCAGAGGTGCTATACATGAGTATGTATACATGTGTCGTAGAATTATAATATTAAGTTTGTTAAGGTAAATAAAATACCTATAAAGTAATAGTAATAAATAATAAAATAAATAAGTTAACTAAAAATAATTATTAAAATAAATGGTATATTGATAATAAAATAATGAGTATGACATTTTGTAAAATTAATGTAAAACATATACAAGATAATAAATAGGTAAAAATAAAATACAAAACAGGTGTCTACACTTCATACACAGTTGGGAATTGTGGGGTTTTCAATAGTCTTCAGATCACACTGTAACTACAGTGTACCTACATCTCAGCTCATCTACTTGTGTGGCTATGTTAAACTTTGTATAAAATAATTACACACACCATAAATATATTCTATCCTGCCAATTGATTTTGTCTAAAATATACTCAATTTGGCTGTCCACCTTTGTACAAAATGGCAAATTAACTTTTGCTAAAAGAAAATTAATTTAATAGATTACGAAATATGAAAACAAATATATTTATTTCGTATAAAGCAACCTATGTAATTACAGATGATACATTCAAATAAATATGATAAATATGAGTAATTTTATTTTTAATCTGGTTATAATTTAGATTATGTAAAAGTGTACTAGATTATGTAAAAGTGTTGTACAACTGATAAGGATAAAATTATTTAAAACATTATTTAAATACTGAGAGTGTCTCATACATGTCACATCTGCCATTACAAGTTATCTGGACTATAGAAATGACATGACATTGAAGTTCAGAAAATCAGATTCAATGTGCCCACCACGTGGCGCCCCCTACCACAGAACAACGCCACTAATGTGAGTGGAGACTGTTGCTGTCTCACCTGGTCTTTGATGTCCTGTAGTTGCTGCTGTAGTTTGGTGACATCCCCCCCTCCCCCATTGTCCTGTTGTCCATTGTTCATCAGCAGTCCTGTTGTCGTCGGGGCTGGCGGGGCTGAAAGATCAACAACCACCCTTGCACTGCATGCGCATAAAAACACTCATTATCTAGTTAAAGCTGCCTCTAGATGAAATAGTTTAAAGGATAGCTATAATGCTACTATATATTGCTTGTTGGCGGTGTTTGTTGCTTAGCAACCTGCCAGAAATAGCACACCTATACGCGCACATTTGGTATCATCGGATAGCTGACAGATTTAAAAAAAAAAGGTGTATATTTATTCATAACCAGTTTGAATGACAGCGAGTTACACGCGGCCGAACAAAACACGTGATAAATTTGATGCCCAAATTTGGGTGGTTTACTACACCTTCCGTGACGAATTTACGCACCCATTCATAAAGGCCCGACCCCCACATACGTGGTACTAATAGAAAGCTCTGTTCTTGCCCAATCAGGGAAAAATAAACACGTGAATGAAACTGGTCCAGTGAATCAGAAGCAAGCTTTCAAACACTGCGTCATCTTCCCGCCAAGCAGAAGTAAACAACAAGATGGCGGACGGATCGTGTCGAAGGACTTTCCAAATCCAAATGTTTACTTCAGAATATCTCAAGTTATCGCGTCTATATTTCTACAAGACAACTGACAGTATTCAAGAATGTGTCTATTATACTAGTAAGTAGTTCAAATAGTTAGAACAACTTTGGATGCTTTTTGGTGTGAAAATTCGACCATCTGTCAGCACAACATCTCACCGTTCGCGACGCGGGTTTGCGCCGGCGGCGAATGTAGCAGCAATCGGCCGGCCTAAAATGGCCTATCGCGATGTCGAAAATTCGTAAAAATAAAAGTTCTCAACGGATTTGATTCATTTTTGTTTTATTTGGGAGCTAATATGTATGGCTACGTTTGTCTCACTGGAAGTAGGAAATGTGTCTGCTTAGTAATTATTGACGTTCAGCTAATAATATCACCGTGATTGTCTGATATAATAGAGATAGTATAATTTTATTATAATAAAGAATTCATTTGGCAGTAAAATGATATATAATTCATATTTTTATGATAAGTATTTGCAGAGTTATGATTTTTATTGTAACAGTATGCAAAACTGAATTTTCGTTGGCCGGTCGCAGGGTTAAAAACTGTCCTGCCTAACCAATGCATGACAAAAGTTGGGCAAAGGAGAGATCGATTAGAATTTATTTCTTGCACTGAAGCTGTTAAACAATGCTGATATTATCAGTTAGCACTAGTACAGGCTAAGAGTAACCACATGATCTATTTGTGGTATGAGTGCTACTCACGTGTTCCCCCGCAGCAGACAATGAATGGCACCATCTTCTCAATGGAAGAACGACACTGAACACACTTCTTCATGAGAGACCCACAGCCTACAAACAACACATTTCAGACATGACAGTCTAGTTATTAATGGAGCCCCACAGCCTACATGCTGCTACATTCACACTGTTCTTGGATACAGTACTCTTGCTAAAAGAAACACACTGGGAAATATTGGTTCAGTACATAACACAACCCGGTTCGACAGGAGATTCAAACGTTTTTCGTTACAAAAATAAATCAAAATAGATATAGTGGCAAGTGAAAATGTATCAACATAAATAAAACGATTCACACCTGTGCAATAAAACTACACTTAAAACATGAATTAGTATCTTGATTATCTTCCAGATGAGAGATAATGAAAGTGAAAGTTGATGGTGACCTACCTTCACAGGCACACATATGACCACAGGGCTGAAAGAGAACTGATGCCTTCTTGTCCGAGCACACGACACACTCCTCAATCTACAACAGAAAACAACATCACAGTTCAATATTATTTCTCAAAGTTAGTGTCATGTCATCATCATGGAAACATCCCTATTAACAAAATAACGGGTCACAATTATGATGAGTTACAACACAGTCACGGAAACAGCCACATTAACGTGTCAAAATAATTACAAGTTCCCAGACGTCCGATTTCAAGAATACAGTATATTCTTTATGTATATTTTTTGGTCCATGGCATGGTACACAATTGGGGCTTTGCCTTGTACACCGGAAATGCAGCCATGTGGAGATACTAGTGGCACTACAAGGTGGGTTAAAAACAACTTACACACATTGGTATATACAAAAGAAGACCAATCAATGCTACAAAAAACTAAACCAAGCACACTGTGATTTATGATTCAAATCAACACCATCCAGACAGTTAAATCAACACCACTCAGGCAAGTCCAAAAACCCCATCTAGAAATTCCAGCCCCATCGAATCAACCCCATCCAGATAATTTCATCCTGGTTTCACCCACTTCACCCACCCAACTTACCCACCCACCCACCCACCCACCTAGCCTTGATTACCCAGGCTCCGTGAGGTGGCAGCACTTTTAAGCCCCTTAACTCTGCCTGGGAAATTAATGGGCTGCAGTTGTAACCGTCAGGGTAGCCTTACCCCAGATTAGGATAGAGACGCTGACTGATTCTCAGGCCGAATTTGAAATAACTAATTAAATAACGATACTTTTTATCAGATAATGCTGTATTATAAAAATTATTCAAAATGTAACTTATACTAACACAAAATAAATAGAAATACAAGTTTGCAGTTGTTTATAAAATAGGAATTATGGCAGGATTAACCAGTATCCGTGAGATGGCAGCATTGTTTAGCCCCACACGGATAATATTCAAAAGCCGGCAAAGTCATCAGACTGTCTTCTCGGCGTAGTTACGCAGCCAACTGACAGTCGGTTACGTGAGACTACTAAATAATTTGTCCTTCCACAGAAAAGATAACTTCATCCTGGTGTAGTGCTTTATGCAGGACCAAATTATTGCCAATCACACATGTTTTGGTGGACACATGGATGTTAACTGTTAAGCCAGTTTACAAATGTGTCTGATGATCTAAAATGGACTACAAACACACCTGTGACACCATTTTCATTAACTTTCAAGGCATAACTAACAATAGCTATGGTTTGGAAAACCTTTTTTTGCTCCTTCATTTTTTACTCGTCCACCCATATTTCTACCCATCCAAATTCGTTTTTACCCGTCCAAATGACGGGTGGACAGGTCTCTACATAAAGCAATGCCACCCACCCCGCCCTACCTTGGAGCGTGACTGCACTGGCTCCTTGCACATGAGACACTTCTTGACGCGGGGAGAGCACAGGGAGCAGGTGGCGATGTGGCCGCACGGACCAAACAGAGTGTCTCGCTTCATGTCGGAGCACACCATGCACTCCTCCAGGGACTCCGGGTCGTCCTGCATCACCGGGATGTTGGTGAGGGCCAGGGAGTTGCTGCAACACAGCGGGAGGCAGGGGTAAGTACCAGCCTCTCAAGCAGGAGAGCGAGCAATATACGGTCACAATATTGCCACTTCTGAATGTTTTAACAAGATTTAACAAGATTGCCACCTAGAGATTCAACTCTAGATGGCAGGTGGACAAGGAAGCCGTTTGACTTATCGAGAGTCCAACCTATCTATCTAAGTATACCCCGTCCGTCTTAGATATAAGTCAATTTTATTATTAAATATATTAATACTACTAGCACCTACACAATCAGCTGATAATCTAAATGTTCAGTGTTGCCCACATCTGCTAGTTAAGTTCTGTCCACGCCTCTGTCTCTCAGAGTAATGTGTGTGTTTCCGGTTCTCTCCGGACAGGATACATATTATCTTTGTTACTTAGTCACAGGGAATTATCCCTGGGGTGAAAGACATTTGAGCAATTTTTTATTAATTTCTTTCTACATTTTAATTCAAATTTTATTCATGACATTTTCACTAGTATAAATGATTCCACCCAAGCTTTCTTATGCAATAATATCCAGAAAGCTTTAATGATAATAACAATTAGGTAACCTTTATTGTGCCTAAATCCTTAGAAACTAAGCTCAGAAGCTAGAGGTGCGTCAATACAAAAAGGTTAATCATCTCAGAGTCAATAAACAATTCCAGTTGTCATCAGAATGATTGATACGCCAGGGAGCTATGGTGGGTAGGCAAGGTTGTGAAGGTATGTCTTTAAATGACGGCCGAATTTAGTAATATTTTCAACTGATTTAATACTAGAAGCAAGCATATTCCAAAGAGTAAGTGCACCCACTACAAAAGCCCTACTCCCAATATTAGAATCGACTTTAGGCACATAAGTCAATATTAATATTGAGACATCATTCCCAGGTACTAGTCTAGTTTCTACACAGTTACACAGTGCACACTGCCGAGCTGATTACAGAAATGCTGCTCCATAACTAATGACTGACTTAATAACAATAATAACCAAGTAACTTCTATCGTACCTAATTTCTATAGAAACCAAGCTCAGAGGCACATCAAGACAAAATGTTATCAAAATCGTTATGCAGTACTTCTCTGTGGTTTCCTCCAAACAGCCCAAACTTGCGCTAACGCAGGAGTTGTCTTTTCTAGAATTAGTGAGTCCACTACAGGTTACATATTTACCCCCTGTGTGGGATATTTGACTTCCCCTGGCATAGACACCAGATAGAAGGGACCACCGGCTTTTGGTGTCTCTTCTGAAAGACACAGGCAAATGTGATGTGAACGAAATTGCCTGGGATTGAACCACCGTCCCCTCGATTGACAGTCCGGCGCTCTACCGCATGACCACCGCTACCCACAAAGTTGCCATCAGATGATCATGTTAATGAAACACATATATTAACGTGAATCTTAAATTTAATGGTGGATTAGTTGAATGATGATCTTAGTCATCCGGAGCTCCAACTTACGTGTGCTTCTCCTTGTGGCACTTGGTGAGAGCCTTGCACAGGTTGGGGTCTGGACACAGGTCAAGCGGGGACTGACCCTTCTTGTTCTTGATGGTCAAGTCAGCGCCATTGGCTGCGAGAAAGCACGCTATCGATGCACTGGACTTTTTGTCCGCTCCTGGAGTTCCCAGGCCCATCAGCAACTGGAGTAACAAGGTCATGCAAGGTCAACTAGGTCAAAATAATTAATTGCAATGCAGCATGTTATTTAACTGATTATGTTGTAACACACTTTCACAATACTGGTATCGTTGCATATACTACTACATCCAGTGATGAATACACAGCTATTAGCTTTATTGTTACAGGTATGTAAAAATAAAATTAATTCCACAGGAGAAACGTCTGTGGCTTTCCATTTGAAATATTGTTTTCTCCAGGAAAAAAAAAATGTATAGACTACACGTATCTCAATGCCCCCGAAAATGTAAAAATTATAAGGCAGCACAACAGTGACAACTCAGTGTTATAAAATATATATATATATAATGACAAACATCACCACTGTTTTAATGACTTGTCGTTTTACCAACCCCAGAATGCTCTTTAGTAAAGTCGTTTTTACTGACATTAACCCTTCGCGCCCCACTAACCTTGCCTACGTCCTGCATGTCCTGTAGCTGGCGTAGCTGTGACAAGGTGTAGTGTCTCAGGGCCTCGTGTAGTGGCGTGTCCCCGTCCTTGTCCGGGATGTTCAGGTTGCAAGACTCCCTCACTAACAGCTGGGAAACAAACACTGGGCATGAACACCCCACAGTCTTCCTCACACCTCACAGTGGCTCAGGGGTAGAATTTCGGACTCTTGACTACGGAAACCCGGGTTCGAATCCTGTGCTGCGGTGTTAAAACCTTGGCCAAGTTGTTTCACTCTACATTGCTCCAGTACACTCAGCTGTATGAGTACCTGGCTATAGACAGTGGTGGATATGTGTATGAGCAGCCTTCGCACATTAATTGTAGCACATGTCTGGATGCTTCCCAGAGAAGTTGAGACGGTGTTTGATTGAACAGGTCTGCCAGGGAAGTAAAGTGTAAAAGCACTTTGAGCAGTCCTGAGGACCGGATACTGTGCTATATAAGAACTTACCGTTACCATTTTTGCAATCCCGTCTACTTATCCCCTGGCAAACCTCATTGTTGAAGTAGCATTGAAATCATGCTCCATTGTCCAGTCACCTTGCTCTTATTCTAGATTCAGTGGTTTGGGTTTTAGCTAGTTGTGGCTGACGTTATACAGAAACAATGTACTGTTTGGGAACTGGAAAACTACTTTAAAATGGTTCAACTGAATGGTTGAACTGTACAAACTAGTGGAGTTCCTTGTTATATGTGTGCATAGACATAGTAGTGACTGGTGACATAAACTGTTAGGACAAACAATGGATCTGGTAACATTCTGTACATTATGTAGAATATCTGGCGGAGGTAGTGTATCAACCACCACCCCTGGCCTGCTGGAACATCCTAGTTAAACCAAGTCTATCTGTTCTAAGATATATAATCTGACGGCAAACTGTCAGACAAATAGCATTTGATAATCCAGACATAGTTTGCAATTTGAATGCTTCAACCGCGAAATGTCCAGATTAAAAATACTGGTCATGCTGCAACATTCAACACAAGTAATTCAATGAACGGCTTTCTAATAATTACCCCTTAGGTTCATTTCTGGCAATAGAATGGACAATGTTGTTTAAGTAGAATAAAGCACATTTGTATCCTTGATAGAGATAATTGCAATTATTTTCTTCCAATGGGATGTACAGTGCATGTGCATCCCTGTTATACTAGTACTTGAAATACAAAACCATCTGAGACCAAAATGTTAACTCACAACCATTAAGTTGATTACAGTCAAACAGCTGTCTTACCCGAACTATCTGTGTGTGTTGTCTCTCCACGGCCAAGTGCAGTGCTGTCTGTAGGTTGGCATTCTGTATGTCCATGTTGGCCTTACCCTACAATCACACAGCCACATGGTTATCTACTGACCACAGCTATCACTACTGGTCACTAGGTGGCAGCACTGCTTAGATGTAAGCCCACACATCTGACAATACTGGGTGAATGCCACTAAAATTAATGAGTGTTGAATCAAGTATTGGAGCTGGTGACGTTCTAAGCCGTACCCCCTTACAATATACAATTTATACAATGTGCTCAACTGGAAATAAATGCTACTATGAGTTGTCAGACTTAGACACAAGACTCCAACTACCACATAGCGTCCCTGCCCATGTTTGCTACTTATATAAAATGACATGTCTTCAAATTACAGAATATTTCCTTCTCATTGTGAATAATCCATTTCATAATCACAATTACTCATTGACAAAATGTCTTCAGTCTGTGGTATTTAATTATGTTTAAACATTAAGTAGTACATATGTCAATTTAACTTGACTCAATGTTGAATCTCAAAACTTCTTTTCATTCTATAATAATTATTATGTTTGTGGCATTCACAGCAGTTATTGTTTTCATTCTATAATAATTATTATGTTCTCAAATTTTTCTGTTTAAAAGTGCAGTTATTGTTTTCATTCTATAACCACTACTATGTTCACGTTGCACTCACATCTTTCTGTTTTAAAATTGTAGTTAAGCGAATTTTTCTGATTCTGTTTAATCGGGGACAACATGACACGTGTGACACTCGCCTGGCGCACAAGTAGTTCGGCCACCTCCACATGGTTGTTGAGAGCAGACAGGTGTAGGGACGTGTACCCGTCGTCCTTCTTCTCATCCGCGATCCACGGGCGGGGCAGTTTACTCAGTAGTATCCGCATCGCACTGTATGACAGAGGTCAGAGGTCAGAGTAAGTAAGTAATTTATTTTCGGAATTGCATACGTCATACAAATACACATAATAAGCAAATGGTGACAATAAATGATATAGTACAACCACACATGGGTCACAGGTCATTTATCTGTAGGTTGTTGTTAATCGGTTCCAAACAGACAATTTCGACAAATGTTCTAATAACCTAGCAAGTAACATTATTAAAAAAGAAATTTATCAGATAAATGTATGCCTCAATTACTTTCCTGATATGAACATTTGTGAACAATTTCCAGAAAAGACAACACATTGCCAGCTCCAGTATTCCAATTTTGGTACACAGTGCCTCTAAGTTAACTCCAAATGTAACCATATTCCAATAAATGAAATACAAAATGTACAGTAACATGTAAATACCACATTCCCCAAACTATAAATACAGTGCAGCTCACATGAATGGAGTACAACAGATTCAAAATTATACATAATTCAAACCCTGCAAGCAAGGATTAGACTAGACAGCAATGCAAACTTCAGCCAGTATACTGCAATAAAAATTGACATAATAACACATAAAACTGAAAAGTAAAATCATAACATGCTCATTAGAGATTCATATTTGTAGTACATAGTACAGCAATTAATTATTTCTTAATCGTGTAGCAGCAGTCATGGGAATATGTTAGATGTCTTCTTCTGCAACATAATACAAAAGACAAAATCAACATATATTTTACATTTTATACAAGAAAATGCACAACAAAATGAACACATGCTGAAATGTAAGAAAACCCACAATCGATACTTAGTTTGCACTTTCAAAGTAGGAAAACTCAGTTTGGAGAGAATCCATGAATGACATACGTTGAGTGATATTCGAGTGAATGAAACTAGTTTGAAAATAAGCCAAGAGTAACAAACGTTGACAAATAATTAAAGGAATTAAATTAGTTGGGAGGCAGTCCAATTCAAGGCAATTTGTAAACAAGTATTTCACTCACTTGTTCAACGTCTCTGTGACGTCTGTTCACCTGCGCTGGGTCCAGAAGGCGGGAATGTCCTCCTCCTCTGTCCACTAGGAAGGCTGTCCCATTTGTGACTGCCCATTCCCTTGTCTGGATCCTTAACTGGTGTTGTCCTTATCCCAACCTCATGTGTCCCTCCTGCCATGTTCCCTGTCTACCCCTCCTGTGGCACCCGACTGTGAGGGAGAAACTGAGACTGACAGGACACACCAACACAGTGTATAGTGTCCTCTGTGTGTGTCCTCATTAGGAAGCCTGGGAGTGGTGTCCTAGGTCATGTCCTAGCCTTCTAGGTCATGTCCTAGCCTCCTAGGTCATGTCCTAGCCTCCTAGGTCATGTGGGTAGCTCTATACTTCTGGTCAGTCCGTAGTGACCTCGCTGATATGCCCTGCATCAAGACAGTCATCTTATATTTTTATAGTTAATTATATGTTACAGCTCCTTATTGTAATAGTTTAGATACAGTATCATGTATTTTATTGACTTATATATATTATAGTTTTAATAATATTAATCTAAAATCATATTTAATCGTGTTTTATGTATTATAGTTATGCCTGTGTGTTTTATAACACATGTACATGACTAACTGGGCTGGAGCCATGCAGATGTATCATTGTATGGTGCTGTACAACTGTCAATATGAACAATAATTGTAACAGATATAATAATAAATGTGAAACATCATTTTCAACCATACCATGCACTTACTCATACACGACCACACAGCAGACACATATCCTGTCCAACAAATTACGCCAACACAGTCTTTCTATACCTTTTTCAGTGGTGACAAATGTATGTATGCCTTCATGGTCACTCCAGTGCGTTAGCCGTCTCACTGGGGTGACCAAGTGTCTCCCCATTCCACACCACAACCCACAACTTCCCTACTTCAAGTCACAATGTCACAAACCTGACAGAACCAACCATAAATGCAATCAACGCTGGCTGCACAGCACATCAAGCCAACGACAGAACACACAAACCAACTGCACTCACCCTGTGGTTCACACCATGCCACCAGGTGGCAGCACCACTCCACCTCCGCCACATTCCAGCCTTCCCTCCTGGACCCAAGTCAGAATCTGTCGACATCAATAACACAGACACCTTTGTTGGGCAGTGTTGTCTTTCCTGGTGTTGTATGGATGGTCAGCCCTGACAGCACACTCAGGTCCGGCCAGGTCATGTCCACTATCATTGGTCAAGTGATATACACAAGCATCTGGTCAGAGCACTTCTACATGTACACAACTTATTCACACACACCCCCACCACTGCAGTCACTCTGCCCTACAGCCTGGCCCCTAATCTACAAATATGGTGGGCCTCTCTTCCCTCCCCCACTGTCCCAATCAACAACTCTGTCCTTCTGTGTCCACAACTCAACACCAAGAACAGACACTCAAACGATTCCTAGACAGTCACATCTTAGTTACATAATTACCTGAATGAATATATGGTTTAAAGAGCCAAAAAGATCAATTGGTGGTCGTGAAAAAACAGTAACAACCGTGAAAGAACAGCAGAAATTAAATACCACTAAGCAGTTATTCTCATCGATGCCAATTCATGATTGGAACACATTATCTACTGATTGTGTAGATTATAACAGTGGTAAAGCTCATTTTAAAACACATCTCTGACCCCCTAATATTTTGAAAATAATTATTATGTCAAAAGCACACCTTCTCAATGCATTTGTATTCTTTATAGTTGATTTATAACATTTGATTTTTTTAACACCAAACCTTTGGATAATATAATGGCAATTCAGTGTACAACAAATTAATTTCATAAAGGTATGTTTTGAATAATTTGCACATCGAACAAAAGTGGGGTAATTTACCATAATTATAACATGTAACTTCGACTTCGTACCCCAGCATGCAAGAATATACAAAAACTGGATCAAAGTTCTGCAATCTGTCTTTAACAAATTCTATTTAAGCCACATAAATTGGTAGACAGATTGCAGAGCTGTGTAAAAAAGAAAAATCTGTGTTTGCCAAGGGTTGGAAAGTCGGCCAAAGTTTGGGAAATTCACACAATTCCTTTCCTGGCTCACAAACAAATTTCCCTCACAAACAGTTTACTGTGTTGACATGGCATGCATGTATAATAGGATAATCGGATGTGCAGGGTGATTTGGCTTGGTGATTCTTTGGATTTGCATACAAGAGGGAAGGCAATAAACTCAGTTTTGTACAGGACACAATAGAATCAAGTCACACAAACATAACGTCACAAAAGGCTTAACCACATCAATTACTACACTTCTCCGAATTGATTGAAGGTAGGACAAAACCCCCTCCGGACAAAACCCCCTCGGACAAAACCCCCTCGGACAAAACCACCTCCATACATAACTCCATCAAGACATATGCTCCTTCCGGACAAAACCCCCTCGGACAAAACCCCCTCATCATAGATACTTGCCTCAACAATGATCAAAAGAAGTAAACTTAGCTTGGCTGTATATTTGTGCATACTATATATAATATAGCGGATCGGTGGTGCTGAACAACAATCTTCTCTTCTCCTGAAATTTTAGCTTAACTTAATAATTGTGTAAATATATTTTTTAAACAAAATTGGACGCATTCAATTGTAATTATAATTTTAACTGTTATTTTAGTCCTCTTATAATGTATGTCTACTAATTTAAATTATATTTTTAGAAGATAATATATATATATTTTTTTATTTTATTTTAAAGGACATTTTATATATATATATTTATTTATTAACTAGTTTACACCACAATTATTGTTAAATAGATAATCTATTATTTTATTTTTGTCTTTATTTATTTATTATATTAAAATGTTTTTCATTTTAAAGAACAAATTATGTAAAATATGTATATCTTATATCTATATCTTATATTTATTTGCCATATTTCATTTTATTGTATAATATATATATATATATATATATATATAGGCACTATATGAGTCAACGACAGACTACATTCCAATTCATCATGTAATGCACGTTGAATATGGCAATAAAGCTTTATTATTATTAATATTATTATATATAATATATATACCTGGTATATATAATTTGGTATGTAAAAAATGTAACTACATAAGGTGCTATTCAAGCAAGTTACCCTCTGTCTAGTATCATTGATGAGATGAGGGGGTTTTGTCCGGAAATGGATTGTCTAGAAGGAATTATGTATGGAGGGGGTTTTGTCCAAGGGGTTTTTGTCCGGAAATGGCGTATGACTAGAGGGAGTTATGTATGGAGGGGGTTTTGTCCGAGGGGGTTTTGTCCGAGGGGGTTTTGTCCGAGGGGGTTTTGTCCGGAGGGGGTTTTGTCCGCGCACCGAATTGATTACATGCAGGTAAATGCAACATACATAAACAATACCTTATGGTAAATTGTGGTAAATCTAATCAACACTAAATATTCAACATTTATACTGATTCTACAACAAATTAATTAACATCAAGTCTTTATTCTGTAAATTAATATAACTTTCTGCTGCACTAATATAAAGTTAAGCAAAATTAACAATAAAACATGAAAGGATATACCCCCCTTGTCACTGAGCTGGACCCAATCATACCTCTGTGGCAACTTGATACTTTAAGTGAGGAAATACATTTATTGTGCCAATGTTGTCCCTATCCCTCTTCCCACAGGGAGCCCAGTGGGATTTACAGCTGGGAGGATATCAGCTGCAATTAGAGATGCATCTCTTTGGTCAATCTGACCACACAGATGTCCACCCAGCTGTAGTGAGACCACTGGTCAACTGGCCTTTTATGGAGTCATCTTCTGACCACTGGCTATCTGCTATGATAGCAGCCCTACAGCTCCAGGGGGTCAAGTGTTAGGGGTGATGTCACAAGTTACAGATGTCCACTACTGGTCAATACACAAGCACCCAATACACATGTGTATTGACCAGTTGCAGGCCTGTAAATTGTGACTAGAGACTATAACTGGTCCATGTATATCTATTACATTTGTACCAACAATAATTTTACTTACATATATTTATGGGTTTACAATATCCTGAGTTGATTCAGTTTAAACTTATTTATACATGTTTTATTTGAAGGGTTAGGGTTATTTGAAGTTTAAAGATATTTTAACTAATATAAATATCCCATCAATTCCAATTAACTACATTAAATACAACTTTAAAAACACACACAAAACTTGCTTTTCTGCAAGCCTTGATTGCAATAATAATAATATTTGTAATTATTTATAAAGCGTAACATCCAAATATGCTCAAAGTGCTGTACAATAAAATAAAAAAATATTTATGACGTGTTAAATCTAATATTAATAATAATAAATACAGTAACACAATAATACACCACAATCCTGTAACACCAATTTACTGGAAGCCAAGCATTGTTATGCATGACATCTTTTCTGCTAACCAGTTTCATACTTGTACCATTTAGCAAAGCTTTTCAAAGGCCTAACATTCAGCAGAACGTAAAATTAATAGCCCTCAGACCACAAACAATTATAATTAATTTACTTCCTGGCTTGCACATGCAAAGTGTAATTATATGGAAATGCACGGTTCTCGTATTTCAAAGCATGGAAGTTAGGCAGGCCCTGATGTGGGCAGAATCAATAGGACAGGGAATGGTAATTCCATCCCTAATTGTCTGCCCTTTCCTGTCCATTTCTCAACTCTGATTGTCCACGCTCTGTTTCCTTTGGCCTGTGGATTTACTACTTTACTCCCAGAGTTGATTACTGTAGCAGCTACAATGTGAGAAGCACAAAGACAGGCACCTCTAGTAGACCAGCATG
The DNA here is from genome assembly GCA_964017155.1 of Oasisia sp. SBJ-2009. NCBI lineage: Eukaryota > Metazoa > Annelida > Polychaeta > Sabellida > Siboglinidae > Oasisia > Oasisia sp. SBJ-2009. The sequence goes on along the minus strand of OZ024863.1, from coordinate 37,795,153 downwards.
ACAAAGTATTGGGTGGAAAGTAGCAGGACGAATGTAACACTACAACATGTAAGATCATCATGATTATCATCGTTATTTTAATCGTTATAATTTTTTTAATAAAAATATTGTTTTGACAGGTACATTTACACTACTTTTGGTCAATAAAAATTATACTGTGCAACATTCCAGGATTGACAGTTATCATTGTGATAGATACCAGGGTTGACAGTTACCATGGTGACATATACCAGGATTGACAGTTACCATCATGACAAATACCAGGGATGACAGTTACAGTAGTAACATATAACAGGGTTGACAGTTACCATGATGACATATATACCAGGATTGACAGTTACCATCATGACAGATACCAGGGATGACAGTTACAATAGTAACATATAACAGGGTTGACAAATACCATGGTGACATATACCACGGTTGACAGTGACCAAGTGTGAGTTACCATGGATGCAATTGCCCAGGTTGCTAGTTAATATGGACTACAGTTACCAAGGGTGACAGTTACAGGGGTTGACAGTTATCAGACATATCACAAAGCATCTCTCAGCACTAGATTCACTGTTACTCGGCTGTTGCCATGGTTACCAGGATTACACCAAGAGAGTTCCCTCTTATCCCTGGCATATGTCCTGGTTCTGGCATCTCTCCATGGTTATCACCCAGTCTTTATGGGTCCCTGCCTGCAGTGTATCTTTCTGACCCTGAACTGCCACAATTATTATTAGGCACAGCCTGATGGATGGCAGATAACTGACTATGCCTCTATATTGAGGTCAACCACCAGGCCTAGCCCTGACTGTCTCAACTTACCCCTTCTGTGGGTGGCACCCAGACAACCACCCTCCTTCGAGGGGGCTGGGAGTGCATAGGATGCCCAAACCTGGCAGTTAGGAATTACCTGGTCTCAGACAAGGGTCAGGGCTATGTGGAATGAAACATTGTAGCAGCTGTCTACAGTGCTGGTGCCTCGTGTCACCCTCGGTCTGGGGCTTTATATAGACACACGTTGACTAAAGAGGATAATCCAATAAACTAGTTATAACCATGCTAGTGTATGTCTGAGTGAATGTGTGTGTGTGTTCCATCTAGATGGTTTATATCTCAGGCGACAAATAAGAATGGATTAATCTAAAACACTCTGGATGAAACGTACAAACTTTAGATGAAAAACCATTCACATTTACTTCGTAAACAATGACAAAATAAAAACTTTTGGAAAACACCTTTTGTGTCCGAGATCCTAGCATCATCTACGTTACAGGCCTTTTTGCTATTAGATGCTAATTAAAGTAAGATGGCAAGTTAGATGTGGAATAGTTTTATTATGCTTTTCAATTAATCCACACATATATATATATATATATATATATATGCCTGTATAATTATATATATATATATATATATATACATATATATATATATACATAATATATATATATATATATATATATATATATATATATGCCTGTATAATTACAATTATGTATGCAAAAGAAAATAAACATAAATACACTGTATAAATGTTTGCATCAGCTTTTGTAGAAACGCCACACTAAACATATATTAGTTCGACATGTTTACATTTCACTTGTGTTCACAGTATGACATTTTAGGAAAAACAGACAGGTTGTTCACCTGACGGGTGAACAACCTCAGTCACTGCCTCGTCTCAGAACTCTCGCAGTGTTCTCATTACACTTCTTAGCAGTGTTTATTTTTGCCAAAACGAAAGCACGAAACGGGTGGCATCATACCTCGCTCGCTGTCTACCCCTGGTGTTCTGGCTGCTGCGGATGCTGAGAGACGGAGTTGTCTCCCTCCATCTGTAACATAAGAAATAACAGCACACTTACACCAGAGCCAACAGGGCAAGCACAGATGTCTGGGTACAGAGTTGGTCTACACATGATATAGCTACATTAATCACAATGTAGACAGACCGACTGAGAGCTGTGTAAGACAGAAGAAAGATGGACATACTGCTGTCTGAATGGTCAGCCTTGTTTATGTACTTAGTGAGAGATGGAGAGGGAGGGGGTAGGAGGGAAGAGAGGGAGAGAGGGAGGAGAGAGTAAAGGGGAAACGTTTGATTGTTTGTGCCTATATCTAAGGTAAAACTTCCAGCTGTACACTAGGAATGTTACTACAGTTGTATTTGGTACACCAAAATACTAATTATTAAATAAAATCAACAAAGGTATGAGCCTACATTAAAGACGCAACAACCATATCATGGCCTAGATGTATGTACATGAGTACTTGCTTGCTCACATGCATGCACGCTTGCACATCACACAAGATTAAAACTTGACTCGTAACATTTATTTTTAAATCAAATTAATTCAGGGGCTAGCCTGTAGTCACAAAATGATGTACACACATAATGCACAAACAATACTTTCTTCAAAGCAAATACGACTGTTTGCATAAAGACTAGTCAATATGACACACTGCAAACATACCTATGACTCAAAAACAAATTGAAGCACACTTGCATATGTTTACGTTTTGTTTATATTAGCTGCAGCACAGATAAGGTAGGATGCTTTGTATTTCTGATTTAACTATAATGTCAAAATTTAAAAACAAAGTCTCATGGATATAATGATACAATGCTGAAGTTGACACTTATCAGTTACATACACATAAAGCTCTCATCATGAAATCTGCTTAATGGGAAACAAACAGCAAATGTGTGTGTAATAAACACATGAGCAATGTCCTGTGATGCTAATAATATGACAGTTCCCAAAACACAAACTAAAGGGAATGCACATAGGTTTGCACTGGTTAACTAACAACTGAATTATGAAATTGCAAACAAAATTATATCTCATTAATTTGTTTAAAACAATGCAAATAAATCATGTAATTTTTGTATTTTATTTGTTGAAGAATGCAATAATCTTTTACAATCAAAACTGAAATACAGTAGTTTTTAGAAGCTTGCTTATTTGTCAGTCTGACATAATCCACCATAACATACAATTGTTGTCAGTAAATAGAACCACCCACTGAGAAGAAACGAAAAAAATACTGTTAATCCAGACGAACACTGTACAACAAATTCCAGTGAATTTCAGGCATTATTAATTGCTCGAAACCAGCAGCTTGTGGCATATGGGGTGAACGAAACCCCTTGTTCACCCTCCCCCCTGTGACATCATCCACTGGCACAGGTAACATGTTGGTATTTCTGGGCTGCACTGGACAACCCAGAGTCCTGTCTAGCTGAGTGAGACAGATGCTTCCTGGTCACAGTGCCTCAGGGGATAGAGGTGGGATCCAGCTAGGAGTAGTTAGTGGGTTATTTTTACAGATCTGGAAGTGGGACTAGCTGGCTGGGCTAGGCTGGGGAAGTGCGTGCCTATAGTGACTGCCTATATATGGTCAGACCACAAGATCGGTTCCTCCCTCGCTGCAGTGCTTGGTGGACCAAGCCCATGTAATGAGAGCACACTGGCTGCTGGTGTGGTATGTGCAGTATGCTCACGCCTGGCGCTGCTATAAAAAGCCATTCTTCATTATCCCCGCTCCCCATCCCTATTCCCCGCTTCCCGCTCACTTCATCCCAGGAGAGGTGCATCTTGTGTCCATCCTCTGTCTTCCCCCTGCCCTACTTGACACTCCCGTGGCTATATATACACTTGAGAGATGGGCAGTCTCGTCTATCTACCACTACAGACTACTGGACCAAGTGAATGGGTCACACAGGACAGTTGGCCTTGGACACCGGTCAGTGTCCTTGCTGGACAGCGGTCAGTGTCTCCAGCCACTGTCTCCACGGCTGAGACTATCTCCAAAAGAGCCACACACCACTCAGGTAGGTGACAGCACGCCAACGGATTACACGTGGATTACCCAATGCTTATGTGCAGATTATTCTCTTGTCAGTCGCTGATTCTGTCATTTTTCGGTGGTTCCCAATTTGTCTATATTCTCTGTATGTTGGTTGATATAATGTATTGATTTATGTTTTTCTATATTCGTTGTTTTCTGGTTGGTGTCATTTTTGGTTCCCATAATATTTGAACATTTACTATATATTGGTTGGTGTCATTTTTGGTTCCCATAATATCTGAACATTTACTATATTCTGGTTGGTGTCATTTTTGGTTCCTATAATCTGAACATTTACTATATTTTAGTTGGTGTCATTTTTGGGTCCGTAATATTACTTTGTGCATTCACTGTAAGGTCACATGGATTATCATTGTTCTCTTAGATCAGAAATTACTTGTACCTTCTGTTAATTATTTCACTAATCTATCAGTCCATCAACATTTTAGAATCTAAATAATTCTTATGGTCAACATAGCTTACCATCATCTTCATTATTTATAAATATTTCATTGTGGTTGTTTGCACAATGTAAAATGATAACTTCACCAGAGGTGTCAACACAGATAGAGTATTAGGTACAGAATTACATAATAGTCTGGCATAGTATAGACATAACACGTCTTGGATATAACACATCTTAGACACAAACCCTTGTGGATGTAAGTCACATAACACATCTGGACAAGACTGCTCCTTGTCCTGTCTTACTTCTCTTCTCCTACGCCATGTCTTGTTTTACTTCTCTTCTCCTACACCATGTCCTGTCTTACTTGTCTTCTCTTACACCATGTCCTGTCTTACTTGTCTTCTCTTACACCATGTCCTGTCTTACTTGTCTTCTCTTACACCATGTCCTGTCTTACTTGTCTTCTCTTACACCATGTCCTGTCTTACTTGTCTTCTCTTACACCATGTCCTGTCTTACTTCTCTTCTCCTATGCCATGTCCTGTTTTACTTCTCTTCTCCTACACCATGTCCTGTCTTACTTGTCTTCTCTTACACCATGTCCTGTCTTACTTGTCTTCTCTTACACCATGTCCTGTCTTACTTGTCTTCTCTTACACCATGTCCTGTCTTACTTCTCTTCTCCTACGCCATGTCCTATCTTACTTCTCTTCTCCTACACCATGTCCTGTCTTACTTCTCTTCTCTTACACCATGTCCTGTCTTACTTCTCTTCTCTTACACCATGTCCTGTCTTACTTCTCTTCTCTTACACCATGTTCTGTCTTACTTCTCTTCTCTTACGCCATGTCCTGTCTTACTTCTCTTCTCCTACACCATGTCCTGTCTTACTTCTCTTGTCCTACACTATGTATTGTCTTACTTCTCTTCTCTTACGCCATGTCCTGTCTTACTTCTCTTCTCCTACACCATGTATTGTCTTACTTCTCTTCTCTTACACCATGTCCTGTCTTACTTCTCTTCTCTTACACCATGTCCTATCTTACTTCTCTTCTCTTACACCATGTCCTGTCTTACTTCTCTTCTCTTACACCATGTCCTTTCTTACTTCTCTTCTCTTACACCATGTCCTGTCCTTCTCCTTTGCCATGTCCTGTCTTACCTCTATTGTCCTACACCATGTCCTGTCTTACTTCTCTTGTTCTACACCATGTCCTATCTTAATTCTCTTCTCTTACACCATGTCCTGTCTTACTTCTCTTCTCTTACACCATGTCCTGTCTTACTTATCTTCTCCTACACTATGTCCTGTCTTACTTCTCTTCTCCTACGCCATGTCCTGTCTTACTTCTCTTCTCCTACGCCATGTCCTATCTTACTTCTATTCTCCTACACTATGTCCTGTCTTACCTCTATTGTCCTACACCATGTCCTGCCATTGCTAATGTCCATTCCTGACACTGTTCATGTGTCATCATAATTATTATCTGTCAAACATTCTGCAAACAGAGACTTATTGCTTCTGGACATTTTACAACCCACACTGCAGAAGGCAGTGGCAGTCTATTCCACTACAACAGCTGAAGGACGCTGCTTGGAGCTAGGATTGAGTATTTGTGAAAACACCAAATAAGACAGAATATCATGGGGAAAATAAGCAACACTACATTAACCAAAGCAGCGTAAATAATTCAATGGCATTCACCTTACACACAGCAGTACATTGGGAGGGATCTTAGGGGTCATCCATAATTATCATCATTTTCACAAGCGTACAAACCGTACACTTTTTCTGACCCCCCCTCCCCCTTGAAAGTGTACACATGTAAATGGTGAAAATGATGACAGTGCTTCACAGTTACCATGTTTCGCAATAATGCGTCATTCTGATGAATCACTAGTATACAAGCAAATCATTCGAGCACTATTTTCTTTTCGTTTTGGCGGTCTTTACCTCTCCCTTGTGTGAGGATGAGCGAGCGAGCAATAAGTGGGCACATCGTTTTTGTCATTATTTTTCAACATTAAAAAAAGCGTACGTTCAAGTCATACCCCCTCCCCCACAGCGTACGGTTTGTACGCTTGTGAAAATGATGATAATTATGGATGACCCCTTAGGAAAATATCCAATATTGTGCAGTCAAACCATAGTAGCTAAACAAAAATGCGAACCAAAAATTCCACTGCATGGATGAATAGCACTGGTGTCATACCGTGATACAACCACTTTGAGCTCTGCATTTTGTTTCACCCGTGGAAAGGTTCACTGCTTTATCTATGCACAAGGTCACTGTCTTGGATTTAGGTTACTTCAATCTGGCTTGGTTTACAATGAAGGTATTTGTTTTCTCATAAGTATAATTGGCTTTTGGACTGTAGACCCACTTGCAATGTTCCCTTAGTGCCAGTTTCTATGGTCAGGACACTGTCAAGTTTTATCTACAGCAAAAAACCAATATTTTGTGTGTGAATGCACACACTTGTGTTGTTATAAAATATGGTTACTTATTTTTCATCAAAAACATTCTTGTAATCAACATTCATCATCTTGAGACACTGTTGCTTCAAAAGCGTTCTCATATATCCTCGAATATACGTATATAAATTTTAGTTCCTTGGTTTATGGTATTTGTATCAGACGAAGGTAGGACAAAAACCCCCTCCGGACAAAACCCCCTCGGACAAAACCCCCTCCATACATAACTCCATCAAGACATAAGCTCCTTCCGGACAAAACCCCCTCGGACAAAACCCCCTCATCATAGATACTAGCCTCAAGAATTATCAAAAGGAGTAAACTTAGCTTGGCTGTATATTTGTGCATACTATATATAATATAGTGGATCGGTGGTGCTGAACAACAATCTTCTCTTCTCCTGAAATGTTATCTTAACTTAATAATTGTATAAATATATTTTTTAAACAAAATTTGACACATTCAATTGTAATTTTACTTTTAAATGATATTTTAGTCCTCTTATAATGTATGCCTACCAATTTAAATTATATTTTTAGAAGATAATATATATATATTTTTAAACAATTTTAAAGGACATTTTACATATATTTATTTATTTATTAACTAATTTACACCACAGTTATTGTTAAATAGATAATCTATTATTTTTATTTTGTCTTTATTTATTTATTATATTAAAAGAAATTTTTCATTTTAAAGAACAAATTATGTATAATATGTATATCTTATATCTATATCGTATATTTATTTGCTATATTTCATTTTATTGTATATATATATATATATATATATATATATATATATATATATATATATATATATATATATATAGGCACTATATGAGTCAACGCCAGACTACATTCCAATTCATCATGTAACGTTGAATATGGCAATATTATTATCATTATATAATATATATATATGTATATATATATATATATAATTTGGTATGTAAAAAATGTAAATACATACCAACTATTTTATAATTACTGGCATAATAAAGGTGCTATTCAAGCAAGTTACCCTCTGTCTAGTATCATTGATGAGATGAGGGGGTTTTGTCCGGAAATGGATTGTCTAGAAGGAATTATGTATGGAGGGGGTTTTGTCCAAGGGGGTTTTGTCTGGAAATGGCTTATGTCTAGAGGGAGTTATGTATGGAGGGGGTTTTGTCCGACGGGGTTTTGTCCGGAGGGGGTTTTGTCCGCGCACCGTATCAGACAGTGCCTTGCGAGAAATTTGGTTTAACCTCAAACTATGCTGGTTTTATTGTACACGTTTATCTACGGATGGTTATGAAAAGCTATGGTTACTAAAATTTTTTTTTTAGCAAAACTGCCTGTAAACATGTACCACAACATTCAACACATTTGACATCAGTAGTTTCTGTTTACTGTACGTCAACCTGTTGCAATTGTTTCTGGGGGCAAATTACACTGTAAATGAGATGACACAACACAACACAATAGTCTCATCTACTGGTCCCTGTCACTATCAAAGTCCCACCCTGTGTACTCACCTCTCTCTCCCTCTCCCTCTCCCTCTCCCTCTCCCTCTCCCTCTCCCTCTCCCTCTCCCTCTCCCTCTCCCTCTCCCTCTCCCTCTCCCTCTCCCTCTACCCAGGGCCTGCCTGACCACGACACATCCAATCTGTTCTTCTCTACTGCCATCTTTGGCGACTGATCAAATTCCAGGTACAACTTTTTCTAGAAACTAGAAAATAGGCTCAACTTCCGCGAGAATTCCTGCTATTCCTGGCAGAGCAGTGACACTAATTCTGCAGCTGTGTGACGTACCCACTAACACGTGTCCTTTTTTATCCAAGCCGCTTCTGACCAGACCATTTCTTCCAATTCCCTTCAACTACATCAGGTAGTAATTAAATTGCAACCATCTTGCACTCAGACACTCCCACAAGTGACCACAATTACGCTAACTTCTCAGTTCAGTTCTTCGGTGCTCAAAATGCTCGAAGCGTCTATCCCTGACAAACCTGTTAAGTCGAACACCCTCTCAACCCAAACTGAACATTATCTCAACTCCGGAGTGTTCTAACAATATTTCTGGTAATTTTGTTGGGTTTAAAATTATTTACCATCACTGGTATCATTTTCAGACTATATTCTATACATGTAAAACAAAAAATTTGAATACAATTTGCCCAATACATACCCTTTAAAGGTCCGCAAAGTTCAAAACAGTTACAAACCTTTCAACAGGACTCAAACCACAAATCCCTGGAATGAAAGTCAGATGTTTTAAGCCCCTTTAAGCATGTACAAAAGGACAAACATAAACAACTCCTCACAGTAGATTTTGCTGTAAAAACCACACTAAAGCATACATTCAATTAACTGCTGACCCCAATTAATTAACAGCTCCATTTTGAGACAACCCCCAGACTTACAGTGCACATTAGAGTAATCTATGATGACCCCTGCTGCCAGCTGATCTCACCTTCTTCTCAAGCCAGCTGTCTCAATGATACCATTGTGAGGCAACTGATGGGAACCCTAATCCCCATGCACCCATAAAAAGCATTCCTCCCAGACATCTACCCCCACCCTGGGCTGCCCAGACAGGGTGTCAGTCTGCTGGGGTACCACATGTGCCCATGGGGGTGGGGGGGGGGGGGTGAGGTGTCAGCTGCTTCAAAGATGGCACAGTGACAATGACAGCACTTGTCTGCAGTATCTTATTTGGTGACCACAGTCAGGAAGGCCATATAAAGGGGGGTTTAAAGAACCCTTCCTCAAATCTATTTTTATACAAGTCTTATTATGGGGCCACTTTGCAAAAAAACTGGACATACCTACAAGAATATACCTTGCCATGCTCAGTAGCTTGTAAAAAAAGCTTTTGTTCTGTCAAAACCATCAGAAAAATGGAATGATATGCCCTGTCAACATTTTGCAATATAAGGACTAAAATAGCTTTGCTAATATTATAGGCTACTCACAAAAAAGAATCATCAGTTATTCAATCTAAATATCTATGTCAATTCTTGCTATGGTTTTACAACTTTGCAATCTGTTATTATACCAACTGTGCATGTGAATTAAATATTCAGAAAATAGGTTTGAACATCAAAGAATGAATGCATCATCACTTCACTGGGAAATTAATAGAAATAAAACCATAGATTTTGTTAGAAAAAGTTATCGGGCATAAAGTACAAGTAATATTCGTTTACGGACTTTATGGACTATACTCTTTCAAATTTTCACTGACAACTACACTAAAATGTGCCACGAGATACAGACGAATGTTTAAAAGAAGCATTCTACTGATGCCATGAACCTGGCATGTTGCCGAATTGCACTACACACACAGGATGTTTGCTCTATGGATAACCAACCAGCAGAAGAGCAAGATGAGATCCAAGCTCAGCCTCTACTGCAGGCTGGGATCACATCTCTCAACAAGATTAAGACTAACCACCAAAGACACTGAGCTATGTGGCTCCATGCCCATGTGGCTGTGGTTAATCTGTAACCTACTTAGCCCTCACACGTGGGGGGTAGGTAGGTGGCAGGCAGAGACATCTCCATGCCTAGGCCAGCCTGCTGCGTCTGCAGCCACAAGAAACTTCCTCCTTCTCCCTGTCCTTCTTCTGTCCTGTGGCGTTCATCCTGTTTCTACTGTCTGTCTGTTACATTCCATCAACTCCTGACTGTAACAAGCGTCTGAGAACGCTTAAAACCTAACACTGCAAAATCCCTGAAATTACACAAAATGTGCAAAAGACGCAAGCAAATTTCAAGGTGGTCATATATTCATTCTACAGGACCGGTGCGCGGACAAAACCCCCTCCGGACAAAACCCCCTTGGACAAAACCCCCTCGGACAAAACCCCCTTGGACAAAACCCCCTCCATACATAACTCCATCAGTACATAAGCTCCTTCCGGACAAAACCCCCTCGGACAAAACCCCCTCATCAGTGATACTAGACTCAAGAATGATTAAATATTTTATTTCTATTGCAATCATCAACCTTCTAGTTGCATTTATCAGAGTGTTTATTTTGGTCAGTTTATTTCCACTGGTGTTCATTTCCACCAAATGGTATGGCTGACTAGAGGGTAACTTGCTTTCACCATTTTCTGAAGCCACATTCACAAACATAACTTGGTTATAGTAACAGTGGTTACCAAATTGCCCAGAGCTACAGACTGCCAGGCAGGCAAAAGACAAACCCAGACTAGAGACTAACTTGCTTGAATAGCACCTTTTTATGCCAGTAATTATAAAATATTTGGTATGTATTTAAATTGTTTACATACCAAATTATATACATATATATATACATATATATATATATATATATATATATATATATATATATATATATATATATATATATATATATATATATACATATTATATAGTTTGCACAAACATACAAGCCAAGTTAAGTTTAATTATATTGATAATTCAAGAAGAGTCTAGTATCTATGATGAGGGGGTTTTGTCCGAGGGGGTTTTGTCCGGAAGGAGCTTATGTACTGATGGAGTTATGTATGGAGGGGGTTTTGTCCAAGGGGGTTTTGTCCGAGGGGGTTTTGTCCGGAGGGGGTTTTGTCCTACCTTCACAGGACCACCTGAACTTTCTTGGGTAGATACATTTTGTAAGGTTAATGTTTATGTAGATGTAATTAGTTACAGGCTTTTAGTCACTGAATTAACCCACAGGATTTTGCCATAACTTGTGAGGTGCCTGATTATTATTATTACATAACAAATCTATGAGACTATCTGAAATAACACCACGAAACCTTGCAAACTTGATGGTGATGTTGGTTGCAGATATATGTACTGATAGAAATGGCTTCAAAAACTAGCCATTATAGGCAGACTTATATCATAATACAATCAGCAATAGCCTGCCTACTTTAAACCCCAATATAAAATAACTATTAAGACAACTGCAAGCCTGCAGCCCTGGCCATAAAGTATGGAATAAAATGTAGAAAATAAGGTTTTTATAATTAATCATTCCTATGTTCAAATACCGATACTACACTTGACTGTTCTGTATTCCATGCAAACTGGTTTTCACCTTTCATATGCACTAACTAACTAACTAACTAACTAAGAACAGTTTATGAAATACCAAATTTCAAATTAACTCATGTCATACTGAACTTTTCCTTAACTTGCAAGTTAAGATGAAACAGCAGGCACTTCACATCAGAAGCGACGGTCGATTAAGAAACATTTATGATCCTCGACAAGGTTACAAAGCTACAACGCTAGATAAATACCAGTGAAAGGGCGATCATAACCAGCTTATACCCCATTTAACATCTCCCTCAAATACTGTTTCCTTAGCTTTGTGTGCCTAAACATGTCATGTGCTGATGGATCCACTGTATAATTACACCCCTATGACCCTCATGTGTCTGTGTGTAATTGCACAGAACTGAAACAGGAGGCTGCTATCAACATTTGCATCAACAAATACTCCAGCATCAATGACAATTACCCTCAATTTGTAGCCAGCAGAATCGCCAATACGCTAACCAATACACAGACAAACTTTCTCTTCACATCCCGAAATTTATGAAACCCGCACCCCATTGAAGTTTACTTTTCCAGCCACAACTACATATTACTACCCCCCTGGATAGCAGCTGGGTGTAGTAACTGCCGATTATCCCAAACTATTCCATTGAGCCCCTTGTCCCAGCAAAGTTTTGCTTGGATAAGTGAAGCTGGCCGGCTGCCTACATAAATGGTAATCAAACACTGGCAAAGCTAAGGGAGCAGCAGCCCTTCTAAAAATACGGATCAGCCGAGGGAGCCAACCACATCCCCACCCCATTAAACAGTTCCAGTTACAAGGAAACCTTCCAATCAGAACTCATCGGCCCGGCCTACCATTTGGCAGGCCATTTGGGGGAGGAGGAGCGATAAGACATCCCCTACTACTGCAGTTGGGCAGTTGATGTCAGAGTGGCCGCTACGTCAGGCGTCAAGGTCAGAGGAATGTCACTCCCGTGTGAACCAATATGGTGGCCGTGGACAGCGCATATAATGCCGCCTCTCTCCGGATATCGCTGACGGTCTCTGTGTGTTAAAACTGAGCGAACGGACGGCGGTGCAAAGTCTACAACTTGACGGAAAGGTGTGACGTGTAGTCGAGGTGAGATTGTGAGTCGAAGGGGAACTTGTAGAAAGTATTCTGTGGGTGTCTGTGGAGGGATGGAGTCGTCCACAGACAGTCGCAGATGTAAGACGGCCAAGTGTAAAGTCCGGTGCCTGTGTTGTAACAATCGCGATAGATATCGGCCACTTTCAAAGGTTTCGGTGCAGTCGTTCGGTCGACAAACCCGACCGACAAACCTTGTCGAAATCATCCGCATTTTTGTCCGATTTAATCTGGAGTTTTTTTCCATGCAGGATGATTCCAATTAGTGCAGGGATGTTTGGCTTGTGTGTGTATGTACATGTATGTAATGGTAACTGCCCAAGCTAGGGAGGATAGAGTGAGTTAGCAGGAGGCTATAAATGGATGGGCTTGGGTATCCAGTATCAGGCAGCTGGCCTGCTCAGCCTACTCTGTTCCAGATGCCTCTGTGATAACTCCACCAGCCTCTGCAGCAGGCAGGGCAGCCAGCCTCTCATTCATCTAATCTACCCACTCTCTTATCTGTTTCAGAGCTGGCTGGACTGGACCCCTTCTGCTTGTACACCCCCAGCTGTCACACCCCACTGGATGATTGACAACCCCCCTGCATGCTGGTGGCCCCCCAGTCTCCCCCCAGCGCCGGCTGACATCACAAAAAAGGATATCAATCCGGACAGGAAATGGCCTGATAATTAATGAGCCTGGCCAATGGCAGAGGAGCATGGATGGGAGACTGGGGGAGGGGCATGGGAGGAGGGAGGGATGGGATGGGATGTCCGCCATGTGGTCCGACTGCAGTCCTGCACATGGCTACTGCTGACACACATGTCTCAGCCTCTCCCACGACTGGAATTACCAACAACTACTAACGGAAGTAGTAAGACTACAACCACACCACGTGGACCACCAAGGCATGTCCTCCTGTCTTACACATGCATGGACAGGAACAGAGACAGAAGTCTCCACACCGACCCTCAGATTCACAGAAGGACATCGAATGGTGGGTGCTGATCGAGCTGAAAAGCCCACGAATGCGACATACTTGTTTATAGGCCATATCTGCATTTGACTGTATGGAATGTAAAGAAGTATGTAGCGTTTGCGGGCAACTAACAAACATGCACACCTGGGACTGAAGGTCAAAGGTCATCGCTCAAAGGCACCGGTAGCACGCCGGCTTCTACCCTACAAGATGGATGCCGGCCGGCCATGTGCTTCCACAAGAACCTTGCAAAGTGAGACAAGGGAACCAGGTAACTGAATGTATAATGTACACTCAAACTTTGCTAAAGTTTCCTCAATTAAATTCAGTAATTTGGTATGGAGTTACACTCCAAGGATGTCCCACTACATCAAGTTAAGTGAGTCAGTGACATTTTTGAGGATTTCACTAAGCGAAATATGTATCTGTTCAGAATGTCTTCCAAGCTAAGTTTGTATGAAATGCAATATATTATTATCAATCATACATCATCGAGTAAAACATAAAATATTAACAATGTTGAATATGGTAAGTATTATTAGCATAGTGTCACTTTTGTAGGAATGAAATACGTAGATGTGGTAGTTGTGTACACTCAATGACGTTGATTCACATTAAAACTTATGAAAATGATAACAGTTTCTTGTTATATGCATGCAATGCAAGTATCTATTCCAGTAGAGAATTCATAGGTGCATCCTTCAGTAATTCGGACCTATATATCACGTGTACTGTACATTCTTGCATAGTACAATGAAGGAAAGTGACATGTTATGGCTAGAAGGTACTCTCTCTACGATTAATTCAGACATTGTTTCGAATAGTGGTTTGTATGTAAATCCAGGCAACAATTGACCCCCACCTCCACCCCCCTGAAATATGTACACAGTTTGTAACTGCAAGTACAGCTTTCATTCTACTCTCCAAAATGACATGAGATAAGATAAGCTTTTCCCACATGTGCAAACAATCATACTTTGTGCATACAGAAACAGCATTTTGTAACTTTGTGTAAAAGTTTGGACTACATAATTGCACAAGAAGGTGAAAGTGGACATTCAGTTAACTTATGATAGGGTCAGTGGGTACATATAAATTATGTGACCAGTAAAACAGCTGCCCCACTGACTGATGGGACAGCTGACAGCATGGAGGGCAGCCATGTTGGATCATTCAAACTGGGCTGTTCCATCATTTGCACCCACCCGCTGAGACAACTTCCTCTAGCAGCAACAGCAGTGCACTTTACAACTGTACAAGGAATCATCACACACACTTAGTTTATCATATATTTCTACTAGACTATTTGCTTTGTACTTGAGTGTCCTTATGAAGTTGCTACATTGTATACATTTGTTTGAGATTATTTGCACTATATTGAAGTGTCTTTTGCTCTATTAATATTTCAACCAGGGTATGATAATTATCGATGGCTGTAGATCTAATATGGCTGCTGATGGACTTGCCAATCTTATCTTATGTGGCATATATCCTATGAGTTTACAACATTTGGTCAACATTGTTACAATTATGAAGCAATATTCAAAACAATCATTGACATTAAAAAGTAATGTTAGATTATGCTCTTTCTGTCATGTTTGGAGTATGTCTAGTTGGCACATGGAGACATCATTCACTTAGTATCTCGAGGTACACAAAAACTGCAGACAAAACTCCCGACAATTAAATTAAATCAAAGACAGATTTATCAACTTGGCAGTTTTTAGGGTTTAGTTTTCAAAGCAGCGTGTATCTTTCCGATGCTGTCCTCTGACCTGCCTACAAGGGACTACTTGTAAGGGAAAGGGAGCAGGGTGGGAAAGGGGGAGGGGACAAGCAGGTTGGGACTGGCTCCCAGTTTGAATGGGATGGGGGGTGACAGCTGCCAGGAGGGTAGGGGGTGGGTTGGTCTGGCTCCTCTAGAACAGTCCAAAGGGCAAGTTGTAACATATTCTTGTTAGACTTCCAACTACTTCAATGTAGATCTAAGAAAGTCATCCATCTGCCACTGATCCTTCACAACAAAACCTCACTATTTCCCTCACATCTGCCTATTTATGGGCAAAGGCTATCCACCCTATCACCCCCAAAGGGAACAACTTCCTTATATGGAAGGAACTTCAAGAGAATGCTGCTAATTAGGAAGGAAAGCTAATCCAGATGCGAGCCTAAGCAGAGCCAGATACAACAAGCCGCCAAAGGTTTCCCTGTGTACAGAGTGCTTGCATCGAACACATTAAGGAAGTCGTTCTTTTGCTATAATTGGCCACATCTTGCCAACCAACCTCTGGCATACGAGATGGAGATTGTAAAGCTACATCTGTAGGTGAAAGGTAAAACCAGAATTTCCGATTTTTTCCGTTCG
This sequence comes from Oasisia sp. SBJ-2009, assembly GCA_964017155.1. Taxonomy (NCBI): domain Eukaryota; kingdom Metazoa; phylum Annelida; class Polychaeta; order Sabellida; family Siboglinidae; genus Oasisia; species Oasisia sp. SBJ-2009. Next base: position 37,778,940 of record OZ024863.1, on the reverse strand, counting down.
GAAACTCTTGACATTCTGAAGCAAGTGCCTGCAGTCATCTTAGGTGAAGAAACACTGGAACATTTGCAGGTACTTCCTGTGTGCCCTACCCCCTAGCTACAAGCTGCACCCACCCACACAGCCTACATGAAATGGCCCTAGCAGTCACTGGTTACATGCACAAGACAACAGCTATCATCTGGTCATAGACAGCTGTCACTCATTACAGTGTCTCCACTTGGACAGGTGCCACTTATTAACTACTTAACAGTACCAAAGGTTGCCTTAATTAGAAGCCACAATCACTTTAGGTGTTTTGATTATCAGTGACTTCAAACATTGCAAAAGTACAATCTCTTCAGCACATAACGAAAAGGCAGACTTCCCCAGAAAACAAACCTGACAACTATCATTTCGAAACAGCTAACTGCTGAAAGCAAATTCTCTGCTGTTTTGTCTTTACAAACTGACTAAAGAAAATTATAATTAGCTTATGGTTTTTTAATTAGCTAAATGTGATATGCCTTTTTACTTTTCCACATACCATAGTATCAATCAAACACTTACTATACTATAACATTATGGAGTTTATCCAGTAATACAATTGCTCTTAAATACCTTGATATATATATATATATATATATATATATATATATATATATATATATATATATATATATACATATATATATATATATATATATATATATATGTATATGTATATGTATATACATATATATAATTATATATATAATTATATATATATTTACATATATATATATTTACATATATATATATATATATACATATATATATATATATATATATATATATATATATATATATATATATACACACATACATATTTGTCCAACAGCAAAACATTCATTTGTCTATAGAGTAATTAACTTGTCACAAGGAAAACTAACTTTCAATATCTACTTATCCATAATCAACAAATTAGATAAATTAGATATACACTCTATATAATAATATACACTTCTATTAATTTGTATAACTGTCCCCCCATGGATACCCAGTAGGAACACATATATGATGGTTATTTCACATGTCACAGAAGATTAAGCCCTGGTATAGCATTAGATATACCTGATGAACCGTTAAAGAACTGTCACCCCCGCCCCTCCCAAACTCTGTACAAAACCATGGCCCAAATGCCACCAAAATGAACGCACCAAAATTATTCAAAATGTACCCCCAAACGGCAGGCATCCAACTGGTCACCCTTAAATCATTCTGAAAGGCACCGATTTGCTTAGGGAGCATTCCAAGGTCATTCCAGTACAACACCCACACATAGTGGGGTTATGACCTAGAACCTAGGGAAGAAAGAGGGGTGTGGAAGAGAGGGAAGGGTGACTGTCACCAGACCTCACCCCAGCCCACAGACTGGATAAGGAACTATGCCAGGAATGCTCAATGCTTCCCTGTGCTCACTGGCTGGCTTATTCCCTAGGGCAGGGGTGCCCTCTCCCACTAGGAGACATGCCTCCCTACCCCTTTCTGTGGGATGTCCCAGGGATCACATCAAAGGTTTCTTTTAAGTCTGTTTGGTCCAGCATACGCTGTAAACTGTGGCAAAACAAACATGATAACTCCTGTATTAGTTAGAAGATTTCATATTTTAGGAACATTTTAAAATTGATCCTTTACATTTTCTTAGATGAATAAATGAAATCGTAATTTTTTTAAATATTATGTGTAATTGCATCATAAACCTTGATTATTCATTTTATAATTTACAATTTTGTAACAAAAAACAGTTCTGTATTAACATTAATTTTTTACAATTCATTTCCCCTAGCATCACTTGAAAATGCACTACAGAGTACAATTTTAAAGCTGGCATTTTACAAAATATCTTTTTTTGCCAGAAGTGCATATGTATATAGCCAGGATCTGGGGAAAAGTTCATTCTACCCACAACAGCTAATTTCTATGTTAGTTTAGAAAGTATCACCATTCCTATCGAACTATCGTGACACGCACCATATCTAGAGGCTAGTGTATTGTTCCAACCCTCACACATTATAACACCAATATCCACAATGTTAGACACACCAGCGGATAATGGCGTTGTGTACACACAGACTAGTCCTGCATTATCCATGGGGATATAATTGACCAATTAGATATGGATTCCATGCAATAAGCTGCCCCAGCCTGTGCTTCTGTAACAGGGATCATTATGAGATCATAGCCAGGCATTTTTGTGGCTCAGTGACTGATGTCTCCCCACTGACCTAATTACTCACTCCTGTATCCTGTGTCACTACGCTATTTAGTCCACGTTTTGAAGTAGAAATCGCAGTTTCTGCAAGCACATCTATCCTCCTATCATGCATTTCAGACATGTATATTTTATTTTAAGATAATTAGCATACTAATGTAGTCAGTTGCAGTACATTCAAGATACAATTTTTAATCCAAGATGGCTACTAAGCCAAGGAGGAACTGTAAGAACAAATTGCAGAACACTGCCTGACACAATTAACCCAACATTGAAATGTGAAAAGTTCATTACAACTTATCATGATACTAAAATAAAACAATCTTGAACAATTCAACAGGCAGATTATCTTGTGTACTGACTAGTCATGAATATTCATTACACACGACCGAATAGCCACAATACAGTGGTTTCAAACACTCGTAGATTGTAAGATTGTTTAACTGTGACACAAACACGGCCTGTCTGGGCCAATACGCAGGCTACTCCTGACAGACATAGTAAGGCTATGTCACTGTGCATGTCTGTCTGTCCGTCTGTTTGTTTGTCTGTCTGCGTACACAAACATGTATCCCCGAACGAACGCAGCCATACAAGCAAAACAATAGAGTGTGCCATGATAAGACATACATTTCTCAAAGAGGCTAAGTCAGACACCGATGGGAAGAGAGATGGGAAGAGACACCGATGGGAAGAAGGAGCCGACCGGACGGAGTGGGAGAACTTCCCTTCCCACCCTTGCACACCCTTCTGACTCACCCAACACACTGTCTCTATTCCTGTGTGGGTGGTCAAGAAAAACATGTAACATCCGCAAGAACTGCGAATAAGACATCACAGCTAGTCACTCACAGGTCAATTCACCACAGGGGCAAGATGTCTGTTTCTGACCCTAACATGCCATGCTGAGACACATTCTGAGTTAACTAAGTTTGTTAAACAACTGAAATGGTAAACTGTTTTAAATTAATTTTATATACTATTTATTTTATTAATACAATTTGTTAATTTACTATATTTTAAATACTATTTTCATTAATGTAATGTATTAAAATAACTTATATAGATTACAATTATTTTATAATTATATGTATTTTTATAAATACAATTTAATTACAAATTTCTTATATATTTATTTATTATTATTTTATTAGTCTTGTTGTGAAGTATAATATATATATATATATATATATATATATATATATATATATATATATATATATATATATATATTATCTAAAGCTTTATTGTGTGCTTGTGTGTAAGATGGTGTTAGGTGATGATGGCCCGTTGAAAAGCAACAATATCATGGTCCATGTGACTTGGTTACCATCGGGAAATAAAGTTTTTTCTACTTCTATTTAATCACAATGTGATTATAGCTGCAAGTGGTTAGTTTGTAATAATTCTTTTAGGTGCATTAATTCACAAATCAGTTGCCGTGTGTTACCCTTTAATGATCACACAGTAACATTCAATGTACATTTTTATTAAAAAAAAAGTCACGTATAAATGTCACTTGTACTGAAATGTCACTGGAAATATCAAGACAGCCAGAATTGTCATCAGAATATTTGTTTAATCATTAATCAATTCTATAAAAAGATCAGTGAAAATATGCAAGAATATTGTAGCATTTCTCTGGAATATTAATCAAACTTACTTGTTTTTAATTATTACTAAAAAATGTGCAAGACGTTTGTATTAAATCTTTGTGTATTATTGTGACTTCATTTCTTGTGACAAATTTTCATTGCCAAAACTGTGACTCTATTTCCGTGACTTTTTGTGACTTTGTTTCCATGTTGATATAATCCAGCAGCAGATGAACTACACGCTCCAAAACATTATCAAAGCCACAGTACGCACAATTTTTTTAAAGGAATTTTTATACGTTTTTATATTGTTGCCAACATTACAGAAATTCTAATCAAGCATAACTGTAGACTTGATAATAATCCAAAGATCACATGGCTGGCTGGCTGAGCCTGTGTGTTCTAGCTACAAAAGCGTATGTGTTCCAGACTGGCCTCTGACATGAAGCATGTTGCCTGGCCAGACTTTGCTCCCATTTGTAACAGTTCACATGCTATAGCCTGATATCACCAGCAGCCTCAGCCGCCTGGCAGTGAGTCAGGGGGGACCGTCTCACAACAACAACAACTGGACATTTTACATCATTTTCATGTAGAATCATCACTGCAGGAAAAGTGCAATGACTAAGATATATGTTATACCAAAGTTTGGAAACTAATGTCAGCCTGTCAGGACCAGTCGTGAAAGAATGGGTGAAAAACAACACCACTGTTTAAAAGGACTACTGGAATGTACATTATAATGCGTACAATAATGTATCCATATAAATATATTCATAAAATTACAATGTTTATGGTGTAAAGTGCTGGAACTTACTGCCACCCCCCGTACTACAATTATGCCAACTTTCTATGTTAACAAATAAAAACCTATTACATTCATGCAACATATAATTTTTATCTTCAAAAACTCTTTTAAAAATTATGCAATAACTTTAAATAAACAGGCACATTTCTCCGCAGGTGATGTACAACCTCAACTGTGTCATTCATTGGCCGAGCTGACAAAGCTGTGATCACACACGGAAGTACCTGGTTGCATGTGAATACACTGCCAAAGTGTCAAGCTCCACTAGAAGTGGCTACACTGTCTGTCAACCTGTCAACCACAGTCATTGCTGTGTCATGTGTCCTGACTCATGCAGTGCTGCCACCCAGTGAACAAGACACTCCCTAAATTACAACCTGCCCTGACAGTGTGGGGACAGGTCGCTATTTACACTGTTCATGTCACGGACAACAGGACATTTTGACAGTCAGATTTTATTGTTTTATACAGTGAAAGAAGTAAGTTTGAACAGAGAAACTGGTATATTTGACACCTACAGATGTTATCCAGGACAAAGACTTAAAATTAATTATGGTGGAAGAGCTGATAATATTCAGGCTGGTTAGACACAAAGGAACCATAATGTAGAAAAGGACGGCATCTTTATAGTGAATGTTTGTTCACAGGAAGTTTTCCCAAACATGTCATAGCAATCAACGACACATCTAAAGCATGTCAGTGACATGCAACACATGCTGTTATGATGAAATCGAAATTGCTGCCATAACAATGATTTTTCCATCATTTGATCCGCGATCAGTTGCTGAACTAGTCGATGTTTGTTTCGGGACGGTTTAATCCGCCACGCTCAGACTGACACTGACAAGTTCCTGATGACATGGTCTACTGCAGAAATTGGTACAGCAGCGAGGGATGATGCAGATACGCAATAAAACAGGCACTTACATATGCATGTAAGTGCGCAACATGCTACTCTGGCATTTCCAGGAGCCGTGTTTTAGTAGATCACGTCACCTTTTAATGTCATCAGAGAAGCCCAACTCCTCGCCACTCTGCCGTGTTTGAGTGCAAGCATTACGTCAGTGCGTTGGAGGTAAGAGTTGGGTAAAGGTCGGAGGTCAATTGACCAGTGTCCATGGGTCAGTGGGGGAAAGGTCGTGTCATCCCTACCGATCAGTGCAGCCAAGTGATGGAGAGAAGCGGAAGATTTGAGCACGAAGCAGGCGTAATTATATGTAGTGTGGATGAGCGCCGAAACGTTACTAGTTCAAGGCATTTGCGTTTGCAATCACGACCCTTAGGGAGATAAAATGTACATTTTATAAGGTTACCGTGAATAAATAATGTTTATTATTATGAACACTGGCATTCATATAAATTGATCGACATGCATTACACATGCAACGTTCTACGTAGCACATAGGCTGACATGCACATACCTCCAGACATAAGAGGGCAAACGTATGTGTATATGCAAGTGTAGAACACAAAGCCTTCATAAGCACGTACACACATGTATACAAACGCACTTGCAAACAAGCAAACGTACACAAAGCATGCACATACACATGCACACATACACACAGCAACAGACACACACACACTCACAACACAGAAACACATACCACCAAGCGACCCATACATGTCCTCCGTAAACCCAGTTTTCCCAGGCATGCACGCCGCCAACCCAAATACCCATTCCTGCATTCCCTCGACAACCCTAGAACACCGCCCAGACGCTGCCTCCTCCCTACTCCCTACTCCCTGCTCCCTGCTCCTTACTCCCAACTCCCTACATCCTCGGCAGCTGCCTACCTGCGCCACAAACTGCTCCCATCTGAGCGTCTGTGGGTCTACCACAACACGAGGCGCCTCACAGACACTCACACGGCGCACATCTCAGGTAAGTCTGCAATAGTTGTCACAATAACTGTGTTTATTTCCGGGTGGAAAGAAGACGTGTTAGATGACACACCTGTGTAGACAGGTGTGTATTTCATGCAGACAGTGCCACGGGACACATATGATCACCACACGGGGCGAGGAGAGGGGTGGGGTGGAACACTAGGTGGGGCATTTTAAGATTACGTCGAACTGCAACACTTACGTAACACAATATCTCAATGTATTGTCATTTATATACAATCTGATAATTGTAACAAATGCATACCTACCTAGATAACATGTAATGCTGCTAAAGCATGTATCATTTCAAGGGATAACTCAAGTGTTGACTGTTTGATACTGATCATACACTGAATAACTGCATACTTCTTTGATGGCGTGCTTAAAAATCTGGTAATGTATTTCATAGATAAAGCTCACCAGTCTTTTGGTTAAAGATGCATTGAAAATTAGCTTCTGAATCTTCTAACACAAACACCATTACATAACTCGGCACTACTATGTACCAAATACTGGTTTTTAAATGGGACCACAAACGGACGAGACACAAATGTAAGAAGACATTACTGACAACAGACGTCTTTGTATTCACAACGTAAAAACACAGCACGTTTGTGTCAACCAATCCTTCAGGTTTCAGCTAGCACACTCTGACGTCTAAAAACAAGTTTTTTTCTCTAGGGTAAAGTACGTTGCTATGACAACAGGAATACTGCAGACAGAAATTTGGCCCACATTCTCGAAAGCCCCAAACCTGTTCTCCCAACTTGTTTATGACTAGTCTGTGTACTATTTTGGATGCTGGCAAATAACCATCTAAACCTACTAGTTTACAAAGTTATGCTTCTTGTTAATGCACCACACAAAGTTACTAAGACATAACCGTTACAAATCAACCGCATTTCTCCTGCATTACCTGGGAGAATCCCACCAAGTGACAACTTGAAAGTGAAACTTTACAGTCAACTCTGGTGATCTGACATCACCATATAGAGGGGATAATTTCAAAAATGTTGAACTTTAAAATAAAAATGGACGTCACCCTAACACTCAAAGTGTACTGAAATCTGTCAACACCAGGAGACGCAACAGGTGCAGGTGTGTCATGGAAATAGTGTCCTCTGTAACATGGGAATGTGACTTAGCATTTGAAAATGATCCTACATTTAACAGTAACATTCATCATCTTAACACAACATTACACAGACACATTTGGAGCAGCAAAATTCTTTTTGACTGAGAGCATCCACAAGTATACACGGGAGATACGACTGCGTTCTGGACATACGTGAGGGGACATGTTTGTCCAGTGCGGCTGTAAGGTGGCACCGTTCTGTGGCTCCTCTCGACCTGTATATTTGGCCTGCTCAGTAACGGGATAAAAATAAAATGGGACCCACAGAGGATGCTCCCTACTGTGTGTGGGTCTGACCTTCCTTCCCAGTTGGAACTGACACAGAAACCCACATCCATGTTCCACTTCCCCGCCCCATATGTACGCTTACAGGTGTTCTTCATACCACAGTTATAGATATATATATATATATATACATATATATATATATATATATTTCATACCAAGGGATAGGCTCAAAACACCAGCTCTAATTATATCTCATATTTAATAATAATATTTATTATTTATAAAGCGCAATATCCAAATACATATGCTCAAAGCGCTGTACAATAAAATATAAAGCTATTTATTTATATGTGTTAAAACTAATATTAATAATAATAAATACTACTGTAAAATTAACTTTCAGATAAAAAATGTAGAAACGTTAAATTATTCATATTAAAACTGTTAATTAAATACTATATAGAATTAACGACGATGAGTAAAATAAATAAATAAATAAAACTAATTAATACTCTATTTACATGCAAAACACATATCTGACATTTTCCAAAAGGCAACACCATACCCCTCTCCCTCTCTCACTACAACCCTCCCACTCTCCCTCTCCCTCCCTCCCCTCCACCCTATCCCAGTTCTTGGCTGCGGGAAATCATGTTTCAATGACAACAATATCACTACACTGCAGCAGGTGCAAAAACAGGCAGGCAGCATTTTTAGGTCATGTTGTTTTGGGCATTATCTTCACTGTGGCTTATCATTAATATTTTGCGGTCCAGATGGAATAGCACTGAATCCATGAGGCATTCCAGTCGATCTGTCATTGCACTGGCGGAAAGTGAAATCCTCGAGCCATATTTCCGGGCAAGGTTTGCACAGGATGAAAAAGAAGTCTACAGCTCTAGCTGGCCATATTCGCTAAATTGGGAAGGCTTAGCTAGCATACGTGTACCTTCAGTGAGTTATATTTAGTGGGGAGAAACTGCATCAGGCAGTTCTGGGAAGCACAGATGGCTATTCAGGTTTGTGTAATTTTAAACGGGTTCGCTTCGACAAGTTTATTTTAACCTACTGGTAATCATAGCTTTTATTCTTTGCATTTTGCTAAGTTTTTTTGTAACTGAATGCACAATAATAAAATAATAATAATAATCATTGAATAAAATCTCCTCAGAATGAAATGTAGGGAAATTAATGACATTTAGACCCTGTGTCTAATAATAGAATCAGGGACACGTTTACAAGAAAAAACGTACAAATTATTCACAATATAATAATTATACAAAAACCAACACATACAAAAAATTAACATCGATCAAAATACACACACATACACACACATACACAACAAATATAAGCACATTAATTAAAATAAACTGGCACCACATTTTCATGACTGCACTCTCGTTATGTGTGTAGTACTGTGTACACAACCCTTCACGATCACATGATCTGATCGTTTACAGATGCTCATTTTTGTTACACAAAGCGTGCTCTCAATTTTGATTTTTTCACATTATGACCGTTAGCCTTGAACACAAAGTAAACACATTATCAAATTACACGTGTCGTGCCGTCATACTCATGTAATGACCCACTCACCGCCAACTGAGATGATAATTCTACAAAAATGCACCACCAGGCAAAAAAGCAGCCATATGACAGAGATCAATAAAACTGTCCCTGCTTAGACAGATGATCAGGTTTGCAGTGATGTGGAAAGCAGTGGTATTGTAAGGGGAGGTCTCAATAATTTGGGGAGGTCTCAATAATTTGGGGAGGTCTCAGTAATTTGCAAAAACCTTTAGTGCTGCACATTATCTCCAACCACGCCTCACGACAGAGTATATAAATCCAGTCCACAGCAGTAAGCGAACCATTATTTACACCAAACACTGGCACAAAGTATCAATATCAATGATATCAGTAATAACACGTGTAACATTTCATTAACAATAATTACGTGCATGAAAATTTCACTTCCATCACAACAATGCTTGCTGGTAACACAAGAGGAACACCAAGGAATATGAAACCAGGCTACAGACCAACGACCGACTGTATATAGGTGACGATATCATCTATACGGGTCCTGACACACATAGCGGGTTACACGGGGCTATATAGGCGCACAGCCAGTCAACCCACGGTGATCTGCAATCAATAAATGGAACGCCTAAATTATGCCCAATATTTCCACCTCCACTGCCACGGGACAGCACGAGGCCACCGGTGGAATTATAATGGCTGCCGTCGTCGTCTCAGTGACTACAGTACAGTCGCCACGAGACAACGACGGCCTTCGCTTCGCTGTAGTCTCGCTGTTGGCATCGGAGCAATCAGCCTACAAGGGACAGTGAGCTGTTTTAGGACGCACCCACACTGGGATCGATTCGTCCGACGTCTGACTGACGAACACCAGGAAATGTATATATCTACAACTGGGATGTGAGTGCAACGCGAACTGTAAAGGTCATGTGGCGTGTGTTGGTGCGTGACGGGTGGCAGGTAACTCGGGAACTACGTAGGCGGCTGGAACAGAGCCTGTACTGCGCACTAGCAGTGGGAGCTAACACACATCCCAGGCTCACATGCGTCATGGATAAACAGGAACGATGCCAGAGACGACCCTGGTTGTTGGACTGCGATGAACAACATCGCAACCATCACCGTTTACGCTTACGCAGTGATGCAGTATGCGATGGGGGTAGGTAATGTATGTGTGAGAAAGTAGATTTTACAAATTTTCCCCTGCTGATCTAGGCGCTTGGAGAACATGTTTCTAGAATGGTGTTTGCTGAGTTGGTCTGGTTTATGTCTCGACGATATTAGTAGGTGAATGCAACAAAATCCACAAATGCATGTACATCGTTGTGCAGACCCAACCGTGCGTGCCTTACCATGAGTGATTACGGTGAAATGTCTACTACGCTGCATTTTACACTGCTTCGCACCACAGCAACATCTCACAAGCACAACGAAACAAGGGCAATGTCAAAATACAACAACAATGAAATAAAACTGGCTGCTACGAGGCTCACACACCCTGCAACGCAGCATCATTATGCAAAACCTGGCATTAGCAGCTCGGTTCGAGGGCTATAGAGGCGCAGCGAGAGCAAGATCGCAACTGGCAGGACTGGTGCCAATGCTAAATATATGACTGCTCAGTTGGCGGCCGCTCAACCGGCTTGGGACGTTGACGATACAGCGGCAGCGGCCAGACGATGTGGGGAGCATTAATTGCCATCCGCCGCAGTATTGTAATGCATTGTCTGCACGGCCGGCGTGGAATGCCAACGACCACATTGCCGCCTCCCCTCGGCTCTCTGCAAGGCCCCTTATGTGCGAAATTATTTAAAACGCTCAGCCACGGCGAGGATAGCACCAGTGGAGTATGTTTAGCCGGTGGTGCAGTGCAGTGCGGTGCGGTGCGGGCAACGGTGGTGCTGGCGGTTCGGGTTAAGAGACCCGACATCGCCGTGTAATCGCCATAGTTGCGTGTGCGACTGGAGAGGCCCGCAGCCAGTTTTATATTTGTAACACGTGTTCTCGGCTATCACAGACAAGCGATGGCTGGCGGCTGCCGTCACACTGACGCTGGCAGGAATGCCTTCCAAATATGCTCCGGCAACCGATCGCCGCCCACCGCCCGCCGCCGCCTGGCTATCTTCCTAGAACTGGCAGTGGCGGTGGTGGCCGTGTAGCCAGCCAGCCAGCCACCTCCAGCCACCCCGGCCACCAGATGTGTCGCTACCTGCAGTCGGCCGGCCCAGCCTCACTGATACACACACAGCCGGGATAGGTTTACACAGCAGGGGGAGGTGGAGCACAGGACGGAACTGCGCGGCCGTTCCATCTATCGTGCACACGGCCAAGGTAACGATAGCCGGGTGCCTAGAAATGTACCGGCTTCGCACACAGAGGTCTACAGCTTATAAAGCTGGCCTATGACAACACATGGCTTCTAGCAGGGCAGTGCGTCCGCCACCAGGCATTAGCAAAACATGCGGCAGTCAAGCTTGCCGGTAAGGAGATTTTTGTCAGTTGCCCCTCCCATGGTTGCTATGGACCCCCCTGTGTGCCACCCATTCACCCGTCGGTTGACATGCCCTGTACTCTCCAAAAATCGTTGTTTACCCTCTTCACCGTATGCAGCGTATAATGACCAGAAGAAATCCTACACTGTAGCATGAATCAGTTTCATTTTCATCTTCATATATTTAGGCGCTCTGTTCTAAATTTAGCAGTGACAAAACTATGTTATTTATGATGACTGTCAAGCATTCTTGATCAAATAACACGTTGCAACGTTCACAAACCGTTTCCAGTCGCTCTTATGACTTAAGATCAAAAACACCTGCATCAATTTCTAGAATGGCGACAAAAACTAAAAGTTACTTACATGAAAAAGCACATGTTGTGCAGTTAAAATGCACTTTGTTTAACACAAAAAGCAATACGCCTATTTTAAAACGAAAATAACTGAAGCCATATTATTTATGGTAATCAATGCAAATCGTCAAACTAATGAAGCAAAGAGACCATCCGACCCAAAAACAATCAGAGCATAACGGAACAATCTACACCAGAGATGATGTGGTGATGTGTAACAGTTTTATGGTGATTTACATAGTCATGCATAACCACATGTATACAGCTGTGAAATTTTGCTGGAGCTTAAAACTGATTAAAAAACTATGTTCTAACTGCATGGTATTTTGGATAACATGGTATTTTAAAAGGTTATTTCATTGTATTAACATTATTCTGTCTTTATTACTATCATTAGAATGTCGATCACTTCCACCACTTTAAATTAGTTATATCATGGTTTGGTGACGTACGCAGTAAGTTACTACCAATAATTGCACAATAATATATATCATATTGCTGTTATTTTACATGTATGTACACTCATGAATTAATTTAACAACTGTTGCCCTGCAATTCTACTGATATGGTCCAAACTCAGACTCTATGATATCATGAATGTAATTACAGCGTATTGCATTAATCTCCCCTATGATAAGAACCAGGAACCCATGTACACTATATATAGCCAAAGCAAACGGAAGGAAAATGTAATTCTAGTGATAGCAACTGGTCTGCAGCATGATTGGTAAGTATTGTCAATTCTGTTATGTTACAACATGTACGTAGATGGAAACTGTGTTGTGAGCAAGAAAGACATTTGAAGATAGAACATAAAGCTTGATTCCTCAATCCCACCTACTGCCATTTCGAAACTTAGGCAATTTCATTCACCCCACATTTGCCTGTGTCTTTCGGAAGAGACACTAAAACCTGGTGATCCCTTCTATCTGGTGTCTATGTCAGGGGAAGTAAAAGACCCCACCTAAGAACCTGCTTCAAACGCCATTCGTCGTCATTCCATATTGCTGTCACACCAGTCAGTCTTACGTGGCCTTTCTTGAAGTAACAATTGTGATAATAATACACATGCGTAACATCTGGTAATAGAACCCTTCAGTACAGTGGAGATACGACTGCGATCCATTTCCTCTCTGGGCCAGGATATATTTAACATGCCCCCGAGAAGTCTGTGGAATTATTTTCAAACGAGCAAGTTATTTCTGTATTCTATATGGTGTAGAACAATCGTGTGCATGGTATGACCCCACCCCATGCCCCAGTCATGACACAAACATTGCATTAATAATTGAAGTAATTCCAATGAAAGAGAGGATTCATTGATAAATCTGTCATGCAAATCACATCATTGGTTGGCACTTGTTAAAGTACACAACAGCTTGACGAATTAAACATCTAAGTGTAAAATGTCTTCTCAAATATCTTTGATGAGTAAGCAAAATAAAAAAAGTTCTGTTTGCAAAACTAAATTAAACTACCTCTGGCGGTAAATAGGATATTAAATATGAAATGGACTGTGTCAACTATGTGTTATATCACAGAGTTTGACATGTAGCAACATATACAGTTCTGCAAATAGTTTTTGTTAACATAAAATAAATTCATTCCTCTTATGCAGTCGACGTGCGATCAAACGAAATAGTATCGTAAGCACTACCACACAAGAATGACTTAACATACGTAACCACAATTACGCACAATGTAGAATTGAACAGGCTATGAAAAACAATGCCACAAATTTGACTTGTCAATACTGCAGGACAACACTCAACGCCACCTGGCGGCAAATCTTGCGACGTCCTCAAGAAAATCGACGTGCGAGGACTTTGAAGACAAGTCCATCACAAGGCTCAGAGAACAGCTCTGCTGTAATAATCACTTGAAAAATTCAACCGGCCCTGCCCGAGTCTCACCGCAAAGCTCAGTGGAATCAACTGGCTTGCTAACAATGCATAAAATCAACATGGAGCATTGATTGTGGCGGAATACTGCTGCCAGACATGCAAGGTCTGTTCCGTCTCTTTACGGACGGCTATTGTTTTGTCTTCTGTGGTATAGGTCACCCTCCACGACTGCTCGCCAACTGGCGAACCTCGGCGGAAATCACGACTTCTAAAGCTCTTTCAGGTATTGCGAGAATTGCATAGAAGTAGAACTGAAATGTTTAAGTTAGTTCAGACATTATTTGATTTATTTACAAAATATTAATCTTTAATAAAGCTGGTTCAGGTATTACTAAATTTTTTAACAATGCAATTTTAAAGGTGGTACAGTTATTCTCATAAATGGGTAAAGAAACACATTTAAAAAATGGTAACTTCAAAAGTTTTTTTTGCAAATCTTATATGAACTGTGTGTTTAAATAATAATAATATTGTAAAACTTCTATATAGCGCCTATATCCTTAACAAGGTCAAGCTCAGAGGTGCAACAAACAAAATCATGTGGCTAATCATACACGGGGACAGGCAAAGGTTGTCAATGGAGCATGGAACCGCCGAAAACTTATGGTGGAATAGCAATTTCAAGCAAATATGTTTTCAGTTTTATACAAAAGGTGTTAGACCACATAATGAAGAAATCACAAGTGACCTGTGTCTTCGGCTGTATATAAAGAAGTTTTATGATAGGGGGGGATGTGACGGCACTGCGATGTTACGCTGTAGCTGGCTGAATTTGGGCCAAATCGTTTCTATTTACGTTCATTTGGTCCCCTTCAACCAGCTGTAGTTGGCATTTCTCCCACCTGGCGGCTACCGAACCAAGGCAACAGAAAGTATGACGACATATACCCCATGCTACAACGATTTAGGGAAACAGTGTTTTATGTTACATAAGGACTTGCATAAGACTAAAATAAACTTCATGGTTGCCAATGACGATGAGGATAATTCAGGAAATCTTCCACATTTTACATAATAATTTCTGCAGTTCTTTTTCAACAAGACAATACAATTTAATCAGTAATTACTGTCACAGTAAGCTGCAATTTTAGATATGCTGTGTTTACTAGAAACATAGTGTGCCATAAACCCGCAAGGAGAATGGTCTAGAATATCTAAGTACTATAGAAATAACAGTTCATTGCAACATTCCTGAACTATAAATGCCAAGAATAATATCACTGGGGAAAATGTCCAGTACAAATTTATCAAGCTGAGTGAACTGAACAATTGATAACGATGTGAACACAACCATTAAACAATAAATATTTGCAGAAATGTGAATACCGCAAATAATACTGTCTCCAAAACTGAAAGACTGGTGCGATGCGTTAGATAGGAAGCAAACCTCGTTTTAAACTAAAGACCACAAGGTACAGTACATCATAATAATACATTTTTATTAACGTTTTAATATAAATTTTGTTTTATATTAACAGTTTTAAGAGAGCATATATCGCTCCCCCCCAAGCACACAAGCTTCGATTGGACTTTAATAACGCCTGCAAAGAGCCCAGTCCAGTATATGGAAGAAGAAGAAGAGCACAAAATGACTGATGTTGCACAAGTGGTTGAGAGGCTTCAGCCTCCGTACCGACATAAGAGATGGGGCGGAAGCATCTTATATATAAGGTATCATAAATAGCCCTGACAGAGGAAGCCACGTGGGACAGCCACACACATATAGAAACACACACTTCTGTAGCTATACGTAGGTAACAGCTGAGTTCAGGGCTGACATTACAGACATAGGCCGGAGCTGGTGGTGGAGCCAGTGTTAGCCTGCCTACCACGTGGAGCCACTCCACTCCGGACAGCTGCGTATGCCGGAGAACAGGTGTCTCGTGTAATGTTAGCCCCCTGTGTAAACACACAGGGATGCCATGGACTAGTTCGATCTGCAGTGTGCAGCACAAAAAGAAACCAACTCCTCCTGGTGTAACACACTTTCCAAACTAAGCAAGTGTTATGTATATGTGTGTGATGCCAGTGTGTCTCCGAAATAGTGTCCTCTGTGACATGATGGCGACTTCGGAATTTTGAAAAATCTCCTTAAATTAACCCTTCATTGCACAGTGTAACTCTCATTGTTAAATTATTGTTGGATATACACACTGTATGTCTAAATAAGGCACCTTGATACAAACAGAAACCTCAATAAAGTCACAAACCCTTTTTTGATAACTTGAACCCCAATATTTTTTTCTTCAAATATATGTTTTTTGTGTTGTGTGAATATGTATATAGCATACCAAAACAATCCCCCAAAATATTAATTAATTAATGGTTAAACAACTGATTCAGTAAATGACTTGTTTTTTCTTAGCTCGTTATCCTACTTAAAAATTCCCTAGATTTATTTAATTGCAAAATGTTCTTGATTACAACCTGAAAGCCATATCACTATTGACTATGACATTGTGTGAGTACCATGAATGAGATTCTGTGTCCTGCGATTCATTTTGTTTTCAGTGTCTATGAGGGATGTGGTCAACAGGTGGTCAACTGGTCAAGAATAGGCACTGACAGTGGGTAAGTAATGCCTTCTCTCATCACACACTTTCTGGCTGATTCTTCTCATGAAATGTTACTGCCACGTGGACCCACATGTGAGCTTGACTAATTATGAGTTGCTACGTCTGGCTCCTATGTTAGTGACTATGTGCTAGTCTTAATAATATATATTGCACTACATTCATTTTCACAACTTCTGCATTATACAGTTACTTTATTTGTATTACTAGTCTGTATTAGTTCTTGAGAAATACTGGGAAAATAAACACACTATCTATTCCTCCATCTATCTACCTGTCTATTTCACGGTTAGGCTCCTAATACATCCACAAAGTCACACCAAACAGTATATGTGTTTGTGTGTTCACATGCAGGCTTTCTGTTTTTCTTTTTTGAAATCAATGTTAACAAATACATGCATTCAGCACTGGTTTGTCGACTCCCTCACCCACCAATAAAATGTTGTACGAGAGTTGTAATTTGTACATGAAAACGTATCTATGACATCCTTGTGAACACACATACACAAACACCTAACGAACATTTGTTTCAATTGACACATTTTCACTGGCACCAGGCAATGAAATGACAAACCAGACAAAAAATCGAATAAAGATGATATCACTTGATCAACATTGAGAGAGACAAGCTTCAAAGTTGGTTGAAAACAAGTGGGCCTGTTTTCAGTGTAAGGAAATCACACACCGCAGAAGAGAACGTTCACAAACGTGAAAATCAATGGCTGACACTGAGGCCGTCACAAGGTGATTAATTGAGTTGCCACGTGACATGTCTGGTGTCCTTGTGCGTAGACTCAGGACACTATTGTTATGTTAATTACATCACATTCGCTCGAATTGAAACAGCACAAGTATCTAGGAATGTCAGCTAGGAAACAGGACGTGGGTGATGTAACTCACCCCTCACTGAATCCCTGTGTCTTTTGGAAGAGGCCCTAAACGGGTTTGGACCCGTCTACCTGGTGCCTATGCAAGGGAATCAGCCCAATTATCCAATCTACAAAAACCAACATAGTTGCTGCGATTGCTGGTGCAAAAACATTGGGTGGAATACAGGACTAACCATCACGAATGCTCTCACTTGGAGTAGGTGGCTCTCGGTTCTATTCATGACCTCACTTTATTATGATTATTATGTAAGGGCAACATTTAATGGCATCTCTATTTACAGTGGATAATGTATTTTACCTGTTTCAGAGCCAGCCAGCCAAAATTGCACTGACTTCAAAGAATTGCAAAACATCATTTGAGACTTGCACACCATTCTAAACTTCTATTTTTCGGTGCTCAATAGTCAAATGTCACCTAGTAAATAATACATTTCTTGAAATTACAGATCACTTTCTATTTCTTTCCGAAAACAAAATAGCCACATGACATGACTCACTTTCACTATTGTTGTTGCTTACACTGGCATCCGACACATTTTCTTAAAACACGACATGTCATTTCTTATTACAACTTCCAACTGATTTTCGTAAACAAATCAACGCAAATGGTAAAATCAGGGGCCAAACAACTTCATTTTATAATGATTACCCTCATTGGTCCACTGGAAATGGACGTATGGACATCTGCCAATGCTACTAGATGTTGAAAAATTACACTGTCGCAATACTTGGAAAAATCCGTGATCGCTGGAATCGGCTATGTGGAACTGAAACGGATACCTTGGGCACCGTGCAGAATTTGGTATGCTGTTCTTTTCTAGATGCTCGCTGTGGCCACAAGACAATGGATCATGGGCAATTACATCACACTGGACGCTCACTGCCAGTTTATTGCCAACTATCTCAAGTGATCGCCACGGTCTGTATGTGTCTTGGGAAATCAATGTGTGTGTCCTGGGACCGGCCGTGGCTTGTTACAACACAAATGATCTAGAACCAGAAGGCTAACCTTGGCTAGTTGTGCTCTTTTGGTCAGTGTCTGTTATTAAGGTGAGTACGGGACAGTGGGTATCAATGGACGTATGCAGCATAAGACTGTTACTGTCCTCTCTCTTCATGGTCAAGAAACATCTGGGTTCATAGTTTGAATGGTGAATTACAATGGTAAATGTTAATGGTAGATTTGAATGGTTAATGGTAATTGTTTTATGTTATATTGTAATGGTAGATTTGAATGGTAAATATGAATGGAAAATTTTAGTGGTAAATGTTAATTTTATGGTAAATTGTAATGGTAAATGTTAATGGTAGATTTGAAGGTAAATTTTAATGTAAATGTTATTTTGTTTTAAAAAATTGTAATGGTAAATGTTAATGGTAGATTTTATTGGCAAATGTTAATGGTAAATGTTAATGATAATTTTGTTATGGTAAATTATAATGGTATATTTGAATGATAGCTCGTTATGGGAAATGTTAAATTTTAACTGTAAATTTTAATTGTAAAATTTAATTGAAGCACTGGCAGATGTGACAGAGAGACAGAGCAAGCAGTGGTGTGTGAAACTGAAACTAAGGTCAACAAAACGTGGGCCGTCACTCTGCACTCCAACAGCACAAATTCTGTAGCTGGTCACTGGTTGTTCTGAAGGCAAATGAGCGCAGTCTCAGTAATGTTGTTAGGCCGGCCTGTCTGCTCACTGAGTTAGTGGCGTCACTCAGCATTCACTGTCACTGTCGGGTACATGCAACGTGTATACATATTAACATTATACAGCATCACTTGCAACATGCCGGGAATGGCAGATTGCACACGGAACAGCGGTCAGAAAGGTCAAAGCTACATGTCTCAGTGGCACCGGTATAGAGGTGGTGGATGCCAATGGTAGCGGTATGGTAAATGTGGTGGATTCATGGTGAATGGCAATGGTAACATCTACATTATGACAAATGTGGATGTCATAGCTTGTGGTAGACAAGATAGTGTCAGCGGTATGGTGAATAAGGAAGCCAAACCACACTGTATAGTAAACTGTGTCAGTGGTATGGTGAATATTGATGCCAATGCCAGTGATATGGTAGATGTAGTGGGCAGTGCCTTTACAACATCAAATTTTGATGCCAATACCTGCTGAGTGGCAAATGTGGATGCCAATACCAGCACCATCGACTATATATGGTTGCCAATTCCAGGGGTATACAGGTAACAAGCTTCCTGGGATTACTTAGACCCTAAAGAAGCTTCCCGTTGGAAGTTACCAGTTACTGGAACCCCGCCTTTAAACCGCAGTTGATTGGTAACGAGAGAGTGGCATGCCACACACAACATCCCACGATTCAGCCACATTACGCCACCACTACAAAGAACAACTCCCTATATACAGGACACCGTCCCTCCCTCTGAAGGAGGTTTAATTACGAAGCGATGGCGGTGAGGACATCGGATGTTCCCGCCAGCCGAGCCGAGACAGCCGACTGTAGACTCATTGTCTTTTTATTGATTATCACAACGCCGCGGGCGTTCACACCACACCGCTGTCTGCCCAGTCCCTCCCTGCACCTGGGTACGTCTAGCGGGAGGAGGCTGTCGGAGCCTTCCTCCCCTCCAGGGAAGTGTCTGCATACCTTCGGCTCATTCCCGGTCCCCGTGGCCTGCGATGGGGTACACCTGGGAGTCGGAAGGGCGACAAGAAGGCACCAAACAGCAGGCAAGAAGTGGGATGAATTAGCAATCCTCCCCATGGCGCACGGCCCATACATCACACGACTATTGAGGGGCAACTGACGGTGGCTGAAATCATTTCAACCACAGACTATGTTCCCGACCGTATCCAACGTGTAGAGTTATCGATAAGACACAAAACGATACAATAACCTTTAATGGTCTGAAATGGGAAATTTGCATGGTAGAAATTTACATTAACACAACACAACATTTGTTTCTTTACATAACAATGTTAGTAGTAGTCGTCGTCGTAGTAGTCGTAATCACAGATACTGCCCAGTTCACACTTGTTTCCCCATTGTAGTCCCCGCTCCTCCCTGTTCATTTCCCCATTGTAGTCCCCGCTCCTCCCTGTTCATTTCCCCATTGTAGTCCCCCCTCCTCCCTGTTCATTTCCCCATTGTAGTCCCCGCTCCTCCCTGTTCATTTCCCCATTGTAGTCCCCCCTCCCTGTTCACTTCCCACTTCCTGATCTCGCACCGAGCAGCCTGTTGAAAGTTGCCATGAAAGACTGCAGCATTCATTCGATCGTGCTCTTTCAGACATATGACACAACATAGAGAAATCCGACAATAATTCTGTATCAAAGTTACACCACATGAATCTAAAGGTTCAGTGTAATCAACATTAACACCCCCCAGAGATATCTCTATGATCCTTGTACGTACCCCCGGTAGTTCCCAGACATACAGCCCAGACAGTGGTGGCAGGTGTCTGTACCCAGGGGTAAGAAGGGTTCTACCAACTCTACAGCTAATTGTCTACTCTTGTTAGTTCGACACCAGCTAATCACACCTCCGGCCCATGAGCCAAGCTGAACATTCAGAGAATTCCTCCAGTATTCAACTCTTACGTAATCATGTCTGTCCCAGCAAAGTGAAACGATATCAGAAAATAAATGTTCAAGGAGTCTCCTGATAAATAAGATGTTATCATGTTGCTAGCGCATGACCATGCCACAACAAGTACATATGTATATGTATACATAACTATAAATAAGCTATTGTTATCCACATTAAAAACTAAAGAAAAGAACATGAATAGTGGTCAATAGGTCTACAGTGACCACCAGTGTCCATCACTTCAACCAGGACTGACGTCCACACACTATAAAAAGTAAACAAAAGTAAGTTCTTATATGGTGCCGTATCCAGTCCTCAGTACTGCTCAAAACTTTACTTCCGTGGCAGACCTATTCATTCTAATACCATCTCAACTTCTTTGGGAAGCATCCAGCCACGCTGCAATCAATGCACGAAGGCTGCTCGCACAAATATCCACTACTTTCTACAGCCAGGTACTCATTCATACAGCTGAGTGAACTGGAACAATGTAGATTGAAAAAAACTTGCCCACGGTTTCAACACCGCAGCAGAGGATTCAAACCCGGGTTCTCTTAGTCGAGTGTGCGAAGCTCTACCCCTGAGCCACTGCACCCTACTGTCTAGACTGTCTAGACTGCCTAGAGTGTCTAGACTGTCTAGGCTTCACAACATCACAGAATGCTCAACTAGCATCAGGAACGGTGACATGAAATGGTTGGCGCTCTACTAAAAACTGCAATTACATCGTGAAACAGCCACCACAATGTGTACAGGCACACAACGTCACTAACGAGGTGTGTTTTAGGGCAGAGTGGAATCACAGCACGATCTGAATGCACTGTCTGGGTCAATTTGGTCTATCCACCACATCACAGCAGTGGTTATTAGCTAACTCAAACATGGATTGGTTAGACCTTTGCATTGCCAAAATGGCTGTATGCAATTATGTCACCTACATATGTATGTAAACTATGTACAGTATACTGGACTATGGTTTCAATGCACTATCTACTGAAAACTCCAACAACAAAATATTTCTCTACAAACGAAATGTTTATCGCCAAAATATCCAGAGTCAACATTCTAAGCTTCTATTCTATCAAGAGATATCTCCACGTTGTAGAGAAGACACACCATACAAATTGCTGAAATGACATTCAAAATTCCAGTTACGAAAACAAAACCGCTGTTAAACTACAAATACTGCCCAGACTCCGCTAGCCGCAGTATATTTATGGTAACACGTTAGCTGGTGACCCAGCCAAACATACACCAGTTCTAACATGTGACATCGTAACAAAGTCATGAATCTGCCCAAATAAAGTGGTCAATTACTGGCACCCCAGGACAAGGGTGGTTAGGTGCTAGGTGGAAAGGTGGGAAGACACAGTGTACTGCCTTGATGCTGACGCAGAAGTTTGTTCCTTGGCACTACCATCGCCAGTATGTAGTACTACAGCACTCAACATGCATAGTCTGACTCGTACTCTTAGTTGTAGACTCCATACGAATGTAAATGACAAGATCCCATTCAGATTTCAGAAGTTGTGTAGTTTTCACGCGTACTACACATAATTTACTTAAACATGTCGCTAGCTTACAGTGATTGTTACCCTGCGATTTGTGGAAAGTACGTTGTTCAGGCTTACACTTCAGTGCAAATACACAATAATTATGTATAAATATTAGCTTCACTTTCTGATTTTTAATACAAATTTGAAGTTTCTCAAATCTGATATAATAAATTTGAACTATGTTAAAACAGTGTATTTGTTCATATATATATATATATATATATATATATATATATATATATATATATATATATATATATATATATATATATATATTATATATATATATATACATAATATATAATAATATATAATAATATATATAGTATATATGAAAAAATGAAACACAGGGAACTCCAATGGGAACTGTTTTGTTGTGTTAGTGATGAACCACTCATCTGTGCTGGTGTTCGATGGAAACATAATAAAATATGCATTATAAACTGGTGATTTGTTCGTCTGCGCAAAATGCCAAAGACACAGGGACTGACGTGAAGTGATAAAGCACCTAGCAAATACTCAATAAAACAACAACAGAGATATGAACAGGCTGCAACGTTAAGTGACAACCCAACTCACTCACATTCCCTGCCAAATTATTCACACAGAACCAGATGGCAAACACTAACTGTTTCTCCGAGGTGGGATTAATCTGCAAGGAAACGTAATATTGGTAAAATATTTTATTTAACCCTTTTTTTTACCATATAACAATATATTTAGTTTTATTAAATGTATAGTGTTTGAAGCTGCGTTTCAACTGAGACAAATGCAGATCTACCATCCTAGTAAATCAGAGAGTGGACAAATGACCAATGAGATGGTTTTTACTATTTTTGTCTACATGCCTAACAATCAAATGAAAAAATTTCATATCCATATTCAGTGGACTTGATACGTTAACAGTTCAATTTTTTTGAAGTTGTAGTCACCACTGAACAGTCATGAGTGCTCTCTTTTTGAGTTACAGAAAACCAAAGTTAATTCAGCAAGGAAATGTCCTTACGTACAACATTTGTAATTCAGTGCATGTGTACTATTTTCCACATTACAACATTTCCACTGGCCGTCATCACAGATTCATGAAGCAGTGCCTCCTGGGATACCTGCCCCCGCTGACAACACGGCCCGACCTGATTAGAGGAACCACCTGTGCCACCAATTCAAACTACCTCAAACTGGGGACACACACACAAGTCATAGGGTATTAGCAGGAAAGTATTTTAATTGAACTTCTACCAATCTTGTCATAGGAATTTTACTAACTGCATGACATAGGCAGAACGTCTGGTCCAGTTGCTCGTATATTTTTAGAGATATGTTTGGGCATATTTTAGAGCCTGCTTTTAACGTTTTAATTTTACACACATTTTCAACCTTACATATTTTATAGTTTGGAATTTCAGTGTATTATATATTTAAGACTTTTTGTTTTTATTAAGTACTCCTTTCAAAGACGTTAAAATGTAGTTAATCTTTTGCCATTTGCCAGCTAAGATGCTGGAATGTATGCACAGATATTCACAATCAATCGACAAGATGCAAATGCAGATATTGAGCAACTGACCACCTGTTATTTCAATGCCCAGTTTTTGGACAATACTTGAGAGAAGTCTATTGTGCCACAAGCCTGCTGTGTCCTTGACCCTGGCTACAGTGGGAGGGGGATTACACGGGCCACGTGAACTCATGGGACGACAGACACCGACTGGCGGAATGCACTGTCCAGGCTAATGCACTCTTATATTAATGCGCTAAAATATGCAATCGATACACAGCAGCAAGCACCCATAAACATGCTCATTCGGCGGAGTCTGCCAGTATTCTGTCCCCGGATGGCGTCGTGTTGGAGTCATATGTCTGCCTACATATGTAATGTTATCATGCACATGTACAGTCAAGCCGGAATGAGATATGATCATTCATGTCACATGCTGTCAAATTTAGGCTGTCTTCCATTTGTTTGATTGATTATTTAATTCATTTAAGATCAATGATTAACGAAACTATGTCCCCCAGGTACAACATGTGAAAATATATAAACACATACAGAAACATTACAACATTATTATGTTACATGTATTCATTATTCAAAATGCATAATTGTAGTAGAAAATGACAGTGGCGTGATGACATGTAAGAAACGTATGTCTACTATGATTTGTATGTATATAACCTGTGTACGTAGTCGTATTCTATATTGTTTGTTGTTATCACTCAATAAAGTGATTAAGTTCAATCAGCACCATGCAAGAAATAGTACAATGATTCCATACCAAGTAAATTTGTATGTGTGCCTACTGCCTAGTAAACTTTTTTGCAGAAGTTTATTGTATGCATGGCATTCCTGAAGTGTATTTTGGGTGTTATGCATACTATACAGACTGGTAATCTGTTGCAGGCACAATTGTTGTCAGTACCAGGCCAAGATGTTTGTGAATGCCTGAAGCTAAGTTGAATCATGAGCAGGCATGTCTGTCTTCATTTTAACAGACTGTGAAATTTGATTACAGAACGACAAATCACACCTCTTCATTGATTGGATTTTAAGTGACATTTGTCTCAACGAAATAAACCTAAAATTTGAAATGTTGTCCCTAGGCCCCTGTGCTGCTATGTCAGCTTCCTCTAGCTTTGCACAAACAACCATTGTCCTTAGATAGTGTCAGACCACCACATGTTAACTCTGCCAGCACTCTACACTTGTATTCATCTCTACAACCCATGTCGCAGTATCCTAACCTTGGGATAAATATTTCCTGGGGGTGATGACTTGATGACTACAAAGTAAGACAGACAACTGAACAAAATATTGCTTATCTTGAGCTGCAATGAAGGCTGTGTTGAACCTTAGTCTTGCACAAAAGGACATTGCCACAAGCATCATTAAACATTAAAGGAGGAAACTGAACTAATTAAACACAGCCTCATAGCGTAGGTGGGCGATTTGAATAAATAATCCATGCATCTAATGGCTGAACTAACTAGCCGTGAGATTGGAGTTTTGTAAACATGCCAGCATGGACCTCCGCACATCCTCTGTCCTCATCTTCTCTTGTTAGCATAATAATACAGTCATGTAACTTAGAAGTGACATGAATTATGCTATGTCCCTTCAGCAGCAACAGCAGGCTGTACTGTGTAGTCTGTTATGTTGTATCACACTGTTGTTGACCATCCATCCATCCATCCATCCATCCATCCATCCATCCATCCATCCATCCATCCATCCATCCATCCATCCATCCATCCATCCATCCATCCATCCATCCATCCATCCATCCATCCATCCATCCATCCATCCATCCATCCATCCATCCATCCATCCATCCATCCATCCACCCACCCACCCACCCACCCACCCACCCACCCACCCACCCACCCACCCACCCACCCACCCACCCACCCACCCACCCACCCACCCACCCACCCACCCACCCACCTGTCATTGTTCGAATAGCATGTAATACAACGGGCCCTTATAATTAGCCCATAAAACAAAACTCATTTACTGTAACAGGTATATATAATATATATATATATATATATATACATATATATATATATATATACATATATATATATATATATATATATATATATATATATATATATATATATATATATATATATATGTCATGGACCGCCATATGACGTTATTATATTTATTATAACTTTATTCAGTAATCGGTGACGCCACCTGGTGATTAATGGTTATCCCGGTAGTATTAATCAGCAGTCACAATAGGTGGCACTGCAGTAGGTTCAGCGGGATTTGGGAGTTGCGTGGGAGGAAGGGGCGGGACTCGAGACTTGCAAACAACGAAGTCGAGTAACCAACCGCATGTACGTTACGAGATGTGACGAATTATCTTGAAAGATTTGTGTGCTGCTCTAACTGATGCGCCAAGAAGTGTGTGCCTGACATTCCTGGCTGTGGGCAGGTACATATCATGATTAATTCTTGTATTCTTATATTATATTTCGAGTGTTGGTATGTATTTGTCTTAGTGCTATTGTTGTCATAAAGTTGTCAACAGAGAACGAATGTCTTAAGTGGATTCTGTTGGTTGTGTTGCGCTGTTGGACAGTGTTTTAACTTACGGTTCATGTACTTAATTTTAATGTATATTGACTGTATTGACATCAGTTTTGAGATGTTTACTTTGATTGATAGTAAAGGTATCCCTGTGTTGTATTGTGTATGTGTGTATATTTATATATGTGGTAACACCTGTGTTATTGTTACAGGGTCTTGTCTTGTCTTGTTGTTCGTGTACAATAAAGAATTGTGGAATGACGATCCAGCGCTCCGTGTCCATCCTTGACATATATATATATATATATATATATATATATATATATATATATATATACACAAACAAAACATATAATTATAATTATATTCACACAGCCTCGCAAGCCAGTAAGCTGCCATCCTCCCACCCACCACTACCCTCTAGAGGGCACACCCTTATGTGCACCTACATAATTTCAAGTACTCCTAGGAAGGTTCCACAGCACATGATGTTGCTATGGCAACACAGACCGGCCGGGCAACCACCAACACCCAAGACTGGTGGCGCAACCTGGTGCACATAAATGTCACTATTTCTCATAGCCATGTAGAACTACGACCCAGAATAAATAACCACAAGCTGAGCATTGTGTCCGTTCTCAAGGACACTGAGTTAGAGGCACATGACTGATCACCAAGTGTGTCAAAGCTTCACTCTGGCATAAGCCATGCAAATATATCTCAGATGGGTGGGTTATGTCTGTTCATATTGGCTCCTTTACGACACACCCCATTCAGATATGGACGTGAGAACAGAAAAGCAAAACAGAAAGTATTTTAATAAGGATACTCTTTATGTTATACCGTACCATATTCTGTGTAGCTATATTGCTTTAGAGAGATAGAGAACAACTAAAATAATGTTGCACTGCTTACTTAAACAGACAGAAGGCAAACTTGACCCTCGGTAGTTTGCTTACAAGAGGAATGCGGGAGTAGAAGTTGTCATTCTATCACTTCTTCATGATACATACATCCACCTAGATAAAGTCAGATGCTTTGTCAGAATCCTGTTTATAGATAATGTATTTGATTGTAGTTGTGTATTTCAGCCAGAAATAGGAATCTTATTTCACCAGTTGTTTACTGTATAACTGTATAACTAATCATATTTATTCTATCAATGTTTCTTATAAACCATTCCTGTATGACATAGAAAGTCATACAATTAGTGGGATAAAGTACATTTATCTTGCATTCTTGCAGCGGCTGAAATAATTCATGTATTTCAGCCAGAAATAGGAACGCATTCTTGTTTCATTAGATGTTTACATATATAACTAATCCTATTTATTCTATCAATGTTTCTTACAAACCATTCCTGTATGACATAGAAAGTCATACAATTTGTGGAAGAAAGCATATTTATCTTGCATTCTTGCAGCGGCTGAAATAATTCATGTATTTCAGCCAGAAATAGGAACGCATTCTTGTTTCATTAGATGTTTACATATAATATTATAACTAATCATATTTATTCTATCAATGTTTCTTACAAACCATTCCTGTATGACATAGAAAGTCATACAATTTGTGGAAGAAAGCATATTTATCTTGCATTCTTGCAGCGGCTGAAATAATTCATGTATTTCAGCCAGAAATAGGAATGCTTTCTAGTTTCATTAGATGTTTACATATAATATTATAACTAATCATATTTATTCTATCAATGTTTCTTACAAACCATTCCTGTATGACATAGAAAGTCATACAATTTGTGGAAGAAAGCATATTTATCTTGCATTCTTGCAGCGGCTGAAATAATTCATGTATTTCAGCCAGAAATAGAAATGCTTTCTAGTTTCATTAGATGTTTACATATAATATTATAACTAATCATATTTATTCTATCAATGTTTCTTACAAACCATTCCTGTATGACATAGGAAATCATACAATTTGTGGAAGAAAGCATATTTATCTTGCATTCTTGCAGCGGCTGAAATAATTCATGTATTTCAGCCAGAAATAGGAACGCATTCTTGTTTCATTAGATGTTTATAACTAATCATATTTATTCTATCAATATTTCTTACAAACCATTCCTGTATGACAGAGAAAGTCATACAATTTATCGAAGAAAGTACATTTATCTTGCATTCTTGCAGCGGCTGAAATAATTGATGCATTTCAGCCAGAAATAGGAATCCTTTCTTATTTCATTAGTTGTTTACATAATACATACATATAACTAATCATATTTAATCTATCACTGTTTCTTACAAACCATTATTGTATGACATAGTAAGTCACACAACTTGTGGGATAAAGTACATTTATCTTGCATTCTTGCAGCGGCTGAAATAATTCATGTATTTCAGCCAGAAATAGGAATGCTTTCTTGTTTCATTAGATGTTTACATATAATATTATAACTAATCATATTTATTCTATCAATGTTTCTTACAAACCATTCCTGTATGACATAGGAAATCATACAATTTGTGGAAGAAAGCATATTTATCTTGCATTCTTGCAGCGGCTGAAATAATTCATGTATTTCAGCCAGAAATAGGAACGCATTCTTGTTTCATTAGATGTTTATAACTAATCATATTTATTCTATCAATGTTTCTTACAAAGATTCCTGTATGACAGAGAAAGTCATACAATTTATCGAAGAAAGTACATTTATCTTGCATTCTTGCAGCGGCTGAAATAATTGATGCATTTCAGCCAGAAATAGGAATCCTTTCTTATTTCATTAGTTGTTTACATAATACATACATATAACTAATCATATTTAATCTATCACTGTTTCTTACAAACCATTATTGTATGACATAGTAAGTCACACAACTTGTGGGATAAAGTACATTTATCTTGCATTCTTGCAGCGGCTGAAATAATTCATGTATTTCAGCCAGAAATAGGAATGCTTTCTTGTTTCATTAGTTGTTTACACATAACTAGTTATATTTATTCAAATGATATTCCTTATAAACCATTCCTGTGCAACATAAAAAGTCATACATCTTGTATTTGCAGAATTTATTCTATCAATATTCTTACTAAAATATTCCTAGTATAATACATGTGGAGAAAGTAAAGTACCTTGACTTTTTTGCAGAATTTGAAACAATCACTTCATTTGTACATTTGTAGTTTACCCATAATTTCCATAATTTGTTCTGTTAATGTTCCATTTAAACCATTCCTGTATGACATAGAAAGTCACACAACTTGTGGATAAAATTACATTTATCTTGCATTCTTGCAGCGGCTGAAGTAATTCATGTACTTCAGCCAGAAATAGGAATGCTTCATCAGCCCATCTGCCCTCAATAAAACCAACCACACCTCAAATAAATTCAATGATTTAGGTAATGCAAACATAAATTAGCCTATAAATGTATGCTTTTTGGTAACAAGATGATATGCCACAACTGGTACACATTTACAGTTTAGCTGCACGACATAAGGTGAAACATTAACATATTGTATTGCACCATAAACATGACTATAGATGAAATGATCACATGACTATTTAGCACACAAAATTAAGTGCAATGTTTCTTTAAACCACTACTGTATGACGTAATCGTGACACAACTTGTGGAAGAAAGTACATTTATCTTGCATTCTTGCAGCGGCTGAAATAATTTATGTACTTCAGCCAGAAATAGGAATGCTTAACGTTGTGTGATTTTTATCCTTACTATCAGTACTCTTTAATCGAGAAAAGCCCTCGCTGAGAAAGGCTTTACATGACAGATGTTAATCAGTGTCATTATGGACCAGTGAAATATATGATTTCTGGTCTAACAATCAACACTAAGGAAGAGCCATGTGACAAGTTGTCTCCCACAGTCTCAAGAGACAGCAACTGAGAGAGGAGAGAGACATCTGTCAGTCTCTGAATCAGTCTCGGAGACAACCTCTACTGCAGACAATTAACACAAGCCTAAGAGACATTCACTGTCACAAGTGTCATCGGGGCCTATGACACTGACAGCATCCACATGAAGAACAACTGACACTGTCAACCATTCAATATCCTCCTCCTCAGCCCCCTATTTCCCCAGATTCCCATCATTTTTCTCCTTGTCTTTTTCCTCTTCCTCGTCATCTTTCCCCTTCTCCTTATATTTCTCCCTCCCCAACTTTATATTTCCAGCTATAAACTTAACCGAATCCAGCATCAACATACATAAAATTATTAAGTTTTTTACATGTACTTCAAGCACAATTTATAAAGATTACATCTAGATTAGTAGCTTTTTTCCAATCACTTAAACCGTTACTGAAGTAGAGAAAAACTATATTGGTACCAGCCCTGTGACGTAGACATCAGCCATAGACATAACAGACTCTAAACCATATTCTAGGAATTGCAACAAATGTGATTAGAGCAAAGTTGAAGGCACTATGATTCGAGGACACCAGCTCGACTTATTGTCATCACCATGAACACAACTTAATAACAACCCATATTTTGTCAGCTCAAGTTATTGTCATCACCATGATCACAACTTAATAACAACAAAGCTTTTGAAGTGAGGCAGCGAAGACATCACTTCCTCACAGTAGATGAATCTAGTACTGATCTCTGTCAGGGTTTTCCTCACCAACAACGTGACGTTGCTAAATCAATCTGTCTCACATGCAGTCTTCGCATAATTATAGTTGCCTTACGTTCTATTTTAAAGATATCTAATTGAGGCCACAATGTTTGAACACATAATGGGCAGGACACGTACAAAGAATGGCTGAAGGGAAAATGTCAAAATGACCAGGGAAAGTAGCCAAGAGTGGCAAACAGCATAGCGGGAGACCTAGGCAGAGGTGACACAACAGCATAAAACGAAACCTGAAGAGGGCTGGCATATACAGTCTAACTGGGTGGCAACCGTGAAGAGTTGAGGGGAGAACTGGTAAGAAAAGTAGAAGCTCTCCAGTGTCGTGGACCCATCCCACAAGGGAACAAGGGGAAGATGATGACGAAGGCTGAACACGGCAGTACTGACATACATTTTTGATGGTTTGGCACTGGATTACATAATAAACAGATCATTTCAACAAGCATAGGTAATGTAAGTCAACATATGTCATCGTAATTAACTACTTACATCATGAGTTCAATTTATCACCCATAACGGTGCCCAAAAGTTGTGAATTCTTCTTTGACATATATAATATGATATGAAACTGGCAAGAACCAATTCATTGCAATGTCTGTGTCAAGAGACAGAGCAACTGCACAAACCTCATAGGTTGGTACGAGACTACACACAACAGTGACACTCCATCAATACAGTCAAACCCCTCATTAAGGTCACCTTGGTAATGAGCAACCTCATAATTACAGTTACTCTGGCAGTCTTAAATTCTTTCTTTAACATACTTAAGCAAATTATCATTACATCCAAAATATAGAGTTCAATTTGCATGTACAAAGAATTCAATTAAAATAATTCTTCCAAATTAATGACAATGTTCACCAAAATGTCCATAATGGCACAGTACAGGAATCCAGGCCAACTTCACTCATTAGACCATTACTCCGAGGGTGACCTTAATACAGAGGTTCCCCTGTAACTACAACCAATCAAGTCCTACCTGTCAATGTATCTTCTTCAACCGCCCTTTCCATGTCACTCTTGCTTCCCACTGATTGTCACGCCAAGAAGCAAATGTCACATGACAGTCACATGACAGCATCAAGAACTTGCAATCACTGCTACGACCAGCACTGACAATTCCAGTTCGACTTTTCTTTGTTTCACTTCCACTGCATCTGACGTCTGGCAAACTTGTTGGGTGATGTAGAAATCCTTCCTGTCAGCCAAGTTGATGCCTATGCAATCTAAAACTGGATCTATGCGTAACAGAACAGTAACACAATTGGCAAACATCACCAAAGCACAGTTTTCTCAACCAGTCCAACGCCTTCCATATGAGACAGCTGAAAGGTAAACATTGTGAGGCACCGCATCGTCAGATTGAGTCACTGAAAACACATATAAACATTGACATGTGAGCTGCACTGAACCCCACTTCCACCCACAAACCCCCCCCCCCCCCTACTCCCTCTTGCCTATGTCGAGACCGCCCCACTAACCTGGGATTGCCCCGCAGCGCCGCATGGTGGAGGGCATTGAAACCATTGTTGTTCATCACCGTCATGTCGGCGTGATGATCCAGGAGCAGTGTCAACATGTCATCTCTCTTCTTGCTGATGGCGTCATGGAGGGGGGTGTCACCCTCCGAGTCCTGTTGTAAGAAAGACACTGTCGTCAATGATCAAGTCATCCTGTAGGTATACAGACTAGACACACCTATCCTAGTTCAAAATAAGGTCTAATATGCCCACACCCCAGCCAAAGCAGCTAGAATTTAAAAAGCTTGATCACAATTCAACAAGAATTAAAATGTTCCCAATCAACCCAGTGTGTGTGTGTGTGCGTGTGCGTGTGCGTGTGCGTGTGCGTGTGCGTGCGGAGCTATTAATCCTAAACACTTAGGATTTTTGTTTTCAAACAGAATAATCGACACCACTGTTAGATATTTATGTTTCTATTCACATGACATGTTTTTGATGCATGTTTAGGATTGCCAAAACATGCATCAAGGACATTGCAACAACCTATAAATTTGAAATTATACTACTCAGACTAGTTAATTATTTTAGTTGTAACAAAACAAACAAAAAACCTACACTTTCACCCTGCTAATAAATTTTTTTTGTCTCTTTTTCAGATCATCCAAGTGTCCACTAAGGCTCAAACAATCCCAATTTGTCACAAATAAGTATTTTTCGTCCCGACTTTGACGCACCTGTAACCCGGGGTGACAGCCAAGATCCAGTAGCACCTTCACCACCCCGATATGACCTTTGTTGACCCCAATGTGGAGGGGTGTCTGACGCCGCTTGTTGCGAGCGTTGAGGTCCGCGCCCCCGCGATGAAGCAGCTTCATGACATCCGCCTCGTCACCAAACGCAGCGTGATGGACGGCTCTGTCACCATCTTTGTCCTGGAAATGACGATACAATATAAGTGACCTGTTGGCAATTAAGCATTGCAACTGATTCAATTTCAATTTATATGTTCTTTCACCATTTTCCCAATTTATTTGTCATTTTACTTTATTTTAGCTTAACTTCCTCAGTAAAGCATCAAATCCTATATAAAATGGCACATACTCAATAGATGACATCACATATTTTGTGCACCATTTATTTTATCAATGCTTCTATTAAGATAACCAAAGTACGACATCAAGCCACTTGTTAAGAGAATTTTTTTCAGAATTTGAAATAATCAATACATACAGCCAGTTTTAGTAATGTTTAACTTTATTACATTTGTACTTTTGTCCTAGTTTCCATATTTAAATGTATTCAATTCAATTCAATTCAATTCAATTCAATTCAATTCAATTCAATTCAATTCAATTCAATTCAATTCAATTCAATTCAATTCAATTCAATTCAATTCAATGCAATGCAATGCAATGCAATGCAATGCAATGCAATGCAATGCAATGCAATGCAATGCAATGCAATGCAATGCAATGCAATGCAATTCAATTCAATTCAATTCAATTCAATTCAATTCAATTCAATTCAATTCAATTCAATTCAATTCAATTCAATTCAATTCAATTCAATTCAATTCAATTCAATTCAATTCAATTCAATTTATTTCAAAACACACACACTTAAAAAGCAAGCAATACAAATACAAATAATAAATAACATGGTACGAATGAAATACAATTAAGAAATATGTTCTGTCAGTGTTCCTTTTAAACCACTACTGTACGACGTAATCGTCACACAACTTGTGGATAAAAGTACATTTATCTTGCATTCTTGCAGCGGCTGAAGTAATTCATGTACTTCAGCCAGAAATAGGAATGCTTCATCTGTCTGACTCATAGGTTTTGCTCTCGATAAAAACACTGTTTCTTTAAATTAAGTGACTTCTGTTTTAGGTACCTTGTGGAATGCAAACAAAGAAATTAAATATGGACACTATAAGTTGTTAAAGTGTGGCTTATCGTGTGGGCAGTTGAAAATAAAGAACACTAACAGATCATGTGTAAGGGACGGCTTGGATCTACTAGAGGGTCAAGTATTTATCCTCAACAGTGTACCAGAGAAGAACATTGGCTAAACTTGGACACTGGAGACATTTAGCACATAGCAGCATAAATGGAGAATGACCACCACAAAATTGCGAGGAGATAAACAATAGATGTTTTGACATTAAGCATTGGGTTGATGGAGGCCTAGAAGTGATACGAAAGATTACAAAATATCAGTAATGATAAGTTTGTACGTAGTGCATTGACCAGTCATTTGTATCATTTATTGTAATTACTTCCATGTTAACTACGGAAGCAGTTACAGCTTCAGTAGGCTCCATCTTCATGTGTAACCTCTACACTCTTTTGACCACATTATTACCATCATATGGATGAATAAGTAATAGCCATTCAATTTATAATGTATTCCTAAAATAATCCTGTATTATAGTATAATTATGATAACTAGACGACATCATAAATACAATCATGGGGATATGATATGAACTTCTTCAATATTGTCTTAATTTTATCCCAAACCTATTGTTACAATAATTTTATCCTGCCACAAGATAATGTTTAAAATGGCTAAATGTACTATATTCAGTCAGACAAATCTAGCCATATAAATTAGGTGTCCACCCTTTATGAATGGACTAAAACCACCTAAACTTCTGTCAACCAGACTGTCAATAGCTGTCATTCAATCAATTTGTGTAAAAATACACACAATATGGAAATATCTGTCAGCTATGTGACAGCCCAGCTGAAATAACCTTGAATTTCATGAGACGTCACTAGCAGTGATATGTTAGTTTACAATGGAAATGGCAAATTTGGTGTCTCCACCTGGTGGGTAGCACTAGTAGAAACTACACGAGCCACTAAGTGGAGCCTCCATCCATCATTTTGTCATTGTCACAATTAATAATTTTTCTGATGCTTACTGTATGCTTACTATTCGTTATGACTTTGGTATTTCACTCAAAATAACTTGCAATTTGTTTGTATAAATTTGCTAAAAGAAGGTTTTGTCAAAACAATTTATAAATTGTGAACAGCAAAACTGGGGACCATGGGTATACAAAAAAACTATACATGGAAATGAACTTGATGTGAAGTACTTGACTGGCCCTGTCCACTGGTGACACTAACCTCTATTTCCATGTCAACGTTGTACTTCATGAGTATCTTGATCACCTCCACATGGCCATTCTGTGACGCAGCTTGCAGAGCCGTGTGACCAGCAAACACTCCGTTCACCTACAAGACAGATGCTACGTTGTCACACCAAGTTCTGCCTACATGGTAACAGCATGAAAGAAGCCTCACCTTTCATGGCTTAAATAAAAAAGTTGAGTATATTTGTGGACTTATCTGTTTCAGAATGTATCTGTCTCAGAACTTTTCTCCACAAGAGAAACATGAAAACAGTGAGGGGTGTGTAAATCTATACACTAATGTCACAACCGGTGACAGCAGAAACTAACTGGTCAGCAAGAATGACTTCAAGATCAAAATACTGTCCTGGTGATGACAGCTGTCCTTGCTTTGTTGCTCCAGAGGCAGGTATAAGCTAGTTGAACTCAATCTACTACTCTAGTCCATTTTATGAAATCCACCTGCACATATACAAAATCTTCAATATAAGAATAACTAATTGTTTACGTTTATATCTTTTTTGTACTTCAATTTCTAACATGACAAATTGTGCTTATCTTAAAGATAACTGAATACACTCACCACCATTATCAAAGGCTTTCAAAGCTACCAGAAGTTTTCAGGCATTTGGGTAAGCAACCAGATGTCTGGATGTTAAGCTCAAGATCTACAGACCTGGTGTCTGGACATTATACTCAAGACACAGCTATTAGATAGGAGCTGGGGCACTCCCCCCCACCTGATGGAACCAAACATGCACAGATCTCACTCAATCTCGGCCGTCTCGTCATTTAGTACGATATCCATTTTAAGTTGTTATCCCATCCGTGTGAGGGTGCTGTGTGTTGAAAACCCCCAGCTCGGATGTATTAGTTCTACTCAAGATCTAGAGAATTAAACCAAGATGAACAGAACATAAGCACTCACATCAGCCTCAGGCCTCTGTAGTATCTCCTCCACTTTCTGTGCGTCGCCGTTCGCTGCGGCTTTCACGAGTTCTTCGTTGACGTCTCCCGATACGTGCGTCTCAAACAACTTCTTGAGCAGTGCACTGAGCCTCTCTGTGACACAAAGACAGCAACGTCATCAACCGGAGAGTGTCATTCATTTATTCTTAGATGTAAACTTGTTTTCTGTGTACTACTTTTTAAATACACAGCCTATTTTTACCAACATATTTAACACATACATTGTTTAAAATATCAATTATTTTCTTTTAATTAGCTGACCTTTTGAGGTTCTTTAAAATAAACCGTAAAACCAATATAACATGTTGCACTGGATAACCTCCTTGGAGCAATAACATTTAAATAAACAGGTTATAAAAAGCAGGTAGCCACAAAAACTGCTTTTTTGTTCAGTTGCTTATTTTTAGTTTATGATGAACATTGAAAGTATGTGCATTTCCACTTAAGGCAAATTCATATTAGAAGATTTTCGTTTCTTCCAATATTACACACAGGAAATTTAGGCGAGGTTGCAGTAACTTACCTCCAGAAGAGTTGCCTGTCGCTGTGCCATCAGAGGACGCGACCTTGGTGACAGCAGCAGGGTTGTACGTCCAGCACGTGCCACACACCTCGACCTTGAGGTCAAGGTCATGGTACACCTGCTGCACACGGCCAATTTTGCCAAGTGTCTGGAAAATGAATGAAATGATTGTATACTGCTGGGTAACAGACTATTTCCACGTTCATAGGTAATGAACATCAATCAAACTTAGCAGAATATTTTATAAAGTAGACGTTAAAGAATTTCCAAGAACCTGATGGCACTCAGATGTCGAAGGTTTTTGTAATCATCCACATTAACTGAACTGCAGATACGTCATACCATGTTTTAAAAACTTACCGTAGAATTACACAAGCACTTAATATGTTGGTTAGTTACAATTGCAGATTATCAATATTGATCGAATACTGTTACTGATTAAAAACAAATCACAACATTTACGACTGAAATTTGTGACCATGTGACAGGAGGTGTCTGGATTGGGGCAAAGAACACAAGTGAGAGACAGAGGGAGTCGAGAGGGCTGGTGCTGATTTTGGCAGCAGTGAAACAGACACGGTAGAAGGAAGTAAAAAACGGAAGGTGTGGAGGTCTCTCCGTAGCTTTATGCAGAGACCCATCATTTGGATGGGTTAAACGTATTTTGGATGGGTATGAAATATGGGTGGAGCAGTAAAAGCCTTCAAAAATCATAGATATTGTCAGTTATGCCTTAGAAATTAGTGTAAATGGTGTCACGTGTATGTTTGTAGTCCTTTTCAGGTCAAAAAACTGGCTTAACAGTTGACGTCCACGTGTCCACCAAAAAATGTGTGACTGGCAAAATATTTATCCTGCATAAAGCAGCATCAATTTGGGCCCCTCCCTAAACAAAAGCAAAAAGAGTAGGGAATCCCGACTAAACAGACACCCAAGTATGTGTGGGTATGACTAGGGCTGTTTTGTCACCTACCGGCACCATGGCTTCAGCCCACTCCCCGTGACCTTTCTGCAAGATCTTGATTCTTTCCATGTCGATACAGATCTGCACCAGATCGCCCACGGCATACTGCGGTGGCACGGATGGCTCGCTAGGGGTCGCCACTGCTGCGGAACTCGGTGGGTTCACCTTCGTCAGCACGGCTGGGTTGAATGTCCACCTGGCGTAGTCACTGTTTTCATCAATTATGAGCATCGTATTCTCTTACAACATATTTATATCTACCAGAAAAACATACATTTAGCCCTGCAGCTTGCCAACAAAACCCCTCTATAGCACACAGTTCCAGTAAAACTTGTAACTTTGCAGATACTCATCATAAAAATATGAATGAGATATAATAGTACTGCTAAAATAATCCTGTATCATAGTATAATTATAATTACACGACATCATAAATACAATCATGGGGATATTATTATATGAACTTCTTCCATATTTTCTTAATTTTATCGAAAACACATTGTTACAATAATCGTTTCATCCTGCCACAAGATAATTTGTTAAGTGGCTAAATGTGCTATATCCAGTCAGACAAATCTAGCCACATAAATTAGGTGTCCACCCTTTATGAATGGATTAAAACCACCCAAACTTTTGTCAATAGCTGTCATTCAATCAATCCATGTAAAAATACACCCAATATGGAAATATTTACCCAAAGATGTTCACGTGTCAATTACTGAACAAGGAAACTAAGTGTTACTACAAAGGAATGTCCCCTTTGTAAGTGCCACCATATGACGTACCTGTTTCCACTTGGGTATGACACGACTATGTCGTGGTCTTCATCAATGCCCACCACCGTACCAGTTGTCCCAAGACACTGCAATGGACACACAGAAGTGAACAGTCACGTTGACTTCCAACCAATGTATTCACCTACATGTCACTGGCTTGGACCACAAACTATGATTACTTGGTCAGTATGAAAATATCCCAGACATTAAACGAGTAATGAGTGTATATTTATTAGAACATACATGCATGCATGCACGCACACACACTCACTTTTTCACACCTGTGACATGCTGAATGACAAAAATCAGTTATCTTGAAAAAATGATGTGGTTAAAGATAAAAATCAACAATTTATCTGTTTGCTGCATACACGTCAACACTCGCTAACAATATAACGCATTCAACTACACCACACAATAAATAATACCTATCAAATCTATATGTCATTATAACTACTAGCAACGTTTTTGTTACTGATAATAATATTTACAGACATGTATTTTTACACATTTGTTTATGTTATTTGCATAATATACTTCAAAATACCAAGGTAACTAAAATCTTAAGACATGTCAATCAATGATTTAATCAGGCAATGTTTCAACTGATAAATGTTGAGAAGAATTACATTTGATTTTATATTTCCATGCTAAGTATGAGAGCCAGCTATGAAAAAATAGAGGTTTGCTGTTGGCATGACAACCATGTCTGGACTAACCTCAAACATTCCGTCGGTCCAGCCACCATGCCCGTGCTGCAGTGATTGGACAATCTCCAGGTCAAGGTCAACATTGACCTTGTCAGCAATTTGCAGACCGCCTGGCGCTGTCCTTGACCCAGACCCTTGTTCACCTGAACGACAAACATACCACATCCATGTTTAGAAAAATGTCAAAACTAATTTGTACAGATTTTTATTTTACTTGACGTAAAAAGTAATTAAAAATAAGCCACATTCAATAACTACAAAAGTGTATAGCTAAAAATTTCATTTTGCTATCTTGACCATGCATTTAGAGTTACATGTCTATAGTTTGTTAGCTGCATTGAAGTTGAATTAACCATCCAAAATTGTAAATAACTATTTATAGATAAAAATGCATTTTTTTAGTAATCTTTACTGAAGTTGGCTATCGTTTATGATAGTGTTATTGTACTGTACGATTAATTTGTATTTCTTGTAATATAAATACTGTAGTTGTTTTTATGAACTTATGAGACCACAAACAACCAATTAACTGAACAACGTACCAAGTTGTGGTAAATGGTCTCGGTAGAATGAACCGCCTTTCGCATCGTTGACCACCTTCAAATCAGACTGCAAACGAACACACCAAATATTTACTAAAACTAATACCAGGACAATTGAAAAATTACTGTTACATCTTCCTACATGTGTCAACAGAAATGAAAATTTACAAAGGTCACTACCGGGGCAGTGCATAATTATTTTTTAAATATAACTATTTTTCAACTACCTAGGTAGCGCCTGATTTGAGACGAACTAACACATATTTATCTGCACTCTGAAGACAGTTCTATGAGTATCTACTCACCATGCCTTCAAAGCCAACTCTGTAGAGGTTCTTAGAGCCATTGTCCCATAACACATACGCAGCACTTCGTGGACTTGCTGCACTCCAGTCCTGCAAAGTTATGGTTATTTGTGTATGTAATAGTTATTTTATATACCCTGTACATGTTTTAACCTTAGATAATATATCTGATACTACCATTGTGCGTGCCCTTGACCACAATGTTTGAGACATAGGAGTTTTTTTAATTAAAAAACAATTCATTGTCATTTTGTTAATAAACATAAATGATAGCCTGATGCAAGCTTCTTAGGTACAACAAATGTTCCAGCTCAGTTAATGCCACTGTTCAATTATCTGCTTATTTATATTAATCTTACCTACTTAAACTGTTACCTAAAGGCATGTCAATTTTGATTTAATTGTCAAAGTAATCTATTATATGTATGTTTATATTTGTTTAATGATATTCTCATTGTATCTGTGAACGCTTATATAGGGAGTATCACGTTTCTAACTATTAGTTTGTTTTAATATTAAGACACACTAGAAAAATACATGTAAAACTGACCTGTATTTCTGTGACCTTTCCCCTCCGACTGTTCCCGCCATCCTGATCCTCCCACTGCCAGTCCACCCCCCGGACTACCCGAGCTCCGGCAAAAATGCCTCGTGCCGTCACCTTTTTACTCTTTCGACGTGGCTCAACCAACACTCTGCCCAGGGAGAAAAACATACACAGTTCAGGGGGAGAACTTCGGCATTTATTTCACTAGACAGCGGGATTAGTAAAGTCAAAAGTTTACTAGTCCGACAAAATATATAAAACAATCCAAATTTAAGTTGTTACAATTTGTTTTAAAACTAAAACACAGTATATGTTGCAACCCCTGTAAAAAAACAAAGCACTTTTCATAAAGGTAATAAATAAATAACACAGAAATAACAAAAGTAATAAGATGTGATCTGTATTATAAAACTGCGCAATTGAAAAAAAAACAATTGTGCTCATTGACATATTTATCTCACATTACGCTGTTATGAAAACTGCTCTACGGGACTGTACTATTAATGGAAATAAAATATATAAGACATAAAAAAAACATTAATATTACAAATAATGCCCAGACAAGTTCATAGTGAAAATGTCATCACTTATCAGTAAAAGAAGCTGCTGTAGCCAGTTGCTCACTGGCAACAATTTATCAGTGTTTTAACGACTTGGGATTTAGTTAAACCCCCCTGGCTGTTGATGGGTTAGGGTCACTGTGACTACAAAGGCTTGATTGATTGATGTAGGGTGGGGTGGATGACACATTGACCTTTACTAGACAACCGGACTAGTTATTAGGAAGGTTTACTAGTTCACCCTTATCTTTACTAGTGCACCCACTGGCAGTCTAGTGGGCAGACATGGGTTCAAATACATTTGTATTTGAAAGTATTTAAATACTTTTTTTAAGTATTTGTATTTGACATTTAGGAATTGAAAGTATTTGTATTTGTATTTATATACTTTCCTAAAGTATTTGATATTTCAAATACTTTTCAAATACTTTTTCAAATACTTTTTCAAATGTGTATACTAATTGCAATTTTAAATAGTTCTTGATTGAATTATTAAAACTCAAGCAACTGTACTGTGTCTTGTGGCAATTTACTCAGGAATTACGGCCTAGTAAAGGCAATTAAGCCATCATATGAGCAGTCATTGAGGCAGTGGACCT
The DNA here is from genome assembly GCA_964017155.1 of Oasisia sp. SBJ-2009. Classification (NCBI taxonomy): domain Eukaryota; kingdom Metazoa; phylum Annelida; class Polychaeta; order Sabellida; family Siboglinidae; genus Oasisia; species Oasisia sp. SBJ-2009. The sequence goes on along the minus strand of OZ024863.1, from coordinate 37,736,411 downwards.
TTGAGACCACTGTATAAGAAGGCTTGTTACAAGAAGCCACTGCCTCACTTGTCAGTTGTCACTGTGGTGTAGTTAGCAACAACAAGACTCCCTTGCACTGTCTTATCAGTGTTTTCATGGTCCAGTTAATGAAACTGAACTGCCTGGTGACTGCCAGATGTGGTGACCAGCTATTGTTTCAAATATTTGCTTCACCTGTAGCCTGTGGCTTAAGAGAAGGTGATGGCCTCTTAAGTCAGGTGATATCTTCGAATCATAGAGGGTAGATGTGTTGTAATTGCATGTTAGTTACCTATGAACCTGCGACCATGGCAGGCAAGCCCACCAAGCTTTTACCTATATAGTAATACATCCTGAAAATGGAAGTATTTGAAAAAGTATTTGAAATACTTTTCAGAAGTATTTGTATTTAAATACATTTGCATTTAAAAGTATTTGTATTTGAATCCCTAAACAGTATTTGTATTTGTATTTAAATACATTTCAATGTATTTGACCCCATGTCTGCAGTGGTGGGTAGTTATATCCCTGCAGTTAAGTGTCCCAATATGAACAGAGCTGCAGTTTGTCACTGCAAAGGAAATGAGTGACATAAGTCACATAACTGATCATAAATAAATCCTATTTCTAAGTCATTCCAATGCATAAAGTATTTATTTAAAAAAGAGGAAAGTGATAAATGTATTTGTTATCATAATATTTGTCACAACAACAATTCTAAAAAAAACAAGTCAAGGGTTTCATTGTTATGTATGTCGGTCTACAATAATGAGTTACCTTAGACTGCCTGGAGTATTGATGCGGAAGAATCGATGACGCAAGTTATGTTTGTCACTGTGGTAACACACAGAACATAGGTCATAGTTGGCACATTCTGCACACTTCCATCGCAGGCCAAAGATTGGTTGTTGTCGACATGTGTCACACATCGTCCCATCATGCTTCAAGCCTGTACAAGAAAACAGTGCTCAACAAAGCTCTAGGGTATATTATATGCACTTAAAATATGAAACAAAAAGAAAATGTAATCAGTAAAATATCACACTGATGGTTAAGTGGTTAGACAATGATTCACATCAAACTTCATGAAACAGTATGATGTCCATTGCACTAAAAATTACTCTTTAATGTTGATAATCTTGAGGAACCAAGCCCAAAGTTTGAATTATGAATTCTTGATACCACAAGTTCATTCACACCTCACTGTATGCATCTTTCGGAAGATACACTACATATAATAAGGGTATAAGGCATATCTACTCTCGCTGGTCCTACTGGTTTGGATCTTTGCTATGGGATTGTGTCGGAGGGGAAGCAGAAACAGGGATGTCAAACAATATTACTTGGCTCTTAACGTCTTATCTAGTGCGTGATGCCCCAGTAGGGGTCTTGCACTATAAACCATCAGAATCAGAATCTGGGTCCTAAAAAATTGTAGCTGTATGTAGTACTAGGTACAAGGGTAACAAGTTAGCTGACTCTTAGACAAACCAGTTACCTTATAGAGCATAGAGATAGTGTCATTATATTAGTGATCAAGAAGACCAAACAATTGAGTAAACTAAAAAACTGAAATGAAACTCAATTTATCATTTGTTGATAATTTGAGTAGACCTACATTTCAAAATAAAAACGCAAAAAACAACACATTTCTAGCACTTACCTGTGGAGGCACTGTCGAGGATTCGCAAATCGTATGCCCCGGCACATCGGTAGTTAGCTGCCGTTCCATTATCCCATACAACGACGACTTCTTCAGGAGATTCGAAGTTCCTGACAGTTCCAACGTGACCGTCTCCCCCATCTTGTTTACCCCACTTCCAGTCTGGACCTCTCACCACCCGCGCCCCAACACCTTCCATCATATTTACCCGAACGACTCGGTTTGATCCGCCACCGGTTGGATCCATTATAGGAGGACAAGTATCGGATAAATCCAGTTACTTCCCTCTCTATCTAAAAATCCCCTCCGTCACAGATTGGTAAAACCACGGGCCAAAGATGGAGATCCTGTCATTTGTTTGGTAGGTACCTATACGAGACTGTTTCAAACAAGACACGTCGCAGGTGCCTGCGCGCCGCTGTGTGCGTGTGCGTGTGCGTGTGCGTGTGCGTGTGCGTGTGCGTGTGCGTGTGCGTGTGCGTGTGCGTGTGCGTGTGCGTGTGCGTGTGCGTGTGCGTGTGCGTGTGCGTGTGCGTGTGCGTGTGCGTGTGCGTGTGCGTGTGCGTGTGCGTGTGCGTGTGCGTGTGCGTGTGCGTGTGCGTGTGCGTGTGCGTGTGCGTGTGCGTGTGCGTGTGCGTGTGCGTGTGCGTGTGCGTGTGCGTGTGCGTGTGCGTGTGCGTGTGCGTGTGCGTGTGCGTGTGCGTGTGCGTGTGCGTGTGCGTGTGCGTGTGCGTGTGCGTGTGCGTGTGCGTGTGCGTGTGCGTGTGCGTGTGCGTGTGCGTGTGCGTGTGCGTGTGCGTGTGCGTGTGCGTGTGCGTGTGCGTGTGCGTGTGCGTGTGCGTGTGCGTGTGCGTGTGCGTGTGCGTGTGCGTGTGCGTGTGCGTGTGCGTGTGCGTGTGCGTGTGCGTGTGCGTGTGCGTGTGCGTGTGCGTGTGCGTGTGCGTGTGCGTGTGCGTGTGCGTGTGCGTGTGCGTGTGCGTGTGCGTGTGCGTGTGCGTGTGCGTGTGCGTGTGTGTGTGTTATGAATGTGAAATAGTATATTTCGTATATAATTATATAGCGCAATATCAAATACATCGTATACATCGTATACATCGTATACATCGTATACATCATATATATACATCATGCACATCATACACATCATACACATCATACACATCATATACATCATACACATCATACGTACACATCATACGTACACATCATACGTACACATCATACGTACACATCATACGTACACATCATACGTACACATCATACGTACACACACATCATACACATCATATACATCATATACATCATAAACATTGTATACATTGTATACATTGTATACATTGTATACATCGTATACATCGTATACATCATACACATCATACACATCATATGTACATCATATACATCATATGTATACATCATACACATCATACACATCATACACATCATATGTACATCATATACATCATATACATCATATACATCATACACATCATACACACCATACACACCATACACACCATACACACCATACACACCATACACACCATACAGACCATACAGACCATACAGACCATACACACCATACACACCATACACACCATACACACCATACACATCATACACATCATACACATCATACACATCATACACATCATACACATCATACACATCATACACATCATACACATCATACACATCATACACATCATATACATCATATACATCATATACACCATACACCATACACCATACACATCATATACATCATATACATAACTATTTCATCCAGTAGCAAGGAATCATTGACGGACACTGGAAATAAAATCATCCAACAACTATATATCAGACGGAGTCAGACATGTGCTGAAATTATCATATTGATTCTACCCTTAACAAGGGCAACAGCTAATTAAAGCAGCATCAAGTGGAATTTCCATGAATGTTCCACAAACATCAATTGGGTGGCTACATACAAAGCCATCCAGACCGCATAATTATCAATCTGTCAGAAACAACTTCATGGTGCTGGAGAAAATGCAATGCAGGGCGAGTTTATAATGTCTTCAACAACTATACAGTGATCATATACCATCATGGGCTGTGTTAGTAAAACAGTTACTGAACACACTAAGACAGAAGCCTCTCACAAACATTTAATATACATTGCACAACCTACACCACCTGTACATGGTGGCTCAGTGGCTAAAGCTTCAGACTCTTGTTGACAAATTGAGACGGCATTCGCTTGAACAGGACTGTCAGGGAATAAAATTTGCTTTGAGCAATCCTGAGACGTGGATGCCCTATAGAAGAAGTTCCTTTTTATTTTATTTTTCATAAGCACACACACACACACACGCACGCACGCACGCACGCACGCACGCACGCACGCATACACACTCAAACACGCACACACGCACACACACTCAAACAAGCACATACACACACACTCAAAGACGCACACACACACACTCAAACAAGCACACACACACACACGCACACACACACACGCACACACACACACACACACACTAAAACAAGCACACACACTCAAACAAGTACACGTACGCGCACGCGCACGCGCACGCGCACACGCACACGCACACGCACACGCACACGCACACGCACACGCACACGCACACGCACACGCACACGCACACGCACACGCACACGCACACGCACACGCACACGCACACGCACACGCACACGCA
>OZ024863.1:37699537-37729537 GCA_964017155.1 Oasisia sp. SBJ-2009 | reverse complement strand
AATTATAAGTTAAAAAAAAATTGTTGATATGAAATTGGTTGATTTCTTTTAACATATTTGTTCTCAAGTGGCTGGTTAACAATAAAGTAGTGTAAGATAAAAAGTAGGCTAGTTGATTTAGTTTAGTATTAGTCCGCTACCAGTAACTTTATGATTAAAATAGGTTGATGGCATGCATTAGACAGTACTTAGTTATATTGCACTGTATTTAATAATTACACAATTCTGTGCACATTGTCCACATCCAACCCATGGATGCCCCTTGCATATATGAATGCCTGTTGGATCTTAAGTTTGTTCTTGTTCAATTATCCTGACAACCAGTTTCTTATAACCCATGATTGCATTCCTCGTTGTGCACTAGATTTTACGACTAACTGCGTTCGATTTTTCGTTGTTTGTTGCACTGTCAGCTTCATCCATCGCTATGGCAACCCGGACTCGACAATACTCCGCGAGCAGTTCCAGCTCAGTTGGTTCAGTTGCAAAACTGGTCACCAGGGAGGTATACTTCATCAAACCCGACAAAGATCGAGTGTTTAAGAAGGAAAGGTAGGACGTAGAGGCCGCCAAAATGTTGTCATGTTTCTGTGTGTTTCAGATACATATCTTTTTGCAGATAATTTATCGTTTTTATTTGTGCGTGCCGATATTGTATATACACTTTTTTGTGAATTAACATTTTGTAAAAAGTCACGTGTATGTAATCAACTAATCGTTTGTCTTGAAATCAAAGATTTCTCTATTGTCCATGATGTCAAGTCCACATGGGTATACAAATTAGTGTTTGCAGATGAAATATCAGTTTGTACAGCAACATATGAGGTATTGTCATGCACCGGTGCCATGTTTGGTATTGTTTATGATGTTGTGTTGATCGAATAACTGCTTCTTTGTACAGTTGAAACCGGCTTTTGTAAATTATTTTCACAACTTGCTAACACAAAAATAACAAGTACCACATTCGGGAAAAATAACTTTAATTTTTTACTGATGCATGTTCCTGATTTCTGGCTTCAAATCCACAGCGTTTCTTCTCTGCAACTAAAGACCTTAAATGTGAAGACGCCAACACTACCCATCTGCCAAGGTTAAAAATAACTTGATTGTTCATGCTCTCTTTGACTTTGGTTATGTTTCTTTCAGGGTTGTGTTGATTTCTGGCCGACAATCTCCATTTGTCATCTACTCGTCCTTGCCCTACTGTAAGAGAACTCAAAATGTGGCACAGTAAGTTTATCGTTTGCGTCAGTTTTTTATATTTAAATTAAAATGTAGAATTGATTTTTAAAAGTTCTATCAATCTTATAATATGGCATCAATTCACCTATCAGATCATGATCATCTGTTTTTAGTCTTCATGTTGTAAAATCATGGTTAACTGATCTAATCAGAATTATAAAATTCTATGATGTTATATTACTTACTTATTACTTTTATGTGCTGTAAGTTAGGCGGATATAAATAAAAATGTGTTTGTAACATTGCACGTGTTCTGCAATTGTTTTGAGGAGCACTGATGCTTTCTATATTGTACATAACTTGTTGATGCTGACAATTTCCAAATTTACTTCACACCAAACGTGATTTATAAACACGTCAAGAAACTGTCCGCTACGTATGTGGAATCCAGGGTATAAACCCACTCGGAAAAAACCCACATTAAAAAAACATTGGAAAAAAACACCTGAACCCCAGTGAAATAAAAAAAATTGCAATGTGACAAAATTGTTCTGCAAGTAGTTACCACAGTTCCTGCTGTTTGCTTCCTTATGTTATATTGTTATTTGCTACACTACTCAAGTAAAGGACAAGGGCTGATAATCTGTGTTATGTCCAATATATGTGTGAATAAAACATTACTCTGAATTAGATTTTTTTATATATGTGAGTGGGGTTATGTCCGAGTGGGGTTATGTCTGAATGTTTTTTCCAGTTGTGTTATGTCCGAATGCTTTTTTCAAGTGGGTTATGTCCAGGTGGGTTTTCTCCAGTGGGGTTATGTCGAATGGATTTTTTCCAGTTGTGTTATGTCCAAATAGGTTTTTTCCAGTGGGGTTATGTCCGAATGGGTTTTTTCAAATTGTGTTATGTCCGAATGTTTTTTTTAGTGGGGTTATGTCTGAATGTTTTTTCCAGTTGTGTTATGTCCGAATGCTTTTTTCAAGTGGGTTATGTCCAGGTGGGTTTTCTCCAGTGGGGTTATGTCGAATGGATTTTTTCCAGTTGTGTTATGTCCAAATAGGTTTTTTCCAGTGGGGTTATGTCCGAATGGGTTTTTTCAAGTTGTGTTATGTCCGAATGTTTTTTTTAGTGGGGTTATGTCCGAATGTTTTTTTCTCCAGTGGGGTTATGCCAATTTTCCACAAATGTTTGCACATGACACCAGAGCATGGCACCAAGCAAAAGCACAGTTGGCATTTTTATCTGTGATACTGCCAGTGATTGTTTTGGTTAATCTGTTGGTCTGTTGTTAAGGTGTCCGTCTGTTGACAGACTGGATCACCCTGATGGGGGGCGGCTACGGAGGAGCTCCATCAGTGGGTCGGGCAACATCACCGACAACCTCATGACACTGGGGCTCCAGTCCGTGGCAGATGGCCAGGTATGTCGATTTTTATATTCTCACTCACAAATTGCATATATGTTTCAATGAAAATATGCTGAGAGAGAGAGAGAGACAGAATGAGAGAGAGAGAGAGAGAGAGAATGAGAGAGAGAATGAGAGACAGGCAAGCAGGCAGGCAGACAGACAGGCAGAGAGAGAAGAGAGGGAGGGAGTTTAGTTGCTTTGTATCACTGGTTGCTATAATGCACATGCACATAATACTTTAGCTAATATTTTAGCAAATGTATACATTGTATTTATATGTACACATTCAAGTTGAACATACATGCACACACACACACACATGCACACACACACCCCCACACATGCACACACGCACACACGCACACACGCACACACGCACACACGCACACACGCACACACGCACACACGCACACACGCACACACGCACACACGCACCCACGCACACACGCAAACACGCAAACACACACACACACACACACACACACACACACACACACACACCACAAAGTGTTGTCCATGTCCATTCATCTGCCCGTCCATCCATCCATCTCTCTGCAATGTGCAATGCTACATGGTGTCTGTTCTTCCATTCAGTACATCTCCTACAGCCAGTTCCTCGTGCCGTCACGAGGCCGTCAGTTCAGGAAGATGCTCTCCCAAGACGGGGTCAGCCTCCTTCAGCCCATAGCTGAGACAGTACAGGCTTCTCCAGGTGCCGTAACCCTTTACATTTCTATTTTCTAATCCAGTGGCAGTCTCCCGATGTTACTGATTCCACAGAGGTCAGGTTAGCTGAACAGACCATCCATATGTTGTTGTATTTGAAATTTAACAACATTGTTTGACATGATGGCCAGCCCAAACCCAATCCACAGACGACACATGCCCAAGGAAGCCCTTGACATACCGAGAATGCACATGTGAGATATTTGTCAAATTTTAAACATAACGACACTGATAGTGTTCTCAGTGGGTAGGTATTACTAGGTAATGGGTTTCATATATTTCCGTCCCTTATTATAGTGGATATTTTCTTATATCTGATCTGTACTCTTTCTACACTAAATGGTACTTTGTGTCATCTGAATTGTCAAGACACACATCAATCAATGGTGTCACAAATACTCCCTGCGATATCTCAGTGCTTAGTAATAAAATATACCTGGTATTTTTTGGAAATAACTTCTCCTGTGTGGCTATTTCTTATGAAATTACAATTGCTTTCTATGATACAGTATATTGTACAGCTGTATCGCATTAATTTTTTTAAACTTTCAATTCATCTGCTACCACAAACAGCTTGTGTAGCGATTGTCAAATTATTATTTATGTTATTAACCTGGTGAAATTTCAATAGCTTCATATAGAGCCTCCATCCTGAGCTTACCTGTTGGGCCACTAGATGGCAGGGTGGTCAACTCAACTGCAAACAGCTATATGTACCATGGAAATATTGTCTTTTCTGATTAGGTACCCCCATGGGTACTTAGCAAAACTGGATCTCTTAAAATGAACCAAAATGGAAATGTTACATGCTATGTCAAGTAGTTAATAGAAAGTAACCATTTTGAACAGTAATCATATTTATAATGTCACTGGTTTATGAATTAATTTTTTTTAACACAATATCTGTCGAACTTCATGAAATGCACCATTGTTGATAGTTTGTGACGTAATGATTGCTCCTTGCACATCTGTCAACCAGAAAAGATTACCAGGTACATGAAGTCTGTCCCTAGTACTAAAATATATAATGGAGATCATACATGTATGAGTTATTTCACTAACAAAAAGTGTATAAGTCTGTAAGTTATAGGTATTGCCTGTCCATTTGATGTGAGTGTAATCTGTTTTACTTTGCTATGTTCAATAAATAAATATAAATAAACAGTTTGTTTCTAGTCCTACAAAGACAGATTATAATGCCAAACTGTACCGTAGATCACCCTAAATCCGTGGTTCCTGTGCTAACTCTAGACTTGATGTGTGGCTTGTCTTGTAGCGTTTCTGTTGTATCATTCACTGCTGTTGCCAACGTGCCATGTTTGGGGAGACAAACCTACCACTGACATCTGCAACTTACAGCATTTTCAGTATATATTGAAACAAATTGCACTTCAGTACACAGTAGAAACAAAACTTGTTAATTTAAAAGAACTGCATAATAAAATGCCAAGCAATGTGAAAAGGATGTTGTGGTCGACAATTACTGGAAGTTGTTTGTTACGTGATGCACAGGATAAACCAAATACAGTCGTTGGTTTAAAAGTGTCAGTTATAAGTTTTTGTGTGTAAAAAATGAAACAATAATTAACTGATTACTTGATGTATGCAAGTTGAAATAATGATCATGAAAAAGTATGTTTAATATGTTTTGAATAGAAAGGCATATATTTGAATTGTAAACAGTATCCTCATAACTTACATTTGTTATTTCACACATTGGTAATTTTGCAATTTAGGCATAGTTTATCAGACATGTTAATTATAAAGTGTGACAAAATAACTAAATAATGCTGATGTTGTACATATATTGCATTGTTAAATACCATATCAAAATGGTAGTCAAAATGGAACTGTAAGTGCTGTTATAGATACCATGCGGGAGAAATCATATAAAAATGACACTGACAAAGTGACCTGTCCTGACTGGTTCTAGGGCGGCTTGCTCGATATTACATCACAAAAAATCTAAATTTCCAAAGTCGTTCTTGCGGTGCCTCACCGGTCCACCAGGGGTCCTCCCGCTCTCCACTACAGGGTATTGACCCGGAACGAGGTACATCTCTGACACAGCAGCATTTGTTTCTTTCTCTGCTTGTCTCTGACACTTCTGCATCGTTCGTGTGGTGAGGACAAACAAATTCTTCAGATTGACCTATTTTGCAGTATATTGAGGGAGTCAAATTTGCTTTACTTCGTATTTATTTCCAGTCCAAACATAACATCATAAAAACTTGACATAAAATGCAATTTTGACACTTGTAAATTTAAAATGTCTAAATGTTATTTATTTATTTTAGAATTTTTCTAAACAGATTATAGGAAAAATGGTATTAGTCCATGGGCCAGACCAGAATTTGGTATCACCAAGATGGACAAAGCCTTATGGGATTTTTCTGATAGGTGTATGTCCCTAGGTGTTGAATTGGAGTCATAACCATGTGTATCGAGTAGCTTTCTGTATTTTCTACCCCACAAGATTAATTTAAGAGTTCACGAAATCTGAATCAAATTTCAGGGGTAGGGGAAACCTAATTAGCCAAAACTTTGGCCAGAATAATGCTAGAACAATCATTTACCACTCAAAATGTGTGGTTTGAATCACTCTATTCAAGGAATATAATTGCTTGCAAGTTAGTCTTGAAAGTAGGTCAGCAAAGGTCAAAATGTCACACAATTTGGGTCATACCAAACATTGGTGGCACAAACATTTCTGGCATTGATTTTTTGAGCCCAAGTCATCAAAAGTGTTTAGAAAAGATAAGATGCAGTGCCGGAAGCTATATCAAATCAATTGAAGACCCTATTTTTCAATTACAGTGAGAACAATTACTAATGTGGAGAAACGGAAGAATGACGCGCCAATGAAAAAAAGCAAATTTCACAAATTCTATTAAGTAGCACGTACCTAAGCAAATTAAACACCAATATATTGCAATCATCCTCTCAAACATCATGTGAATACTTCTATCTTTATCCCAAATGTTCAAAAATTGAGTTCACCCTGGCCTATATCAAGGTCAACCAAGGTCATGTAAAGGTCACTATGTTCCTCAACCGGCATTATGAATTGGAGGTGTTATTGATTAGTCACTGAACCCTATGTCTGTTTCCTGCTGAACATGTAAAACAAGAACATAGTAAACAAGTCGTTGCATTTACCTTGGTACATGTATCAAATACCAGTTGTCCTTCTCCTTCCTAGTCCTCATCAGTATCACAGTCCACATCAGAACAGTCAGAATCGTTCTCAAATGTTTCATCTTCTACCTTCTGATTTTCACATGTCTGGAGGCGGCACATATAAGTGCATTTGAAGCCATTCACCATACATGGACAGTCATCTGGTACACATTTCTGCTTGCACTGGCATGCAAGAAGCTCCAGTACAACATCAGGAGCAACCTGTCCGTGTATCCAGTCCAAGTCAAGGCCCCCATCAGCTCTCTTGATCCATCCATGGCCGTCTGGTTCAAGAATGTCAGGCATTGGCAGCAATGCCCCCCGCCACACTCCGGCTTGGAAATTTGCACGCTGTATGTGCTGCTTGAGACTGTCCTCACATGGGGGGAGTGTGCTGGAATCAACTTCTCCTCTCTTCGAAAGAAACATTTCATGTCGGAGAATGTTCACTTTGCATGTTTTTGAAGAAGCAGCATACATGCGACACGTGAACTCCCGCAGTATGCTTGTTAGCGATTGATCCACGTTCCAGGATGTTCCAAGCTGCACAAATGCATTAATTGCTACTTCGTCCCTTTTCAGTTATTTCAGAGGGCCTGTCTTCCCTCGGCCAGCCAAGGTACTTACAGTGTCACAGCCTGTAAAGGCGTGGAGAGCAATCAAGGCCTGTGACAACTTGTCTCCCAACACTGCCCTCAGTTTCCTAATGTCCATGTATCGCACCCTAGTTTTCTGATAAAGGGAAGCAGGTATTTCTTTTGCAAATGCAATGAGGAGCACAAACACGTCAGTGTCCTCTGATACAACTATGACTGACGTATATCCTTAGTCAGATGCATGCTTTACATGCAGAAGAATCCGTGTGTCTGCCTCTTCTTGAGAGGACTTCAGATCTTTGACAACGGACGCTCCCATCTAACCAATGCGCCAACACTTCTGACCACATGTGACGAATAGTGTTTTTTGGCCAATCATTGACTTGCTCTTATTGGACTTCCATTCCTCTGTGATGAATTCAATCAGCATGGTCTTATTTTGGGCTTCGGAGAGAAACTTCGCCACTGGTTGACCTTATGACCTGTGGCAAGACTTCTGAATTTCACACCAGACCCAGAGCCCCGATTCACTCATTCTGCATCTTTGATTGAACCTTCTCGATAAACATCGAACACAACATCGACCCTGTCGCATTTGTCTCCTTCGCGAATAACTATCTTCAACACTGTCTTGGCAATGTCACCAAAGGTTTTTTGGTTACCATCCAATTTCTGTACAATGCTCATACCATCAACGATGCATACTGATTTTTCGGTGAAAACTTCAACCACTGGAACGTTCTGTGCTATGTCATTCATGAATTTCGCCTTGTCAGTTTTTCTGAGTGACCCATCAGCATTTGCAAGCGCCCACGGAATTGTGCCAAGAGGATAGCTTAGAACTTTTTTCATCTCAAGTTTTCGTGTCTGGGCAACAACAATGATATGTCCAAAGAGAGCCTGTCAGCTTTGAGGACAATTTCCTTTCCTTTGCACGTCACCTTCTTTGTGTACACATCGCTGAAGGTCTTCAGTTTCTGCTTCTTCATTGTTGCAAAGAAGTCAACGGTATTGTTCTCTAAGCACCGAGTTCTAAATGCCTCGCCAACCGTCGAAGCATTCATCAGATCATGTGCGATTTCCGTTGGTGGCATAGCTGCTGTGGCCAAACTCACAAGACTGTCTTGATCTGACCTTAATGGGTTTATCCAGCTGTGCTCCATTCGGTTGACAAGGGACTGGACGTCTGCCTCACCCTTCACTATCCTGCTTTGTTGTAGATCCGGGTGATTCAATCGAGAGCCCCCAAGGCCGACCATTTCCCTCAGTTGTCTAAAAAAGAGGCTCCTGTGTTCTGCATTCAGATAGTACTTTTGTACAGCCCCACTTTTCAAACTGAAACCTTTCGTACCATCATCAGTTTGGGTGTCCTTATTGATGGTTTCTTCGATGGTTTGGTCACATGGTATCTAGCCAAAGGGGTTTTATGAACCAATCTGTACCGAAATGCCTCCCTGCATGAAGTGCTGATACACATCTGGATAGTCCATACTCAGGTGGCACATGGTAGCGAAATAGTAGGGAAGGTAACGCCCGTAGTTGACACGGTCATAGGCGAAGCACCATGGTATCATAGCTCTGATGCACATAAGGTGGTGCTCAAAATCTCCTTCCCAGGATGCACGGACAAGGCCGAGGACAATCTCAACCATATCCACGTATGACATCCAAGAGGTAGACAGATCACCATTTTCAGTTCTCAGAAAGTCCAGGTAGTCTTGAAAACGCTGCAGTACATGAGAACAGGGGTGTACCAACTGGCACTCGAGCCAAGTTTCACCAGATATATTCTCTGCGAAATCTGTCACATGAAGCAATGTTACAGCCAGCTCGTTCTTGTCTCCATCCCCCAACCACGCTTCCAAGCTAAGCGCAGCAGGGCCTCATACACCAACTTATGTAGCCGAATAGCTCTGTTGTATTTCTTACCATCCAGAACTCCAGCAATCGAACCATCAGCAATCACACCAGATTCTACTGATAGATCTCGCAGCCCTGCATCTCCAAACCGTTTTCCAATTACTGCAAGCATAGTGCAGATGGTGTGGAAGACACCCATTCTCAGGACAATGGGATGCAAATTATCTGGGTTCTTCCATACTATTTCACAGGCCTTGGCATAAAGTGTTTGGTCAAAGACGCACACAATTGCATTCAAATTGAGTGACCGGAGCAAGACTTCATAGACCGTTCCCAAATCAGTGGCTGGGACATTTACAGTCGGGAGGTACGCAATGTTGTCTTCAAGAATGTCAATGCCACTTCTCAGTTTGATGTTGAACCCAGTCCATCTGCTGACTCGCTGACAATGCACGTTGGACAGGCGCGCCAACACCCAGGCAATGTTCTTTATTGGTGTGGCTCGGACAATGGTTGTGAACGGAGAGTCAATACTTTCTAATGGTTTAGGTCCCATGCGTTTCCCCGCATTGTATATGGGGATACTACGACTGTCTCCTGAGATAGAGCGCTTTTTGGTCTTTGGCACTCTAGGCGGCACCCTTTGCTCAACATCCTCGTAGAGATCCTTCTGTTGTATAGCAATTCCATTGACTCGATGCGAGGTGCCCCCACCACTGAGTGTTTCCTCCAAACGCGGCAAACGGTCAATATTGTACCAAACCAGAGTTGTGAAAATGCATATCTATTCTTCCAAACACTGCATGTGCATGATCTATTGGGTCTATGGTTGTATACATACATGTTAGATGGCAAAACATTGACCCCTACTCTAAAAATTAACTTTCACAAAGATTTTAGATCTGCCTCCATGATGCTCAAATTGACACAAACAGGTGGTGACACCTATTGATAAATCCTGCTAGGGAGCATGCATTACACCTGGCTTTCATCTCTGCCTTGTTTTTGGATATAACAGGCCAAAAAACCGAAGAACTCCTCAAAAATGCGCAACAGAGGCCAGGATTGAGGATACAACCAAATGTAACTTAAGAACCATTTTCATATGGAATTCTCCTCTTCAGATTCTCTAAAACGTTGTGTGTTTTAACCTTACATGAACATGACCGCCCAATAACTATTAGAAACATATCCTGCAAGAGCATTCATTGATTAATGGTGTATTTGGTGGGGTCAGACTGTAATATGATGAAACAAATGATGATGACTGCTGATTTTGGGCATGTCCCGAATTTCGTGACCTTTTTGACCTTTGCTGACCTATTTTCAAAAGCAACTTGCAATCAGTTAAATTCAGTCAATAGAGTAATGCAAACCAGACAATTGTGGTAGATCACTGCCATAGCTTTATTGTGGCCGGAGTTATAACAAATTAAGTTTCCCTTACCCCAAAATGTGGTGTTGGAAATTCTTAAGTTCTCACATTAGCTTTAGGGGTAGAAAATACAGAAAGCTACTCGATATGCATGGTTATGACCCCAATTTGTCATCTAGATACATAGGCCTATCTAAAAAAACCACATCAGGCTTTGTCCATCTTGGTGATACCAATTCATGAAAAAATGGCTTCCCGCCCATGGACTATATTGTTGGAAATTGGTAAGTTGAGCAAGTACAGATGGCACAAGGCAATGCTATGGGGTCCGGGGAGCATGCCCCCAAAACTATTTTTAAAACTAGCTTCAAACTGGTGAACTACTAAGTGTGTATGAACATATCCCCTGGCATGTCATAGGGAACAAAATTACAAGTTAGCATGTAAAGTTGTAAACATGTTTGTAGCTAGCATTACTTGTAAATAGTCAGGAAATAGCTATGAGGTAGCAATTTTGGGCGATGTGGCTTAGAAAAATAGCGAGGTGACCCACCTCATTCATCAAATAGCATGGGAAGCAATGAAATACAGTTACAAAATAACAAGAAGCAGTTTGGCAAAAAGGCACTGTTATTGTCTGTTTATATGACAGTTTGCATGGAGCATTTATGTCACATTACTTTTATAAAAGTAGATAATGTTTCAAAATCGCATAGAACATGAGATTAAGATTTCACTGATGCAATTAGGTTGGTGGGAGATATCTAGGTATTTATTACATTTCTCATGCATCAGAAGGTTATCATAATTGCATTATATTATGGGATTGGATCTTTCTTCTTCATCATTGAATGCTCTCACCGTGTTCTGCTTACTTGTAATTGTATCAGATCATCTGCGCTTGGTACGTTTGTACAGTGCTCTGATGTGTTCTTTTTTCTTTGTTTCCTCTGTATTGATTGGTCGTCCATAGGAACGTTATATATAATTCATTACAGAGTTCTCTGTCTCTCAGTGTTCCAGTTTTGATCACATCTTGCACCATGCCAAGCATGTAAAATCTGCCTTGCAGTTGTATTTGATGGTCTTAGTCTCATGGCTATATCCATATATGTAACTTATTTTGAGAGCATTTATTTTATGCTCCCAAGATATTGAGCTAATTTTCCCTAATCATCAGTGACTTGGTTATTTACATAATTTCAGATATAGAAAGGTAGTCTTTTAAAATGTTGTGTTTTAATGCACTTTGTATTGGAATATCGCTGCAAATTGCATTTGATCAGTCACTTGTTGTGATGCAAAGTGCCTGCAAAATGTGCATTATTCAAGGAGCTTATGCAGCTTAGAGTGCCATGTTAGAGTATTATATAACACAGTTTACACAATTTTAAGCATGAGATTTTGTTGCTGCAACGACTTTTAGTAATTTGCTAGATAAGTTAAAATTACGTAAATTTGCTGTCAATAAAAAAATTACCTTTATAAATCTGCTTATCTATCATATATTCCATTTGTTGACAATTTGAACATACATACATACATTAGGAGCATACATACATTTCAGTATTATTATACATGTCCTGTAGTCCCTGGAGTGATGTGGAATGTTTGACAGGAACAGGACACTGCTTAGCTTGGCTATTTCCAGGATGACATGTCTGAACTCTGAAGGGGCAGAAGTTGTAAATGTCAACATCTGTCAGTTAAAATTTAGGATTCTGAGTATTGAATCTTCACGGAAACCATACCATGATGTTCATGATGTTTCTTCACGCATGGTTTCTGTATGTGTTATAGGCAAGTCCAAAAATCCAGGTATGTTGTCACATACAATGCATCGTGTTTGCGGCACATATTGTTTTAATAATAACAACCATTGTGCTAGTTTTCTTCATTCAACAACATTCAACAAATCGAGTACAATATTCGTATCGGTCTTTCAATGTGTTATCTTTATTAACACTGAAATAAATATGTATTTAGTCATTACCAGAATGCTAGTCATTATACCATGTTGGCATGAATATCATAAAACATGCATATTATTACATTAGCATGGTTAATTATGCAGGTAATATGCTAAAATGACTGTTGCATCACTACATCGATGATTTTATTAACGTTACTGCTGCCAGGATGGCTTTCACACGGGATCCGGAAAGTTCCGTTTTTCCAAAGTCTTTCGTGTGGGGCATCTCCGGTGCACCGGCGGTACCGTTCTGGATCACCAGGTGTCTCCCCTGAACGAGGTACACTGCAAATTACCAATACCAGCATTCATTTCTTTCTCTTTATGATTATATTTCATTCAAGTTGAGGTGTTATATTGAAGTGAAAATTATATTTATTGGTGTTGGAATTATTGTTTACATCGTCAAGATGGATGCAATTGTTAAATGCTGCCAGCTAATGGCGATACGTATACCGGTACTTGCATGATTCGTCGTTGAAATATGTTATTTTGATGGTTAACATTTTTGTCATGATACTGGTCAAACATTACACAGCAGCTAATCAGTGTATGAAACTGGTGAATGGGAAGTCAAGTCAATTAGACTTGTTCTACTTCCTTGTGTGAATGAGTGCTGGGGACTGCTACAAAGAACCACTGAAATTGCCCAGATAACAATCACACTTTCCCAGTGTCACATGCTAAGAACATACCAGGACTACCCAGGTACCACAAGTGAAGCCATCTAAAATAGCATAGTTTTAGAAGCAAAGTATTGTTGTTTCACATAAGACAAATCAAAATACACACAAGTTGCTATTGGTAGTATTTTGTGACTTTGTTATATGAAAGGTAGCAGGTGCAAGTAATAGCGTTGGAAGATGTAAATGGTGACAATGTGTGAAATTACATGCAATAACTAGATTCCTGTTGTACTTATAGAAAATAGTTCTTAAGTACCGGAGCTTGCATCTGTTAATCAGATGTCACTGATAGCTAATTATATAAACAGATTGTGTGTGCTGTATCGTCGATTGCTATCTTTGATATATACTGAGAAATTCTTACCTGTCTCCTTCAAGTCTTCAGCCAAGTGTCAGGTGTGTGGCTTGATTACATCTCAGTACTTTACTCCTCGTCTTCTTTGTTCTTTTCTTTAAATTTTCTTCATCTGCTACACTTTTCATCAAGTTGAATCTTGCATTTTCAGTCAACTTTTCTAGTTGAACGATTTAATTGATTTCCTTGACTTAAGCCTGGTGAATTAGAGGCGTGAACATGGCTTAGTGCAAGTTTTGTTGCTATTCTACATCAACAGCTCTGCGCTGGGTGTTTCTCAGCCATGCCCACTTGCCAGGGTGGTTCTGTGCAAGTATTTTTGTGTTGTAAACTGTACCTTTATGTTGTACTGGCTTGGTGATACGTTGAGAGTACGGCCTATCAACCTATGCTTCCTGTGGACATTTCCAATTTCCCTTCAGTTTCTGGTTTTGGCATCCATATAGTTTCAGCCAATATGTACGATCTTTTGTATTAGTTTCTATCTTCGTACAATGATTCCCATGTTTTACCCTAAAGTTAATAAGTTCTTCTTCCTTATCCTTATGGTCAAGCTTATCTTCTGATGTTTCTGCTTCACAACTATCATTACAGTACTGTGGTCACAATCAGTTCTTTAAAAGCTATTCTTTACTTGTGTTCTAACATGTCACAAGGGTGGTGAAGTAGGAAATACTGCTCAAACAAGTGTTCTCACATTTGACTTTGTTCTATTCTGGTGTAACAATATGAGTCTAGCATGATAACTTATGAATGAATAATAAGCTAGAGTAAAGGAATTGAACTGAATAGCAATGTTACTCAACATTGCTGCTTTGCTTGCATTTGACCTGCAAGTGTAGAGGTGTAGAACAATGGAGAGAGACAAGTGTAGAGGTGTAGGATAGTGGAGAGAGACAAGTGTAGACGTGTAGGACAATGGAGAGAGACAAGTGTAGAGGTGTAGGACAATGGAGAGGGACACGTGTAGAGGTGTAGACAATGGAGAGAGATAAGTGTAGAGGTGTAGACAATGGAGAGAGACAAATGTAGAGGTGTAGACAGTGGAGAGAGATAAGTGTAGAGGTGTAGACAGTGGAGAGAGACAAGTGTAGATGTGTAGACAGTGGAGAGAGACAAGTGTAGAGGTGTAGACAGTGGAGAGAGACAAGTGTAGAGGTGTAGACAGTGGAGCGAGACAAGTGTAGAGGTGTAGACAGTGGAGAGAGACAAGTGTAGAGGTGTAGACAGTGGAGAGAGACAAGTGTAGAGGTGTAGACAGTGGAGAGAGCTGTGCTGTGACTGGTCAACTTGACAACATGTCAGTCGTCCAACACATTGCATTGACGTGGTGGTGACATTCAGTATTTCAGTTAGGATTTGTAATTCAGGGCACACATGTCTCCCACTCTTGAAAAATGTATTCTTTGCTTATTTTTTAACACAGAAATATCTCGTTTATACATTGTGTGATTTGCAGAAGTGCCCATTTAAATATGGTTATTTCCATGTCACAACGCAACCAGATTGGCAGATGTAGCCGATGTCCATAAACATACATACGGAGAAACACTGTTTTATAATATTGACATTGCAGCTTGCATGAATTTTACAATCAGACATGTTCATATTACAGGAATATATGCTTCATACTCACACAACATTTTAATCATTGTATTGGACCTGATTGCACAAAACATGACGTGTCATTGACTGAGATGTACCTATACTTGTGCAAAGTTACTCATTCCGTTGTTTGCATTTTGTACTTTCTGAATGCTGCTGTGTTGATTACTTATGGAACGTGTCGGCATATATAATTTTAGCTTGTTGCTTGTGTCGTTTAAATTTGTTTGCATTGTTGTTGATATGGCAAGATATTGTCAAAATCATGATGCTCTTATCGTGTTGATTGCATCATAGTTGTAAAAGTGAAACAAGTTTCTAGTTCAGAAAATGTTGATCAGATTTGTAATTTGATCTAGCGGTGTGTAGTAGTTGTTACAGCTGCTGTTTGTTGCACAAGATAAACCACAACATGTTCATTGAAATGCAGCTTGCTATGTCCTGTTTGCTTTATTGTTGGGCCATAGCTAGGAAGAGAAGGTCAAAATTCAAGCATTTGTAGATAAGTTGACACTGTCATGGGTACTCATTAGTCATAGTAGCTATGAGAAAACGTGTCCAAGTTTTTAAGTTGCATGAAACAAAAAATACAGTTGAACTGTTTAATATCATAAACAACTCTTTAATTCAAGGTTTGTTGTTTTAAAAATGTATTATTATTACAGTGTACCTTATTACTGAATATCTAGCTGTGTAATGTTTTTGCCTTTTTAATACCATAACAGAGATGTATCATGAACAGTCAGTTTTAAGCATGTTTTGTTCATTAAGATCTCATGTGATATAGGGAGTATTGTGCAATAATACAATTATTCCTACTTTTACTTGCCCAGCAGTGTGCTATCCTGTCCTCAAAGGTCCATCCTTAATTTGTTTGCTTTTCTTATGTGCCAGATTTGTAATTAATGAACAAAGAACTGACCTATCCAGTATATCGCTGTTGGTCAAGTCACATTTAAAGTATGCATGTGGTCTCTGTAAAGCTTCATCTCACTACCAGGTAGTAACGTTTGCATAACTAAATATAAAGTAATACACAGTGCATCATATTACTTGCATGTCAGTGTATACTGTTTACATATAAGTCTTTCTTATATGCAGCTATCTTTTGAAAAATGTTGTAGTTTGTTTTTGCAATTAAGAAACATTTGTGGCCCAAGTTTCAACACAACAAATGCCACACTCTTAATGCACATTGTGTTCAGCAGCCTTTTTAAAGGCTTCATGGGCCTTGTTGCTAGGCAATAAGTTACCTGATGGATACCTAGGTGCCGTAGATGATTTGTTGTACTATAACACTGATGGATGAATGTGTATTGCTCAACTTCCGTGCTGCCAGGATGGCTTACGAGACATCGTCCGCGACAAAACGCATTTTTCCGCAGTCTCTTGCGTGAGCGGGACGTGTCACCTGTACGTCTCAGATGCTGTTCGCCGGAACGAGGTAGACGCCTGCTTGGTAGCCATTGTGTGTCCTTCTCACTCTCTGCCGCCAGCTTGTCTCTGTGTTGCTTGCTCTGTGTTCAGTCGCAGTCTAATTCATGTCAATAGATTTTATTTAACTTACTTTGTATATGTTTAATTTTATTACATTTCCAGTACCACGAGTTGCTGACGTTTCTTGTCCCGTGATTGAATCTCCCAGTTGCAAGACTAAAGATTATTTATACTATATTATGCATATCCCCGATTATTTATACTATATTATGCATTTACCCACATGGCGCTACATTCCCACATATGCATAAGACGCTTTCCCAGAGTATTTTGACTATATCATCAGTATATGGTTGACTCCTTGACAGTTTGGTGCCTGACTTTGGGCAGCTATCTAGGAGGAAATATCAACATACGGGCACGCACGTGCACGCATAAGTTAGCATTGCAGCTAGACTGGTGTGACATTTGAAGAGCATACAGCACGTGTTATGACAACTGTCCATCACCTGTTTGATATTTCAAGCACCAGCAGACTGCACACCTAGAACAAGGCTGAAAGTGAAGATGTAAAGATGTAAAGATGTAAAAATTTAAAGATGTAACGATGTAACGACGTAACGACGTAAGTCACGTAACGATGTAAAGATGTAAAGATGTCTGATCAGCTTATTTTGTCTCCTCCTCTCCTGTAAAATTGATTTTGCAATCAATCAAACCTATTTTGTATCTTAGAATTAATGGCAACATTTGCAGAACCTTTATATGTACCTTGAGTAGATGAATGATTCAGCGTCTTGGTTGCTATTATTTAGCTGTCAAGAAACTTGGTTGTCCAAAATATGCACATCGAAAAACCAAGTTTCTTGCGAGGTAAATATGTCTCATAACTAGTACATAGTTTCGATGAAATCATTGTACAAAAAGCCCATCAGAAAATGATAATTTATATCATATTAGCCTGGTTTAATTGAAATTTAGATATAAGTTCATACCTGGTGCACTACCATAACCTTGTCACATGATTGCAAGAGGCTGTCTCTCTTTACACTTGCAAAACCCACATGGGACCAACTGGAGAAGTAACTATACAACTAGATTATTTCAATAGAAGTAACTACACATCTACATTTTTCATTTGAAGTAACATGTGTAGATTGTTTCATTAGCCATTATGAAAAAAATTCAATGGCCATTTTCTATTGCCGTTGGTGCCAATAAAATATGTAAACATTGCTTATTTAGGGGAGGGTTGGTTTGGTTATCCCCACATTAGAGAAGAAATATAATTATCATTGTGGTGCCACCTTGCAAGTTAACATAAATTTATGCTGATTGTAATTTTGCGTCGTAAGTATCATAAGCACCTAACCAGTAGTAAATGTATAATGTTTGTTTGGATTCTCAAACTTACAAGACAATCAGTAAGACCGTAAATGTTAAGATAATCCTAATGACCTACCGAAAACGATAGGGGTTGGCACCTATGCCAGACTGGCTGTTCCCCACGAGTGCCAATGGTTCTCACCCATGTGTCTGCCATTGCATGTTCTGCTGGGTCTTTGGCTTCTCTTTTGCACCATGTCGTTACAACTTTGTACCATGTAGCACTTAACAGAAGATGACATTTTAATGAAAGATCACCCACCATACATTGATTGTTAATGAACGTATTAAAACTTCCACATTTGCACTTTTTGGCTTAGACGCAGACAAAACTCCACTTCTGTGGAGGAAGTTGTCATGGCTCTAATTAATGTGTTGTTGTGACAACTATATGAGATTTGTGTCAGTTTATCATCACTTTTTCTAATAAATATAAAATGTCATATGCCTTTTATTAAGTGCTACTGTATACGGTTTGTCAAAAGTAAGTTCAGTTAATGCATCCAAATTGGTGTATATAAGTTTTAGTATATTCTGACGTAATTAAACATGTTTGACATACATAAAGTATAGTGAGACAATGGAACCATGCCACAAGAGAAACTGCCTACAATACCACTTTGCATGCTAGCAAATCAGAATGAACCTGAGGGATCTGTTTTCTTTCTTGCTGAAATGATATCTGGCTTTAGGAGGGTTGAGGGTTTTGTTTGTCTTTATACATTTCACACATTGCTTAATGCTGCAATTTGCAGGTTGGTATGACCATTTCAGGTCACGCTGCTGTTTTTCCATATAAAAATATGTTAACGGGTAATTTTTTATAGAAACAATTAACATTTTGTCAATCGGAATGTGTATGTTACACATTGTCATAAGTGAGTATAGGTGACTACTGGACATTTAGAATAAATATCTTGCATCTTGCTGGCCAATTTAATGATTAGTATAAGACTGTCAGCTAATATTAGCTGTTACAGTTTCAGTATTGGCGATATCCTAATGCATTGTAGCAATGTATTTTCGATAGTAGAGGTATTTTAATCCATGATGAAAAGTGAGAAAATGTTGCCTTAGTGGACTTATTGGACTATATAATTTGAATAGACTGGTGTACAGGTGCATGGTTAATTTAGCTATGACTATAATAATTCTATGGGTGATTGACATACATGTCTGGTGTCGGTGTCTCCTCTATAAAGTAGTGCAGATTGTGCTTCAGTCTAACTTGTGTCATATGTACAGTTTTGCTATTTTGTATTTCCTCGTTGACTACCATAATCTTTATTTGATGTTTCCATGGTAATTATATTCAGCCATGCGTGACATTTTATTTTTGTATTGTGAAAAAGCACTATTTGGTATATAATTATTGATGACGTTGCAATGTGTAGTTGGTGTGGCAGTGACCTTGACATTGTGTGGTGACTCTCATTTCTCGCATCAGATTCGGACACGGGGGAACTGGTCTACCATCCGGATCTGCTTGATGATCCAGAGCTGAGATCCGGGAAACACAGGACACTCATGACATTCCCATCCTACATGGTACGTGCTGGTTTACTCCCAGTAGCAGTTCAGTACACTCAGTTGATCCAGTACAGTCCTAAGTACAGTAAAACATCATTGTACGGTCACCTCAGTAATACAACCATCTCCCAATTAAGGTCACAATAAGGTAGTCCCAAATTATTTTTGTACAATGCAGTGGTAATGTTTTGGGAAATTAGTAGTACAATTCAGATCACATTTGGTCAGTCCCAATGGTGGCCTTAAAAGCTAGGTGACCTTAATAGCAAGGTAAGAAGGGTGACCTTAATAGAAGGGTAACTTTAATAGTGAGGTTCCATTGGACAAGTGTAGTAGGTCAAATAAGCATATGCCGGCAATAAATGTCTTCAATTTACAGCTTGTGTACAGAATATATAACATTTTAATGTAGATTAAACCAGTATTAAATAAATAGAAAGCAGGAGATGAAAAAGGAATTATATGTCTAGTTTGTCTACAATAAAAACTAGTACTTTATGTATTTACGTATTTTTCTCTGCGACACTTCAGACGTCGGTGATCGACTACGTGCGACCGTCAGACCTGAAGAAAGAACTCAACGAGAAGTTCCACGAGATGTTTCCTCTGGTTCAGTTGTCTCTCAGCAAGTTACGCAGTCTCAAGCACGACATGCACAGGGTCGCTCACATCAAGGTCTGTCTCCAGTCTCCTTAGTATCTGTACAGAAAATATAGCCATCGTTCACTTGTAGGTGTCAGAATTAAGATCAGCTAGTATTTTCTTTATGATGTTATGATTCATACTTGAATGTGTCATTCTGGTCCAATCACAATTGGAATAGTTGGTTAGATCAGTCATCACAGTCATTGCCAAGAAAATGACATTGGTGATGAATACATACGCTTATCATCGATGTTGTAATAAGTAAGTTTTAAATGTCTTAAGCATTTAGTAAATCAATTTCATGTGGACATTTTCCATTTTCATTGGGAAGCACATGTCAATGGCTGCTGTGATTTCTAATTTGTAGATCTGTTTTAGTAAAGGTAAGGGTACGGAAGAAACTTAAAACTCTGCGGCCAGTTATCGCCTGCTATGAGATGTCTTAAGTAGACTTCATGAAATTGGACCCTCTGCTGTAAGGTCAAGCGGTGTGTAGAGTAGAAAGAAAGACTGCCCAGTATATACAGTTACTCCCATTTGGTTGCTGTCTGTCACAGTGAACTAGTACTGAAGTTTTGCCTTCACGTCATTACAACACCCATTAGCACATTTATCTGTTTGCATGTGCTGATACCAACCATAAAATTCAGCAGTGTATACAAAATAGTAATTTCTGTTCGTCATCAGCTCCGAGATTCTTCTTAAGCACAGTGACCATGCCTTTCTCTAGTGAATTATGTTTGTAATGTCTTAGTCAAACACCTTCTGTGTGGTGTGTTTCTCTCACGGTGATGTCTGTTGCAGTGTGGTATAGATCTGTGGACCGTGGCTGAAGCGTATGTCTTCTATGAGAAGATCATCCTCAAGGTATGGACACCTTGCATGTGCCAGTGCCAAAATACATAGCCTTGGCAGTTGTGCAACGATCTACCAGACAATCTGCGCCTAAAAGACTCACTTGAACTTTTTAAGTCCAACTTAAAAACACATCTTTTTAAGGCCGCATTTGTAAACTACTTGTAGGGTATTTTATAATGAATTTATTTTAACTGTAATTATAGTTTGCAATGTTGTTACTTACTTTATTATTAATTTATTAATATATTTTATTATTTATTAATTATTTTATTTTTATGTATTTATTGCTGATAAGTTTAGCTTATGAACTAGGACTTTTAGAAGCTTTATTTAATTATCTATTTATTATCATTTAACATTTCGGCTGAAAGTTTACACTGATTATGAATATTTGAAATATGTATGTTACAATGTATTTTATGCGCCTCTGAGCGGAAATGTTTCTGAATATATGGCACTTTACAAATAAAAATTATCATTATTAGTTGTTTCACATAAATAGATGTTAAGCAATAGTTCATTTTCAATAGCCAATACCAAAAGAAAGACATGCAAACAGTTGACCCTTGATACACCAGACTTTATGTGGACTTGCCATATATTGGGTTCATTCCATGAATGGTTCCGTCTTGAGTAATAATAATAATATAATAATAAAGCCTTATTGCCATATTCAACGTGTAAAAATTACATGATAAATTGGAATGTAGTCTGGCGTTTGCCTAAATATACAATAAAATAGAATATGGCAAACAAATATAAAATATAGATATAATTCAGATATAAAATATACTATATAAAATAAAATCTACTGCGCGTAGAGCCCAGTGGTTCAGGGGTAGAGCTTCAGACTCTTGACTACGAGAACCCGGGTTCAAATCCTGGCTGCGGTGCTAAAACCTTGGGCAAGTTTTTTCACTCTACATTGCTCCAGTTCACTCAGCTGAATAAATGAGTACCTGGCTATAGACAGTGGTGGATATGTGTACGAGCAGCCTTCGCGCATTAATTGTAGCATATGGCTGGATGCTTCCCAGAGAAGCCGAGATGGTGTTTGAGTGAACAGGTCTGTCAAGGAAGTAAAGTGTAAAGCGTTTTGAACGGTCCTGAGGACTGGATACTGCGCTATATAAGAACTTGCCTTTTTTTTACATTGTACATGATATGTGCTTTAAAATGAAAAAAATATTTTAATATAGTAAATACTAAAGACAACATTAAAATAATAGATTATCTATTTAACAATAATTGTGGTGTAAACTAGTTAATAAATAAATAAATATATAAAATGTCCTTTAAAATTGTTTAAAATATATATATATATATATATATATATATATATATATATATATATATATATATATATATATAAATTATCTTCTAAAATATAATTTTGCTTGTTAAGCATTGTTATTATTATGGGCTGGTGAGTTAGTTAAATCCAAACCTGGTAGCATCAGAAATCTTAATGAGATTTTTTTATAATATATAATGTATTACTTTAGAATGGCTACTGTGTATGGTTGCTCAGCTTGTGTCAAAATGTGCCTATGTTCTAGACAAATCCTGAAACTGGCCATGTCGGTAAACTACATAACTCAAATAATGTGTAGGGTGTCATTAGTTATTTCATTACATTTTATTTGCTGGTGTTTCAGAATCTGATCACCAAGTCCAACAGGAAGCTGGTGGCTGGAGCCTGCCTCCTCTTGTCAGCTAAACTCAACGACACCAAAGGAGCTGATCTCACCATGCTTCTGCAGGTTAATCTACTTCTTTACAACAACTTAGTTTTTCCCACAAGTTGTAATTTCTCCCATGTTTACTAAATCAGTCATGTTTTGTTGAAAATGTAGAAATTAGAGATGGAATATGCCAAAAGTACTGTGAAAGTACGGTGTCATGTGTACTAGAATGTCAAATAAACACTAATGTTCTTAAGTTTGGCCACTGAATAGACACACACTGAGCTACTGAAGAACTGAACTGACAGTACTGGGATCAGTATTTTATAGAATTGAAATGTGCAGTAATCTCTGACTGAATATTTTAATGTTCCTGGAATTGATGCATATAACATTCACATAATTGAACATTATGGTATTTGTATACATGACATATGCAACTGCAATTGTTGCTGATTACTAATCATCGTAGTTTACTTATCTACTACTTAAAAAAGAATGTGGTTTAACAACACTAGAAACCAGAGGGTTGAGAGGAGATCAGATTGAGGTGTTTAAAATATTGAAAGGTATGACAATATTGACAGAAATATTTTTTTCTCGGTCAAGGAAGAGAGAAGGACTAGAGGACATGGAGTTACATTGGTAAAGAAGCAGTCTAGACTAGATATTATATTAGATATTTCACAAAGAAGAGTAAATGAATGAAATGCATTATCATCTGATTGTGTAGGTGCTTGTAGTGTTAATATATTTAAAAATAAAATTGACTTATACTAAGAAGTATACCTAGATAGATAGGTTGCACTCTCGATAAGCCAAAGGGCTTCCTAGTCCACCTGCCATCCAGAGTTGAATCTCTAGGTGGCTATCTTGTTAAATCCACTGTTGTACCTCCTTGACCACTGTCGTACCTCCTTGACCACTGTCGTACCTCCTTGACCACTGTCGTACCTCCTTGACCACTGTCGTACCTCCTTGACCACTGTCGTACCTCCTTGACCACTGTTGTACCTCCTTGACCACTGTCGTACCACCTTGACCACCCAGTTGCTCTGTCTGTCTTCAGGAGATGGAGGAGATCTTCAGACTGCACCGCAAGGACATTCTGTCGTTTGAGTGCGGGGTCCTTGTGGCCCTTGAGTTCTCCCTTCATCTGCCAGACAAAGACATCTACCCATACTACCAAAGACTGCTGTTCTCTTCCTAGTACAATACACCACATGAACACTTCAGTTATACCATAGAACTCCTTTTTTGTCAGCACTGAAAAGGAATGCAAAGAATGTGTCTATTGAACAGATGTTCAATTTGTATACTCACTGAAGTGATGCCATCGACTACACCACGTAGCTGCTGTTTATATCTATGACAGTTTTACTTTACAGTGCAAAGATCTGATCTATTACACCACAAAGCTGCTGTTTACATTCAAGTTGGCTGATTTTATAAGACCGAGATCTGATATTGACTTCACCAGGTGCATAAATGTGATTGTCTGATGCTGCTGTCAGTTGGCCACCTCCTCATTTGGATGGTACAAGCTGCTTGTAGGTAAACATAGCAAATGTGTTTTGTTTACTTTTGTTTGTAAGTAAATCGGAGGAAACATGCAGTTTGGGATAGATGAAAGTTTAGTGAATGAACTGATAATTAATGGAACCTCGTATATTACTTCTTACTAAATCATCTAAAATGTACAAAATGTGACTCAGATGATGATATTGCTGCTTGTATCTAAATATAAACCATGTGGTATTTTCCCTTGTATTTAAGGTTATGTGTAATTCAGATGGTAACTAACTGCTGCTTGCATCTAAACCTAAATCAGTTTGATATGTTTTATTTACTCCGTATATCTAATTATACTTAAATTGTTTTTCACTTTGTAACTGAAAACAATTCAGTTGTAATTGCTGTTTATTTTGAAATATAAATCGAATGGTAGTTTCAACATATAATTAAGAATATCTCAGATGGTAACTGCTGCTTTTACCTAATTGAAGTAAAATGGTGTTTCCGCTTTGTAGTGATGAGTAATATTTGGATATATCCATGTATAAATCAGATGTTTTTACGCTTCTGCTGTCTACATCATGCGATGATGTCGGTAAATGATGGCTACACATAAAACTGATGGCATCTTCTACACCTTAAACTACCTGGAAATCGTAATTCAGATGCAACAGCTATATGTAAATATAACTTGGAAAATACTTCCTACATATAGCTAAATGTATATGCAGATGGTACGTACTGCTTAGGTTTCTGTAGTATCTGGGGGCTGAATCTAGTGATAGTTGTTAGTTGTAGCTCCAACTAAGACCAATGCATCTTTTATGTGTAGCTTAAGACTGTTTAAGTGCAGTGCTCTTTGTGTTGTATGTAGATCACATGATAATATCGTCTGTTGGTTGAATGTCAGTGTCATCGGCATGTGATTGCAATGCATCAATTTTCTTTTTAAGTAATCTTCTTTAAACATCAATAAACTTATCATTTCCAGTTTCATTCCAAAACCACTGCAAATGACACTGTTTTAATGGGTTGCAATATATGTGCATTGATTGTTACTATGTGCTTTTGCTGAAGATTCGAAAGAAATGTAAGTTTGGTGGTTTGTAATATTTCATGCAATTAGACATAGTATTACGAGTTATTTTGATGGGGCCATTTTACGTAACTGTCTTTGCTACCTGCTTAAATTCCTTAATTCATTGAAACATTCGTATCTGCAACACGTTGGTATTGAGAACGTTGCAGATTTTTGAATTGTTGAAACTTGTATTACATCATGTTATTTATATTTATCTTGTTAACATTAATTGTTGAGGAATTAGGAGAGGTGAACAATTGTTGTTTGTACTATAATGTTAGAATACATACATGATTGAATGCATGTTGTTGTTCTCTTGTTGTCCCTGTCGGTGGCCATGGTTACCGTCCTGAATGAATGCATGGTTGGCAAAAACGTTTTGAAACGTGTAGATAAGATTGTTTAACATGTCTTAAGATTAGTTTAAATGGTAATAATAATGTTTTATTTCAGACACAGTCCATGTGTACATACAACTGAATGATATATTTTTATAATGAAAAAAACAGATAAATTAAAAACTAACAAAGTTAGTCTCAATAAATAAAAAGATGGTTAAACATATAATTATTTTATTATATGTATAATATACGTATATATATATATTATATGAAATCACGCTACGGCACACAATGGTATTAGTGGAGACCGCCATGTATGGATTTCACAGTCCCGTAGGAATTGGATGCCCAAAGTGAGATAGTGATTGATTTGACTTTATTTGGGTATGAACTAAACAAAAATCTTGGGTTACATTTTGTTTAGACACCTGTAAGGCCCAAAATCCAAGATGGCAGCCATCACTCATGGAAAATACAGAAAATGGCATATCTCTGGAACTACTTGACAAACATCAATGATGTTAGACTCTATTATAGGGTTTTCAAACATGCCTGATCATCTGGAATATGTTTCAGGTTGATATTAGCTCAAGGTCATGCAAGAAGGGCAAGGTAAAGGTCATTTCTGACTGTCTCAGCGCAGCAATATGCGTGTGTGTATTTATGGGACTGAGAAATTTCGCACAGAAATTAGGGTTTGAACCACTTTTATTGTACACAATAAGTGATTTATATTATTGAGAATTACATTGATGATATCACTCCACAAAGCAGTGAATCACCTGATACCGCCATGGCACCCACTCCTGGCCATGACGTTGCCCCAAGCAGTGAAGATGTTGTCATGGCATCTATCCCTGACATTGCCCCAAATAGTCTTTACTTTGCTGCCTTGCACGGACTGGGCAAGTATCTCGAGGGAAGTGGACTAGATACAGTTGTTGTTGAGACCGGCATTTACTCCCCAGCTGCCCTTCGCGGGATATACACAGGGAAAGCATTCAAGAGAGGAGTTGCATATCATCTCATGAATGTGCTTGCCTGTTCCTTCCTCAAGTTAGATGTAGTAGTTGGGGAAATGCCGCCTGATGCTCCTCCAGAAGCAGTGTGAGGAACTCAAGTCCAGCCCTCACCAGAGGAGTGATAATGTTAGACATTTATGACGACTTAGCATCTCAATATGCTGACCAGATAGAGCCTAAAGTGGCTGGCATGGATGCTGGCGAGCTGGCCCAATTCTTGACAAACTACATGAAACAAGTTCAGTGCCTACTGCACATCATCAGTGTATGCCGTCAGGGCGACTGGGAGGCAGATCTGGCAGCACTGGATGATCAGATCCAGTACTTCTATGCTCATGACCTGTTCCATTATGCTCGCCTGATGCCTGTCCACCTTGCCCAAATGAACCAGCTTGAAAATGAGGACCCGATAACAAGGAATGCACTAAAGGAGGGAAACTGCTGTGTGAGAAAGTCTGACTCGTCTTTCACTGCATTATTTGCAGATCAAGCTCTTGAGCAGAAGATCAAGGAGTTGAACAGGGTTGGTCATCTTGTAGGCATTACACATGATGAGGTCTCACTTGATCATGTTATCATCACACTGCCACACATGACCTCTATTTCAATGCTTGGCTGTGTAGATACCCACGCTTCTCAACTGCCTCCCATTCTTCGGGTCAGCATTATCAGCTGTCTGGAGGCATCGCTCAACGAGAAATGCACTGAAGTTGAGGGATTCCATCCAGCTCCACTGCGAAGGTAACCCCTTCATCGTGGGTACACCACTGAAGAGCATCGTGTCATCAGTACTGATACCGGAATCTGCAAAGAGGACATACTCCGCCGGGATGAGAAGGACTGGATGACTATCGAAAGTTTGTTAAGGAACGTCTTGTACCTGACGCATCCATGTCTGTGTGAAGCACTATGAAGAAGATGAAGCTCAAAACCTTCAGCTCCTGGATGGCGAAGAGACTGGTGAGTGTAGGAGACACGGTTATCAAGCTCCGAGAAGAGAGACAGCTCCTTGGCCGCTTTCTTGTGATCCAACAGTCACGCCCAAAGCTAGTTCCTCGCCTGCCTGCAACCATTGGTAGTTATGAGATGTCGGTCACACATAGGTCATTGTTTGTCTCGGATGGATCACTCCTCAATCCAACAGACAAAGCATCAATCATACATGCTGTTGAAGAGGCAAATCCCATTCGGACTGAGACACAGACATCAACCGAGGCAATCATGCAGCACCACGTACATAATCACCAGTCCAGGCACCAACACAAGATGATACACACGATGGCCTCCTCAACATTCTCAGTGATGACTCAGTTCAACCTGTAGTTCAATGTATGAAAAAAGGTCCAGATATGAAGAAGATCATCAATTTCAAGGATGCATATGTGAAGAGAATCACAAGGATGGTGAAACCGTACGATGAGGGGCGCATTATATTTGACCGCTATGACATCGCTCAGTCACTGAAACAGAAGACGAGAGCCAAGCGCGCACAGGGAAAGGAGATGGAGTTTGCGATCTATGACGAGAATGACATTGCTAAGATTACCCTCAAAGAGCTGCTCTCTGCCTCAAAGACAAAGGCGCTACTCTCCCACATTCTTGGTAATGCCTTACTGGAGGAATATAAAGGATCGAAGAAAAAGGTGGTGGTCATGAAAGTTCTGCTCAGTTCAGATCAATCATCCCCACTCCTTGGCCGAGTCGATGTCGACTCACAATCATGAGTAGGCAGACACCATGATTCCTTTACATGTAATTGATGCCATCGGTGACTCCACTCTCAGAGACATAGATGTGTGGTCGCCTGACACTGATGTACTGATCTTGCTGTTGGACCTTGTGGCTCATGGATGACTTGGTGCATTCACCAAGCTCAGTTTCCTCACCTGAAAAGGCGACAAGTATCGATCGACCAACATTCGTGAGCTCGTGAGTGTCATTGGTCGAGATAAGTGTCAAGGTCTGATTGGTTTCAATAACTTCACAGGTGCAGATTGGGGAGGGAAAGTTGTTGGCGTCTCAAAGAAGAGTTGGATTACTTCGCCCCTATCCGTACCCAACGATGACCCCATCGTCTCTGCTTTCCAACTCCTTGGCGAAGGGGTGCTCACAAGCCATGAGCTGGTGGACGGTGAGCTGCCCGAAGAAGTGCGGCCCATCGAGCAGTTTGTTTGCTCAGTATACAGCTCTGGAGGTGCAACAACCATACCAGCTTTGCGTTGGGAACTGTTCAGGTTGGGAACTGATCAGGGAGACAAGCTTCCTCTGACCAGAGCAACACTGGTGCCCCATATCTTACTCACCAACTTTATGGCTATGAGGGACAAAAGTTATACAACACCTCACCCATAGTTACTGCTCCTAGACGAAAATGGATGGATTCTTGCCGGGGACGAGTATTCCCACTCCGATGTCTCTACAAACCAGCACCAGTTGCCGTCTTGGAACTGATCAAATGTGGTTGCAAGACATCTTGCAAGGGTCACTGCTCATGCAAGAAGAACAACCTCCCTTGCACTGCTCTTTGCAAATGCTACAATTCTGATTGCAGCAACCTTCTGACTACAGGATGATAGCAGATGAAGATGAAGATGATGTATGACTGTTGCAGGAGGATGAACAAGGATGTCACTATCAGAAGGTTGTGTACCACTGATTTAACTCAATAAGTGCTCAACATGGCATGTTACATGATAGGTGAGTTGTATATGTATGTTTAAAGAATCTAACCTTTAAGAAACAAAATGTCTCCCAAATTGTATTTTATTCAATGTGTTGTCTGTCTATCTCCCTGTAGGTGTTTCAGTACAAAATAAAATAGGTTGCCTGACATGCAGTGCAGTTCATTATTAGTAATTACTTCTAATTGCTTATTTGTATTCAGATTTTGACCTTGAACCTGAACTTCTATATATATATATATATATATATTGCATGACTTTCACCTCCAATCGACTTGAAACCAGTCAAAGTGACCTTTACCTTGACCTTCTTGCATGATCTTGACCTAATATCGACCTGAAACATATTCCAGATGATCAGGCATGTTTGAAAACCCTACAATAGAGTCTAACATCATTGACGTTGGTCAAGTAGTTCCAGAGATATGCCATTTTCTGTATTTTCCATGAGTGATGGCGGCCATCTTGGATTTTGGGCTTTACAAGTGTCTAAAAAAATGTAACCCAAGATTTTTGTTTAGTTCATACCCAAATAGTCTCACTTTGGGCATCCGATTCCTACGGAAAGACATCCCAGTCTCCACTATATGGTAGTAAGCATCTTCTCTCTGTAACAGAAGTACTTTGAAACACCAAATTACTTAATATAGGTAAAATATATATTTACCATCTAAACTACTTTGTAATTAGGTAACAGTATCATTCGTATGTACGTGTATGTCATCATCATCATTGTGCAGCTGTAGCGTCCCGTGGTTGGGCGAAGGTCTCAGCATGCTGCTTCCACATTTGCCTGTCTTGCGCTATCCTCTGCCAGATGGTACCCTTCCAGTAGTCGTCTAGTTCGTCTCCCTATCGTCTCGTTGGCCTT
>OZ024863.1:37689537-37694537 GCA_964017155.1 Oasisia sp. SBJ-2009 | reverse complement strand
CATATAGTAAATAGCACCAGTGTTAATAATTATATGTACAACAATTCGCAAATATTTCATAACGGTTTGGTACACGTAAACGAACCTCCTTCGATATATAAAATTATATTGGTATCATCTGCAACTGTTTTGCTTTTGGTGATATATGCGTTAAATGTAATTATATCTAGACACAAGAATTCCTTGCAAATTGTTATACTAGACCATTCAACGAGGCAGTTATCAGTTTTGTTACAGTGTGGGCGCTTGCTTGCTTGTTCGCTCGCCCGTTCGACTCTTGTGTGTTGATGGGACATGAAGGAGCATGAACGTGTGCGTGCGCGAGTGTGTCCATGTGCATGAGTCTGTGAATGCACTTGTATATATGTCGACGCGATCGTGCGTGCGTGTGGGGAATATGTCTGTGCCCGTGTGTATTGGCGCATATAATATGTCTTTGTAATACTGATGTGTTTTTATTGTACGCAGTTTTCAGGCAACAGTCGTGTTGTGATGTCTGCAGTGTGTCACCTCTCTGTTACAGGCAACAGTCGTGTTGTGATGTCTGTAGTGTGTCACCTCTCTGTTACAGGTAACAGTCGTGTTGTGATGTCTGCAGTGTGTCACCTCTCTGTTACAGGCAGCAGTCGTGTTGTGATGTCTGCAGTGTGTCACCTCTCTGTTACAGGCAGCAGTCGTGTTGAAATGTCTTCAGTGTGTCACCTCTCTGTTACAGGCAGCAGTCGTGTTGAGATGTCTGCAGTGTGTCACCTCTCTGTTACAGGCAGCAGTCGTGTTGTGATGTCTGTAGTGTGTCACCTCTCTGTTACAGGCAACAGTCGTGTTGTGATGTATGCAGTGTGTCACCTCTCTGTTACAGGCAGCAGTCGTGTTGTGATGTCTGCAGTGTGTCACCTCTATGTTACAGGCAACAGTCGTGTTGTGATGTCTGCAGTGTGTCACCTCTCTGTTACAGGCAGCAGTCGTGTTGTGATGTCTGTAGTGTGTCACCTCTCTGTTACAGGTAACAGTCGTGTTGTGATGTCTGCAGTGTGTCACCTCTCTGTTACAGGCAGCAGTCGTGTTGTGATGTCTGCAGTGTGTCACCTCTCTGTTACAGGCAGCAGTCGTGTTGAAATGTCTTCAGTGTGTCACCTCTCTGTTACAGGCAGCAGTCGTGTTGAGATGTCTGCAGTGTGTCACCTCTCTGTTACAGGCAGCAGTCGTGTTGTGATGTCTGTAGTGTGTCACCTCTCTGTTACAGGCAACAGTCGTGTTGTGATGTATGCAGTGTGTCACCTCTCTGTTACAGGCAGCAGTCGTGTTGTGATGTCTGCAGTGTGTCACCTCTATGTTACAGGCAACAGTCGTGTTGTGATGTCTGCAGTGTGTCACCTCTCTGTTACAGGCAGCAGTCGTGTTGTGATGTCTGCAGTGTGTCACCTCTCTGTTACAGGCGTGCTGCTGCTGTGTGTCCTTGTGTCTGCGACCCCCATGATTAGCCTTCACAGAACTGATCTAGCGACTCCGCAAGGTGGCCCTCGATACTCTCCTTTCTGTTGTAAGTTCGTACAATATAAGTACATACCAATAACACTCAATAGTTATGTGTGTTGACTGTTTTAATATATATATATATATATATATATATATATATATATATATATATATATATATATATATATATATATATATATATATACGTTTCTTGTATTGGCAGAATCATGTATCCCTTATGTCAGTATGCTATTACCAACAGCGTCGCATTATTTAAGATTGTTATAAAAACATCGAAATATTTACTCAAGAAATGTTGTCGGTTAAAACGGTTGTTGCGCAATCGTATTATATGTAGTTAGTCAAATGGCCATAAAGTTCAAATTAGCGCTGCTTGTATAAAACTCAAATAACGACACAATTGATAAGTCTTATCAACGTTGCAAGGAAAGACACAAAGCTCCTCTTATATCACAGGTCCCAACCTTTCCTACACAGGACCTACTGTCTGCGTTCATTATTCCCGCTCTGCTTGCATGTTCATACCGTCTGCTGTAGAGCGTTGTTCTTCCTTTGCCTACTCTAGATTGCCGACCGGGCTACGTGTGGCGTCCATTCCCCAGTTGGCCGTTCTGCAGATGCTACAAGTTCGTGCGAGACCTCGCCAGCTGGGCAGAAGCCAGGGTAAGGCAACGAGATTTCAGAGGCGTTAAGTAGTTTCTTTGTTTCATATACATGTTCCTATTTACCAACATTAGCGTCTTAAACAGATATGCTAACAGATAATTTGTCAACGTTAGTTAGACCGAGCTAATTATTCCGTTCTACACCCAGTTATTCACTAAATGACAATTTCTGGTCGACATACTAATGTGCAATGGGCAGTGAATTCTATTATGACCATCTTACAGATATCACTTCTGTTTTACGCTAAATGACAATGTCTGGTCGACATATTAATGTGCAGTGGGCAGTGCATTCTATTATGACTATCTGATAGACATCACTTCTGTCGCGTTCTACAAATGCAAATGTAGTGTCACAAACACTTCATTCGAAATACCAAGCAGTGTCTTCTTACAACGGAAGTATGGCAATAACCCAAATGGTTTTGCGCGCATGTGCAACCGGAAGTATTTGGTCAGCCAAATCTGGCATTCGTCGTTTTATCCTGTTATGCAACAGCTTGTACTTGCTTGCAGATAATCTTACCATATTGTCCTCTGGTGCCAGCATTAGTTTGTATTGTCGTACCCATCTTTTAAATGTTATTCTCAGGTTCTATTTTTATAGGTGTACTGCCGCGCAATGCGTTCCAACATGGTGGAAGTGAAGACTGATGAAACTCAAAATTGGCTCCAGCGTCAACTCTACGTTCGTAAAGGTCAGGCAATAGTTTCTGACATAAATAATGAAATAAAAGATCTCGCGGCAAACAAATACCGTGGTTGTGACATGTTTCAATACAGTTTTATTCAGGTAAATAAGCGTATTTAAAATATAAAACATGTGTACAGGTCTTTTTAAAAGAAATCTATAACTTCACTTTTAAAACAGAAAAAGAAACAAAAATCATTGTTTAAGTAATTCCATAAACATTTTATGTTGTTAAAATAAGTACGGTCCGATTAACAGGAAATATATCTGTGTTTGTGCGCGCATAATCAGTTTGTAGTCTATGTATAGGATTTATTAACGGCTTACTTATCTTAATAATAGTAATAGCTACAATGAACTACAATATTTACAAGCGTATCCAACGTAAGACCGTAGAGTGTGTAGGAAAGTTCCGTGACACTGTGAACACACGTGAGTGACCAAGTACTCTTACAGCTCAAGGTCACCATCTGTTGGAGAAACCAGAATACTGGCTCGGGGCCACGGACCTGGAACAGGAGGGCACGTGGGTGTGGGACCCGTCGAGTGAGTATGCTCGGTGTCCTGTTGAGCGCTATAAAACACGGTGTTTTATAACTTGTCAGGAAACACGTATCGCCATACACTAATGCAAAGATATGGCTATTACTCGAATTTATTTTAGCATTTTATTAACTAAAATGTTTTGTCCTTACAAGTGTAACTCTGAATTGAAGAGAAAACGAGAAACCAACACATGTGCTCATTTCTTAATATATACATGTTGACGAAGAGAAGGCATTCGACGCGTCTATATTGTTCACTGTAGTTACAAATAGTAAAACTGTATCAACTCTTAAGTTTATCGAGATATGCAATTGCCTTTCGCTTCCCATTTATAAGCTGCATATGTTGTGTTTCATTGATTTGTGTCTGTGTTTCCGTTAACCATGTGCAAGCTCTTGTTTTTTTCCAGACACTAAGATAGGCCCCAGGTACTGGTTTAACCGTGAACCAAACAACTATTTGGGGTACCAGAACTGTCTGGCCACCAAAGAACGCTGGCAGGACCGTCGTTATTATGCGTGGTTCGACGACGACTGTTACGAGAAGAAGTTCTACATCTGCGAGCGAAGCGGCTGGTACTGCTGGGGCCGGACGTGCTGGGGCCGGTACTCGAGTGGCGCGAAGGTCATCATGCCGTCGAAGGTGGCGGAGACGAGGAGGGCGTCTTCAGCGAGACCGGCCGCATCTGCAGCGGAGAAGGTGTCGTTTGAGGCGTAGCGACGTCTCGCTAGTCGACGGCGGCCGACTGACAGAGACCAGCGGAAAGAGACCCGTGTCCTTCTGGTCGTGAAGAAGGTCGTCGATTGACCGACCAAACATTCGAGTCAATGTAGGACTGACGTATGAGGCTCGATCAGCACGTATTGGTACAGGATGATTGCACCGATGCACTTGTAAATGCTAATAAAGACGACTCGAATACAAAGTTATCTGCAAATTTTGTTCGCTCGTTTGTAAGTCATACAGTTAGACACCTAAGTTGATTACGTGCGTGCGTGCGTGTGCGAGTGTACGTGTGTGTGTGTGTGTGTGTGTGTGTGTGTGTGTGTGTGTGTGTGTGTGTGTGCGTGTGTGTGTGAAACTTACTAACCCCGCTGTCACACATCTACAAATGACAACATTGATATAAACAAGTAGTCCTTGAGCGAAATATATTTGTCTTTATCGATTGTGCTCATACGCACGTAGGCATGCACGCACGCACACACACACACACACACACACACACACACACACACACACACACGCACGCATACACACACACACACACACACACACACACACACACAAAGAAACGCACACACACACACACACACACACACACACACACACACACACACACACACACACACACACACATACACACACACAAACGAGCACATGTAGCCATGTTCCTTGACATACGAGACTATGTCCCATACAGACTGTAATAATTGTGTAGATGGGCCTACGTTTATAACCCACAAAACATATAGCAACCAAATATATCTTGAGAGTTAATAACATTATGCTTTGAAACAGTTACTTAGAAACATCTATAACACTGAAATTACTTTTTTTATATATGCCTAGGCATTCGTCGGCGAACTTCAACAGTGTGA
>OZ024863.1:37627037-37684537 GCA_964017155.1 Oasisia sp. SBJ-2009 | reverse complement strand
ACCCACCCACCCATCCATCCATCCATCCATCCATCCAACCATCCATCCATACATCCATGATGATGTCTGCAGTGAATCACCTCTCTGTTACAGGCAGCAGTCGTGTTGTGATGTCTGCAGTGTGTCACCTCTCTGTTACAGGCAGCAGTCGTGTTGTGATGTCTGCAGTGTGTCACCTCTCTGTTACAGGCAGCAGTCGTGTTGTGATATCTGCAGTGTGTCACCTCTCTGTTACAGGCAACATACATACATACATACATACATTCACACATACATACATACATACATACATACATACATACATACATACATACATACGTACATACGTACATACATACATACATACATAATTAAATACATACATACATACATGCATGCATACATACATACATACATACATACATACATACATACATACATACATACATACATACATACATACATACATACATACATACATACATACATACATACATACATACATACATACATACATACATACATACATACATACATGCGTACATACATACATACATACATACATACATACATACATACATGCGTACATACATATATACATCTGTGGTTTCGGTGTTATTCCTCTGCTTATTATGTGCAGCACAGTAAGATATTCAACGTAGAGAAACATTCATACAAAGCATGCAGTATGTTTCCATTAAAAACAAGTCATTTGCACTGAAATGTAGCATCGTCTCTCTTTAAACCACTTCTGGTTGGAGAGAATAACAACTTCAACTGCGCTGTGTGTGGTGCTGTTGCCTAAAAAAGGTAACAATAAAATACGTGTCTTACAACGCGCAACTCCTTTGAACGTACACATCTCGTTACTGTCATTAAACGTAAGTGACATCTACGGGTTCTTGGCCCTTTCGTGCAATGCTTTGACAGGGTGAAGGGCGGTTACTTCTTGCCGGGGATTCATGTTGTTTCACGCACATATAAACAACCACTCGTCGTGGACTTACAAGCAACGACAGCTGTTCTTCAAGACAAGGTAACGCGGTTGTAGCAAGGTTCCGTCACACTGCAGCTCGCCAGTCAGACTCTCTGTCCGTGTGAACTGGAGCTGTCTATGCACAAGCGTTTCATATCAGTGCAATATGCAACGAGTCAACTGTTGTTATATATTTGTATGTTCAAACAGTTTGCACAGGTACAACACAAATTTGTTCTCCCTCTCTGAAGTGGGGTTAGTTGTGTTAAATGTTTCAATATGCACATATGGTATATATTGTTTGATTTATGTACTTATACAGGTGTCAGTTACATCGGAAAACTTGTATAGAGACAGCTTTAGATTGTCCAAAAATCTGTTGAGTGATTTCTGATATTAAGATTTTATTTTCCAAAGTATTGTTGTGTCTAAGCCAGGTCATTGTTTCAGTTAACCTCAACACACTATTCGTGAGCTAATCGGCAACATGGTTCGACGAACGTTGCTGGCAGCAGGTAAGTCTGTGTTCACACGGTTGTATATATTAAATGGCATCAGTGTTAATAATTATATGTTCAACAATTCGCAAATATTTCATAACGGTTTGGTACACGTAAACGAACCTCCTTCGATATATAAAATGATATTGGTATCGTCTTCAAATGTTTTGCTTTTGGTGATATATGCGTTAAATGTAATTATATCTAGACACACGAGTTCCTTGCAAATTGTTGTACTAGACCATTCAACGAGGCAGTTATCAGTATTGTTACAGTGTGGGCGCTTGCTTGCTTGTTCGCTCGCCCGTCACCTCTCTGTCACAGGCAGCAGTCGTGTTGTGATGTCTGCAGTGTGTCACCTCTCTGTTACAGGCAGCAGTCGTGTTGTGATGTCTGCAGTGTGTCACCTCTCTTTGTTACAGGCAGCAGTCGTGTTGTGATGTCTGCAGTGTGTCACCTCTCTGCTACAGGCAACAGTCGTGTTGTGATGTCTGCAGTGTGTCACCTCTCTGTTATAGGCAGCAGTCGTGTTGTGATGTCTGCAGTGTGTCACCTCTCTGCTACAGGCAGCAGTCGTGTTGTGATGTCTGCAGTGTGTCACATCTCTGTTATAGGCAGCAGTCGTGTTGTGATGTCTGCAGTGTGTCACCTCTCTGCTACAGGCAACAGTCGTGTTGTGATGTCTGCAGTGTGTCTCCTCTCTGTTACAAGCAACAGTCGTGTTGTGATGTCTGCAGTGTGTCACCTCTCTGTTACAGGCAGCAGTTGTGTTGTGATGTCTGCAGTGTGTCACCTCTCTGTTACAGGCCGCAGTCGTGTTGTGATGTCTGCAGTGTGTCACCTCTCTGTTACAGACAGCAGTCGTGTTGTGATGTATGCAGTGTGTCACCTCTCTGTTACAGGCAACAGTCGTGTTGTGATGTCTGCAGTGTGTCACCTCTCTGTTACAGGTAGCAGTCGTGTTGTGATGTCTGCAGTGTGTCACCTCTCTGTTACAGGCAGCAGTCGTGTTGTGATGTCTGCAGTGTGTCACCTCTCTGTTACAGGCAACAGTCGTGTTGTGATGTCTGCAGTGTGTCACCTCTCTGTTTCAGGCAGCAGTCGTGTTGTGATATATGCAGTGTGTCACCTCTCTGTTACAGGCAGCAGTCGTGTTGTGATGTCTGCAGTGTGTCATCTCTCTGTTACAGGCAACAGTCGTGTTGTGATGTCTGCAGTGTGTCACCTCTCTGTTACAGGCAACAGTCGTGTTG
The DNA here is from genome assembly GCA_964017155.1 of Oasisia sp. SBJ-2009. Lineage (NCBI taxonomy): Eukaryota > Metazoa > Annelida > Polychaeta > Sabellida > Siboglinidae > Oasisia > Oasisia sp. SBJ-2009. The sequence goes on along the minus strand of OZ024863.1, from coordinate 37,681,829 downwards.
TGATGTCTGCAGTGTGTCACCTCTCTGTTACAGGCAGCAGTCGTGTTGTGATGTCTGCAGTGTGTCACCTCTCTGTTGCAGGCAGCAGTCGTGTTATGATGTCTGCAGTGTGTCACCTCTCTGTTACATGCAGCAGTCGTGTTGTGATGTCTGCAGTGTGTCACCTCTCTGTTACAGGCAACAGTCGTGTTGTGATGTCTGGAGTGAGTCACCTCTCTGTTACAGGCTGCAGTCGTGTTGTGATGTGTGCAGTGTGTCACCTCTCTGTTACAGGCGTGCTGCTGCTGTGTGTCCTCGTGTCCGCAAGGAGGTCCTCCACTGCAGGAGATTCGTCGCCGCCGCGTATATATATATATATATATATATATATATATATATATATATATATATATATATATATATATATATATATATCAGAAAGCAGAAAAGCAAGACAGAAAGCAAGACATGACATCAGAAAATACAACCAAGAGATCATGCAAGAAACGTTCATAGCATCTAAGAGCCTGAGAAAAGTCAGAAGAACGCAGAAGCTAGGCAAATACAAACTTGTCACACTCCTAGATAAGCAGGGTGGAGAAATACATTGTCAAGATAAGATCATTGAAACAATAGAGGAATTCTACATCGAACTATACGACTGTGAATAGAGTACCATAACCCACACCGACCGAAAAGTGGTACCAGATACACAACCACGGGAGGTGTAAGCTGCACCAAGAGATGTGAAGAATGTGACAGCAACAGGCAACAACCATATCAACTGCGATACATTTACAAGAGGAGAAGATACCGTCTTGAAGACATTTGCTAAGCTGTACACTAAATGCTTATCAGAAGGACGAAAACTCCTACACCAACAGCTCGCCGACAGTCCATCTATATAAAGAAAGCAACACGATCAACACCAGGGAGATACATATCGCCCAAACTGTTTGCGGGAGCACTCGAAAGCATATCTCGACGACTGACTTGCGAAACCAGTGGCTTGAAGATAGACGGCAAATATCTTAGACGTCTTCGCTTCGCCGACGACATACTCATATGCACTAATGTATCACATGAAATACAACCAATGCTATAGGAATTAGCTGATGAAAGTGAAAAACAGGGTCTGAAGATGAACAATTCGAATACAAAGGTGATGATGGAAAATGACACACCAATCTATATAAACAACACTCGGATCGAGAACGTTAAAAGTTCCTGGGACAGATACAGCACCAGAGACTAAGACAAGGAGATTCAATGAAGAATCACGGCCGGTTGGACAGCATTCGCCAAGCACCGCGACAGCTTCAAGGGTAATGTTGTAACATGCAATATATTTAGTCAAGTGTACTCAAATGTGACGTCAGTAATAATATGCTTTGAACATGTGCGTTTTAGTGCCTTTTATAGTGCCGACAAACTTTCACAACACAGCACTTCAAATCAATGGGCAGTGCACCCCATAACAGAGGTCCAACCACACGAAATGACCCGTTACCAAAACTGGCCAGCTTCGTTCGTGGAACGTCAAGCAAATGTTGTTCAGACGAACGTGTGAGACCTGGACATTGACGCTTTAACAGGTTTGCCAGCCATCGCTACACAATAAGAACGATATTGTAGTCGATTCTGCATTTGACTGGCAGCCAATATTCCAACACTGCCGCACTAGTAAATTATAACATTCACGAACGGCTGGTCAAACCCTGCTCTGTTTTGACCAACCGATTGCTATCGGTCAAGAACGTTTCTTGTATTGGCAGAAACATGTATTGCAAACAACGTCGCATTATTTAAGAGTGTTATAAAAAACGAAATATTTACTCAAAAATATGTTGTCGGGTAAAAAAGATGTTGCGCAATCGTATTATATATGGTTATTCCAACAGGCCGTGAAGTCAAAGGTATCGCTGCTTTTGCAGAACTCAAACAACAAAACAATTGATAAGTCTTACCAAAGTTGCAAGGGGCGACGCAAAGTTCCCCTTGGACCACAGGTCCTAACCTTTCCTACACAGGACCTACTGTCTGCGTTCATTATTCCCGCTCTGTTTGCATGTTCATACCGTCTGCTGTAGAGCGTTGTTCTTCCTTTGTCTACTCTAGATTGCCGACCGGGCTACGTGTGGCGTCCACTCCCCAGTTGGCCGTTCTGCAGATGCTACAAGTTCGTGCGAGACCTCGCCAGCTGGTCAGAAGCCAGGGTAAGGCGACGTGATTTCTTAGGGGCGTTATGTAGTTTCTTTGTTTCATCTATATTAGTACATGTAGGGACGAACAATGCAGACAGGGAGGGGACAACTAGAATAGTGCAAAGATACAGACAGTTGGTAGGGAAACTGAAGAAGACAAGAGTTGAACAGATCATTCTCTCAGGAATCTTGCCAGTAATCGGAGGAAGGGGAGCAACCTATAGAAACTGTAAGAGGATGGCAATCAATGCTCTGGTGGAGCAGATGTGTGAAGGAGAAGGAGTTGGATTTGTAGATTTGTGGGGATACTTTGTTGGGAAGGAAGATATGTACGTGAGAGATGGCCTCCATCTAAGCGGAAAGGGCGCAGCAGTGTTCTCCGAGAACCTGCTTCAATCTATGGACAGAGGAACAGGTTGCAATTTTTTAAACTAGTTTCGCAGGGGGGATACACAGAGAAGCCAAATACTAGAGGCATAGCTAAAGACAGCAAAAAGAAATCAGCAAAAAACAGCCTGGAAAGCCCTACGAAATTTGGTTATAAATGTGTTTGTTTAAATGCAAGGAGCATAGTAAACAAAAAAAATGAACTAAACATTATGGTAGAAGATATTGACCCTCACATAATAGGTATAACTGAATCTTGGGCCACCCCCGATATATCAGATGCCGAATTAGGAATGACAGGATATGTAATGTTTAGGAAAGATAGATTAGGAAGAAGGGGAGGCGGAGTTATTTTATATATTAAAGAATCCATCCAGGCTTACGAAATAAAATTAGAAAAAGAAGCAGAATGTGAAGCTGTCTGGTGTAACATAGTTACAGGAAACTCAACATTAACTGTTGGGTTAGTTTATCGTAGTCCAAACATAAGCATAGAAGAGAATGAAAAAATGCACAACGCTATAAAAGAAGTGAGTAAACGGGACTGTATTATTATGGGGGATTTTAACCATGGGCATATAAAGTGGACATCTCTACAGAGTTCTGGGAGAGAGGATCAAGAGTTTTTAAATTTAGTACAAGATAGTTTCCTTTTTCAACATGTGTTAGAACCAACCAGGGACAAGAACGTGTTGGACATAGTTTTGAGCTCACAGAAGGAATTTGTTGATAATGTCAATATATGTGAGCCACTGGGATGTAGTGATCATAACCAGATACATTTTATCATCAAAGTAAAAGGAGAACGGAACAGAAAAATACGGTACAGGAAAAATTTTCACAAAGGAAGATATAAGGACATGAGGGAATATTTAGCGAAGATAGACTGGAATAACACACTGAAGAATAAGACAGCAACAGAATGCTGGAATATCTTAAAGAGGGAAATTGACTGCGTCGTTGACAAATTTGTCCCCTTGAAAAAACAGGGGAAAAGGTCAAAGAAGAAACACTTATCGAAGGAAGCCATTAGAAAAATCAAGTACAAGCAAATGATGTGGAAGACATATAGACATACTGGAAGTGACGAAGACTATGCCATTTATAAAGAAGCACTTAATCAAGCTACAGCTGAAATTAGAAATTCGAAGAGAAGCTATGAACAAAAAATAGCTTTCAACATAAAACATGACAGCAAGAGTTTTTATGCGTATGTTCGAAGTAAACAGAAAGTTCAAGATAAGGTCGGGCCACTAGAAGGTAGTGATGGAAACATAATAACGGAGGGATTCTTAATGGCAGAAAACCTAAATGAATACTTTAGTTCGGTGTTTACCAGGGAAGATATTAGTACATTACCAGTACTAGAGACTAAGTTCGAAGGGAGAGAGTGTGACTATTTAGGACAACTAACTGTAACCCCAAAAATGGTAGCTATGAAAATAAGAGATATGAAGGATAATAAATCACCAGGAGTGGATGGGATTCCTCCCAAATTACTACTGGAAATTGTAGAACAAATTAGCATACCACTTGCAACAGTGTTCAATTTGGCATTAGAGGAAGGAGTGGTTCCGGTAGAATGGAAAGAAGCAAACATCATACCATTATTTAAAAAAGGATCAAGAAGCAAGTCAGAGAACTATAGACCAGTGAGTTTAACATCGGTGATTTGTAAACTATTAGAAAGACTAATTAAAGATCACTTGGTTGATTTTCTTGTTAAAAATAAATTGATAAACACATCTCAACATGGGTTTTTAAAAGCGAGGTCATGCTTAACAAATATCTTATGTTTTTTGGAAGATGTCACAAAGTGGGTAGATGAGGGATCACCAGTAGATATAATCTACTTAGATTTTAAAAAAGCCTTTGACAAAGTGCCACACCAAAGATTACTACTTAAACTAAAGGCCCATGGCATAGGAAATAGTATGATTAACTGGATAGAAAAATGGCTTATTGATAGAAGACAAAGAGTAGTAGTTGATGGGGAGGTTTCAAATTGGAAATCTGTTTTGAGTGGAGTACCGCAAGGATCAGTATTGGGACCTATTTTATTCTTAATATATATCAATGATTTGGATGATGACATAACAAGCAAGGTGTTGAAGTTTGCGGACGACACAAAAGTGTTTAGGAAAATAAAAAGTGATGCAGATAGACAGCATTTACAAGATGATCTAAATAAGTTGATAGAATGGTCTGAGAAATGGCAAATGCTGTTTAACTTTGGAAAGTGTAAGTGCCTCCACACAGGACATGGGAATGAAAATGCACAATATACAATGGGTGGTACTGTACTAAATACTACTGTAAAGGAAAAGGACTTAGGTTTAACCATTAGTGCTGACATGAAGGTATCAGAACAGTGTGGAATTGCAGCAGCGAAGGCAAACCAAATTCTTGGATTAATTAGGCGAAATATAGTATACAAAGAAAAAGAACTAATAATACCGCTTTATAAAACAATAGTTAGGCCTCATTTAGAATATTGTATACAAGCATGGAGGCCATATCGCAAGAAGGATATTGATATGCTAGAAAGAGTACAAAGGAGAGCAACAAAAATGATACCAAAACTCAGGAATATTAGTTATGAAATGCGTCTAAAAGAATGTGGTCTAACAACACTAGAAACCAGAAGATTGAGAGGAGATCAGATTGAGGTTTTTAAAATATTGAATGGGTATGAAAATATTGACAGAAATATTTTTTTCACGGTCAAGGAAGAGAGAAGGACTAGAGGACATGGAGTTGCATTAGCAAAGAAGCAGTGTAGACTAGATATTAGAAAATTTTCATTTTCCCAAAGAATAGTAAACGAATGGAACAAATTATCAGCTGATTGTGTAGGTGCTAGAAGTGTTAATATGTTTAAAAATAAAATTGACATATACCTAAGACGGGCAGGGTATACTTAGATAGATAGGTTGGACTCTCGATAAGCCAAACGGCTTCCTTGTCCACCTGCCATCTAGAGTTGATTCTCTAGGTGGCAATCTTGTTAAATCTTGTTAAATCTTGTTAAATGTACATTTTCCCATTGACCAACATTAGCGTCTTAAGCAGATATGTTAACACATAATGTGTCAACGTAGACTGAGCTAATTATTCCGATCTACACTCAGTTATACACTAAATGACAATGTCTTGTCGACATATTAATGCGCAATGGGCAATACATTCTAGTATGACTATCTTACTGACATCAGTTCTGTCGCGTTCTACAAATGCAAATGTAATGTCAAAACAGCGTCCGTTTGTAATGAGAAAAAACCCACAAACACTTCATTCGAAATACCAAGCAGTGTCTTCTTACAACGGAAGTATGACAAGAACACAAATGGTTTTACGCGCATATGCAACCGGAAGTATTTGGTCAGCTAGATCTGGCATTCGTCGTTTTATCCTGTTATGCAACATATTGCACTTGCTTGCAGATAATCTCTAATATCTCGTCCTCTAGTGCCAGAATTAGTTTATATTGTCGTACATATTGTTTTAATAGTATACTCAGGTTCTATTCTTTTGTTGGTGTACTGCCGCGCAATGCGCGCCAACATGGTGGAAGTGAAGACTGCTGAAACTCACAATTGGCTCCAGCGTCAACTCTACGTTCGCAAAGGTCAGGCAATATGTTCTGATATAAACAACGAAATAAAAGATCTCGCGGCAAACAAATACCATGGTGGTGACATGTTTCAATAACATTTTATTCAGGTAAATAAACGTATTTAATATATAATACACGTGTAAAGGTCTTTTTAAAAGAAATCTATAACTTCACTTTTTAAATCAGAAAAGGGAAACAAAATCATTGTTTCAGTAATTCTATAATAATATTATGTCGTTCAGTTAAGTACGATCCGATTAACAGAAAATGTATCTCTGTTTGTGCGCGGGTGCGTCTGTTTGTAGTCTATGTTTCAATAGGATTTATTAACGGCTTACGATTCGGATTTTAATAACAGTAATAGTTAAAATGAACAATAGATCTACAAGCGTATCCAAAGTTAGACCGTAGAGGGTCTAGGATAGTTCCAGACAAGAACACAGATTGTTTCGCGTGACCGGAAGTAGGCGTTAGCTAGATCTGACGTGCCTGTGTGCACACACGTGAGTGACCAAGTACTCTTACAGCTCAAGGTCACCATCTGTTGGAGAAACCAGAATACTGGCTCGGGGCCACGGACCTGGAACAGGAAGGCACGTGGGTGTGGGACCCGTCGAGTGAGTATGCTCGGTGTCCTGTTGAACGCAATAAATCACGGTATTTTATAACTTGTCAGGAAATATGTATCATCATACACTAATGCTAAGATATGGCTATTAGTCGAATATTTATCTTAGCATTGTAATAACTAAAATGTTACGTCCTTACCAATGTAACACTGAATTGAAGAGAATACGAGAAACCAACACATGTGTCACTTCTTCATATATACTTGTCGACGAAGAGAAGGCATTCGACTCGTCCTCTCAAAACAAATCGCGTCCTATCAAAGCAAATCATTGGAGGACGGTCTAAATTATGCGTAAACCACAGACGGGATATTGTTCACTGTAGTTACAAATGGTAAAACTATGTTAACTCTTAAGTGTACTGAGCTGTGAAATTGGCTTTCCTTTCCAAATTATAATCTGCATGTGCATGCTTTGTTTCTCTGATTTGTGTCTGTGTTTCCGTGAACCCTGTGCAAATTCTTGGTTTCTTCCAGACACTCAGAAAGGCCCCAGGTACTGGTTTAACCGTGAACCGAGCAACTATTTGGGGTACCAGAACTGCCTGGCCACCAAAGAACGCCCGCAGAACCGTCGTTATTACGCGTGGTTCGACGACGACTGTTACGAGAAGAAGTTCTACATCTGCGAGCGAAGCGGCTGGTACTGCTGGGGCCGGACGTGCTGGGGCCGGTACTCGAGTGGCGCGAAGGCCATCTTGCCGTGGCGTGTAGCGGCGGCCAAGAGGGCGTCTGTAGCGAGACCGGCCGCACCTGCAGCGGAGAAGGTGTCGTTTGAGGCGTAGCGACGTCTCGCTAGTCGACGGCGGCCGACTGACAGAGACCGGCGGAAAGAGACCCGTGTCCTTCTGGTCGTGAAGAAGGTCGTCGATTGACCGACCAAACATTCGAGTCAATGAGATATGAGGCTCGATCAGCAGATATTGGTACAATATGATTGAAACCGATGCACTTGTAAATGCTAATAAAGACGACTCGAATACAAAGTTATCTGCAAATTTTGTTCGCTCGTTTGTAAGTCATATATACCTAAGGTGATTATGTGCGTGCGTGCTTGTGCGAGTGTACGTGCGTGTGTGCGTGTGTGCGTGTGTGCGTGTGTGCGTGTGTGCGTGTGTGCGTGTGTGCGTGTGTGCGTGTGTGCGTGTGTGCGTGTGTGTGAAACCGTGTTTCTACTAACCCCAGTTTCACACATCTACAAATGACAACATTGATATAATCACATAGTCCCTGAGCGAAATATATTTGTGTTTATCGACTGTTTTCACACGCACGTATGCACGCGCGCACCCACACCCACACCCACACACACACACACACACACACGCGCGCGCATATACACATGCACACATACAAACTCACGCACACACGCACACACGCACACACGCACACACACAAACACACGCACACACGCACAAACACACACACACAAACACACGCACACACGCACAAACGCACACACGCACACACACACACACACACACACACACACACACACACACACACACACATATATATATATATATATATATATATATATATATATATATATACACGCCACACACACACGCACGCACGCACACACACACGCGCGTGCACATGTAGGCATGTTCCTTGACATACGAGACTATGTCCCATACATACTGTAATAATTTGTGTAGATGGGCCAAATGTTCCTAATGATTGTTCCAGCGCTTACGTTTATAGCCCACAAAACAGATAGCAACCAAATGTATATTAGATTACTGAACATTCGTCCGGACAGTTAATAATATTATGCTTTGAAATAGTTACTTTGAAACATCTGTAAGACTGTAATTATATTTTATATATGCCTAGGCATTCGACGGCGAACTTTAACAGTACGATATAATACGTACCGCGATACAGATGTCACGATACGATTTATATCGCGATACAGACTAGATTGACTAGATGATGCAACAAAAGTGGAACATCTGTTAAATAACATAATTGCTTTATTGACTGATTGCCCGAAACAATATTGAATACAAACACAGGAAATATACATACAAATCATGGTAGACAACCAACAATATGCAGAAAAGACGTGAACTGCCTATGATTCCATTTTTCAGTTATGAACAAAACATGTATGCCAGACACTAAGACAGGCTCCTTGGTGCAATTATGCTGATGCAAGCACACCACCGTTAATCAAATAAATGTCATAAAAACATGATGACTTTTCTCAATTAGCTATACTGTTCACAAATATTATTACGTACTATTATACTCAAATACACCACTATATCCTAATTGTGCGGTGTTTCCTGTTAATAATATGTTAATAATTTAAATATATTCATATATGTACATTATTCAATGTAGACAGTCGCAGAATAGTCAAAACAGTACTAGACGCAGTCTTAATAATGACCCATCATGTCAGACCCGCTTTGGGAGAAGGGCTGACTGCCCAAAACAGATCCGTCAAAGACTCGGCAACTGTACTTTTCCGAACTTAGAACAAAAGTGCCTGTCCAATTGATGTTACTGTATCACCGCCAGAGTCTCCAGCGTTTATCGGTAACCCCACATTATTCTCGATCTTTCCTTTTGATGTGTTTGATATGTTCATGATTGTCACAGCTCTGTCTCTCTCTCTCTCTCTCTCTCTCTCTCTCGCTCTCTCTCTCTCCTCCATCTCGCTCGCTCTCTTTCTCTTTCTCTCTCCCTCTCTCTCTCTCTCCTCCATCTCGCTCGCTCTCTTTCTCTCTCCCTCTCTCTCTCTCTCTCGCTCGCTCTCTCTCTCCCTCTCTCTCCTCTCTCTCCCTCTCGCTCGCTCGCTCGCTCGCTCGCTCGCTCTCTCCCTCTATCTCTCTCCCTCTCTCTCTTCTCTCTCTCTCTGTCATCGTTCTCTATTCTACCCCTCTTCCTCCATGCTCTCTGCCCAAGACTTTCTGCACCCAGACAAATAAAAATGTATCAAGCTGTTGCTGTGGTCACACATCAAGTGTTTCCTTCCCTTGATTTGCTGCTTGCAAGGTGGCACATAAGGATTACTCAAAATTAACTTAGTCGGTATTACTACTTTGTGAATGACCTTAACAATAGAATAATACTTATCAGTCAATATTTCCTCTTGTTTTTCATTTTTTATACACCACGAATTTCAATGATCTACAACCGCCAATGTTCCTGTCAGAGATAATATATGTTTGACCACCTTTAACGTTAAATGTTTCCAGGTTGTATTGATATCTCATATCGTTATACTGCTTCCTTCTAGTGTTAAATCAGTTGAAAATATTGCTAAATTCCACCGTCATTTAAAGACATACCTTTACAACCTTGCCTACCCACCATAACTACTTGGGGTATCAATCAATCAATTATAAGAAACTGGAATTGTTTATTGTCTCTGAGATCGAGTAACCAGTTTGCGCCACTGAGCTTGGTTTCTAAGGATTTAGGCGCAATAGAAGGTATCTAATTATTATTATAGCTCTACGAAAATAATTAATTCAACAAAATGCAGCAATTTTCAAACATGTCTTAACCACAAACGTTTCTAAGCATTATGTCCAAAACGTACAGTGTTTGTTGACTGCTAACAGACCCTCCTACGACCCCACAGATTCGTTAGAAAACTGTCCTGTTGTTACGCAACAGAATGAGCCGGTTTAAATCGTTCTAGAAAGCGGTGACCTGAACAGCAGACATACAAACATAACATTGCGCAAAAGCATGTGACGGTTTACATGCTGACAACAAATGACACCACAGCGAACCCATTAGATACATCTAGTAGGTATAACTGTACAACTTCATATTATAACCTGGTGAATATAAACTCACACGTGGACAGCAGCAAATTTATCGTTCACTTTGAAGACAAAGCGAACACCCGAGTTCATGACGTTGGAACCGTTTGAGAACACATCGGGGGTTCGTCTGCGAGACCTTAGAAATTCGTCGATCACAATATATTATCATCACTGGGATTGCCGTACGCGGTGTTCACCTACCCACGTATCTGAGGTGCTATTGTGTGCCGAGACGTATTACTCTTCCACGATTATTCACACCGCGGTTATTCAAAGAAATAGTCATTCCCGGCGTTAAATCAGCACCAGTCTTGTCAGAATAATGAGCTATAGCTTGTTTAGTGCCGCAGAAGACGTTGCTTACAAGGGCTGGAACAAAATTTACGTCACATAATTTCACCTGGGGATTCCCCCGCACACACACACCAGTTCACACCTCACAAACGACCGGCTCTTAAGATCTTCTTGATTTAGATTTCACACTGTCGTCAAGTGACGTACAACACACGTAAAACAAGACACATTTCAAAGGAGTTTGTCGGCAACAGCACGTCATTGAGCTTGCTGTGTTAACGACTTGTTGCTGTAACCGCCCTCTGCTGCAACATACAATGATAAAAAACATTACCCATTTAATTGATCGTAAACACAATATAAATATCTTACCGACTTTGAAAATCGTGAATGAATGAAGTTTTCGTTTTTGTTGAAAATTCAAAAAGACGTTCAACTGTGTCGAATCTGTCGCCACGCAAAACAGTTACAATAACCTTCGCATCACATTGTATAAATATTATAGTATATTTGACATATGTGAACAACGCAGAAGTAAACTTTACTGGGTTTTCCCAGTAATCAATCGCTAGGTTATTACCAATCTATAAACACGGCTATTGCGCACATGGATTTTAATGTTATCCAGTCGGGAAAGAATAATGTGTAACAGACGTTGTGAAATCTCTCTTGGTTTGTTTATGGCATGTTTATAGTCTATGACATGTTTATAGTTGGTAATTGCTTTTTTCATGGCATGAACAATGTCACCCAGAACTATTGGACAGTAAATACTCCGTCTTCCGTTTTATATCTCCTAGCCGTACTAAAATACCAAATATTTTGGTACTGCTCTGTGGACTAAAGTGCACTACTACCATAACTAGTATTTTCTTTTGCCATCTAGTATGGTATCAACAGAAGTCAGGAGGCAAAGATATTACGAGTCTATCTACACGTCTAACTTGTCAGATGTGCCTTGTAATGGTTCTCATTCGGTTTTGTGTTGCGTACGTTTGGGGCCTACTAACTGAAGATCTAGAAACGTTATTATAAACTTGTTTCGCGCCAACCAACGACGACGGCATCGCGAAAACTTATAAGGGTGCTAGAAACTTAATTAAATTATCATCTGCCACTTTTTAAAGGTCAATTATACGCAAGGACCTTTTGTCTTGATATCAACATTACTGGCTCCAACTTTAATTAAACAACTCCGATTAAGAGTCACACACACACACGCACGCACACACGCACGCACGCACGCACGCACGCACACACACGCACGCACGCGCGCGCACGCGCGCACGCACGCACGCACACACACACACACACACACGCACGCGCATACGTACGCACACACATGTGTGTGCATTTCAACTGTTGTGACATTAATTTTATTTTGTAGGTTTCCTATAGAATACAGTTGTGTTATTTGAGAACATGCATAGAAGAACAAGCTCTGGATTCCCGTCTTCGCCCGGCTGTGTCTCGTGCACTGACATCTCGAGTCCGCGGTAGAGCAAACACCGACACCGTTCCGCCCCACGTACCGCCTCTGTCATAGACCTTGTTGGTCGCTGGCGTGGGACATCGGGTTGTCGCGCCAATCAAGGCCGGAGACGCCAGGCTGCGTTTGTTGTGATGACTTTCATTGGCTGACGCAAGGCGCACCCAGGTTTGACTTATTGGGGGTTTCCGAACGGTAAACACCGTTAGATTGGACGGTGCATGTCATCATTCATTGTACATTTGCATATAGTGCGGGATTTTCCTAGGCACGGTAAAAACCCTCTCGGTACGTCACAGTTGTCGTGTCCTATTTAAATGGCAGGTCGCGGTAGAAAACAGTACACATGTAATACCCGGTTTGGTGTTGCTACAAGGCCTCGCTCCGTCCACCAAGTGGAGAGAAGTTGTGCAGTCGCTATCAAACCATGCGGTAAGTACAAGCAGCAGGATTCTGGTAAGAATAAAGACACCGCAGAATAGTTATAAGCGAGTTCAGCTCTATCAGGTCCCACTGTAGAGGTTTTGAGGTTTCAGTTGCAACATCGTCTCATGTCGGTCATGCCATCAGATTGTGGGAGAGTAAGGGTCCAGTTAGACATGTTCGCGGTGACAATCCAGAAGTTTTGCAGGAATCGTCTGGATCCGACGGATGCTATCGGAAGTGACATCGGCAGACGGGATGAGAGGCTGCCGTCGGAGATTTTTCGCAGTCAGGTTCCAGATTGCATTCATCTTTTTGTTGTTGTTGAGCAGAACAACTGGCGATAGTAGTTCGGTTGTTTTAATCGATACGAACTGTATCTATCACCTCAAACAGTACACGTTTGTCTCAACAAGAACACCCTTCTTCCAGCAACTCTGTGGCTTGGGTATCGTTTGTTAGCTGTAGCAATGACTGTTATTGCTGGGTTCGAGTATTATTGAGTTTCTTTTGTGTTCTTCTTTCAGGCCGAGTAAAATGAACAAAATGCTGATAACAACAGGTATGTTCATATTCGTTCATAATTACGCATGCCTAAGGTATTTGTGTCATTAGTATAATGTCCTTTCATTGTTAACTGCGCTGTGTTGTCTACATGTAGCGATAGTCGTGTATATATTCGGAGAAATAATCGTCGATGCCGAAGATTGATTATTCGTCAGATTGCTTCTCATTCAGTCCAAAGTTTCGGGTTGTACACACGTTAGTTCTGTCTCAGTAAGCGTAAGTCCATGAACAAAATCCTGAATTGTTACATGTGTCATCATCATGAACATCAATTACCGTTGCATGTTCAAAAGTTGTCAGTAGCTTACCAAATTGAAGTATTATTAATACAATTTTACCAGTGGCGTATCTAGAGTGTTTGGGGGGAGGGGTTAAATGTAAAAGCATGATTAGTTTGTCTTGTAGTGGCGAAATACAATATAATAATTTTCAAAGAAAAAGGGGCAAATGGTCACTAAATTGCATTTTACTATTGGTACAACATAGTGCTCGATAGTAAAGTATATGTATAATTATGGACTTTTATATGCATCCGTCTTGCCGTTCCGCGTGTCGTTTTCATGTTGCCGATCACTCATTGATCTGCGTGGTAGTCATACGTCAACATAAAGCGTTTGCAAACTTATCTATTCAACACTTGCCTTTATTGTTTTGAGTCTATATCTTTTTTGTGTGTAGTTTTATTCGTCGTATGCACTTGTATCTGTTGTCAAATAAACACAGGCCTGTTCCCGTTGTACTGAAACATGTCTGCTTCAACAGCGGTGTTGCTGTGCGTGCTAACGGTGGCGTCCGCGGGGGGTGGGACGGCAGCCGAGTCCCAGGGCGTATTTGGATCACACGGGCCTCACGGACCAACCGGGCCCCACGTGCCCCACTACCATGGGCCCCACTACATGCCTTTCTGCTGTGAGTTACCCCTTGACCATAAAACACGACGGCAGTGGGTGCCTGCTGCTAAGACTATTCGATTATGTTACGTAATAATGAAATTTGATCTAACTTTGGTATTCGCCACGTGGTGGCGCTCATGGCGCTTTCACAGTATTTTGATCATTAGAGAAATATAATAAGAGTCATATCAAAGCAATAACAATAGTATTAATAAAGCGATATTTACCAAATAAGAAACTATATTACAATAAGAAATTAATATAATGACCATTAATTGTCATCATCATCATCGCCATCATCATCATCATCATCATCATCATCGTCATCATCATCATCATCATCATCATCATTGTGCAGCCGTAGTGTCCCGTGGTTGGGCGAAGGCCTCAGTATGCTGCGTTCACATATGCCTATTTTGCGATAAGTCATGTACATTCAGTAAATACAGCTTCAAAAAATGTAACTATATATATATATATATATATATATATATATATATATATATATATATATATATATATATATATATACATATATACATATATCGTATAATAAATCAACTGTGGAAATATAAATAGTTTAAAAAACTGTATCATAAAATGTGTATAATCAATGTTATAGTGTCATATATCGTCCAGAACACACCAGGAATGTCCACATATATTATTCGAAGTAGTAAATTATGAAGGTATGGGTTTTCAGAGCTGTCTTAAAGATATTGACCGTTGCAGTAGCTCTAACAATATTTTGGAGATCATTCCAGATCTTTACTGTGGGTGTTGTGCGGAATCAACAACCACGCATGTGAACCACTGCGCTATTACGATTCGCGATAATGAGGATCGCTTAAGCTGAAAAATATAAGCATATTAAAATGGACAGCTGCTTTATAACCGTGAGGTGTTTTGCTGATATACGATTACAATGCACTTTATTAATCCAGACATTACTATCTGCATGCGGTTAAGCTTTGCTGTGCAACCTGTGACAAGAAGTATACCTTTCTCTGTTGTGTTGAAGATTGCAGAAGAGGTTTCGTGCTCCGAATTTACGGGCGTTGGCCATACTGTCGATGCTACAAGTTCGTGCGAGACATCGCTAGTTGGGCTGAAGCCAAGGTATGTTCACAGCAACAGCTGGTTGTGGAGTGTCAACGCGTAACGTAGGAGAAGTACAAAGTCCGAGTTCGGTCTCATGAGTTCGCGAAGTCACAAAGAGCAATGTTTCGCATCAGTTCAAACACCAACTCGGGCACCCGGTGCCCATTCGCCCATACAGTGCCCATTCGGCCATACAGTGCCCATTCGCCATACAGTGCCCATTCGCCCATACAGTGCTCATTCGCCCACACAATGCTCATTCGCTCATACAGTTCCCATTCGCCCACACAGTGCCCATTCGCCCACACAGTGCCCATTCGCTCATACAGTGCCCATTCGCCCATACAGTGCTCATTCGCCCATACAGTGCCCATTCGCCCATACAGTGCCCATTCGCCCACACAGTGTCCATTCGCCCATACAGTGCCCATTCGCCCACACAGTGCCCATTCGCCCACAGAGTGCCCATTCGCTCATACAGTGCCCATTCGCTCACACAGTGCCCATTCGCCCATACAGTGCCCATTCGCCACCGC
Organism: Oasisia sp. SBJ-2009; assembly: GCA_964017155.1. Taxonomy (NCBI): domain Eukaryota; kingdom Metazoa; phylum Annelida; class Polychaeta; order Sabellida; family Siboglinidae; genus Oasisia; species Oasisia sp. SBJ-2009. Next base: position 37,665,921 of record OZ024863.1, on the reverse strand, counting down.
AGTGCTCATTCGCTCACACAGTGCTCATTCGCTCACACAGTGCTCATTTGCCCATACAGTACCCATTCGCCCACACAGTGCCCATTCGCCCACACAGTGCCCATTCGCCCACACAGTGCGCATTCGCCCATACAGTGGTCATTCGCCCACACAGTGGTCATTCGCCCACACAGTGCCCATTCGCTCATACAGTGCCCATTCGCCCACGCAGTGCCAATTCGCCCACACAGTGCCCATTCGCCCACACAGTGGTCATTCGCCCACACAGTGCCCATTCGCTCATACAGTACCCATTCGCCCACACAGTGCCCATTCGCCCACACAGTGCCCATTCGCCCACACAGTGGTCATTCGCCCACACAGTGCCCATTCGCCCACACAGTGCCCATTCGCTCATACGGTGCCTATTCGCCCACACAGTGCCCATTCGCCCACGCAGTGCCCATTCGCCCGTATAGTGCCCAATCGCTCACACAGTGCTCATTCGCCCATACAGTACCCATTCGCCCACACACTGCCCATTCGCTCATACAGTGCCCATTCGCCCATACAGTGCCCATTCCCCCATACAGTGCTCATTCGCCCACACAATGCCCATTCGCTCATACAGTGCCCATTCGCCCATACAATGCTCATTCGCCCATACAGTGCCCATTCGCCCATACAGTGCCCATTCTCCCACACAGTGCCCATTCGCCCACACAGTGCCCATTCGCTCATACAGTGCCCATTCGCCTACACAGTGCCCATTCGCTCATACAGTGCCCATTCGCCCACACAGTGCCCATTCACCCATACAGTGCCCATTCGCCACCGCACTGCTCATTCGCCCACACAGTGCCCATTCGCCCACGCAGTGCCCATTCGCCCGTATAGTGCCCATTCGCTCACACAGTGCTCATTCGCCCATGCAGTACCCATTCGCCCACACAGTGCCCATTCGCTCATACAGTGCCCATTCGCCCATACAGTGCCCATTCCCCCATACAGTGCTCATTCGCCCACACAATGCCCATTCGCTCACACAGTGCTCATTCGCCCATACAGTACCCATTCGCTCACACAGTGCTCATTCGCCCATACAATACCCATTCGCCCACACAGTGGTCATTCGCCCACACAGTGGTCATTCGCCCACACAGTGCCCATTCGCCCACACAGTGCTCATTCGCCCACACAGTGCCCATTCGCCCACACAGTGCCCATTCGCTCATACTGTGCTCATTCGCCCACACAGAAGCTGTATATGCATATTCGTTCTCTCTTCTAGAATATCTACGTATAATGCATACGTTATGTAATTTCTCTTAATGTAAACGTCGGCGCAATATTTTGCGTGTACCAACAGATTTTTTAACCAACTGTTCTCAGGAGTACTGTCACGTGATGCGGGCGAGCTTGGTGGAGGTGAAGGACGCGTTAACCCAGTCCTGGCTGCAAAATCAACTCTTCAGAAGAAGTAAGACATAACAATGTTGCCTTGACTGAAGAAGTTGCTCAAATGTACAAAGTATGATCATTGTAATTAGAGAATGATTTAACAAGTGGTGCCACGTAATGTTGTACAACTGTCTATCGCTTTCATGACGTGAGGCCGTAAGTGAGGATCTGGTACTTCGAGTCTCGCACTGCAGTCTCGCGGGCGAGAGTGGAAGGATGCTCCACTCACGATTGGTTCATTTCTCAATTGTATTGGTGCAGTTTCTGCGTGAAATGCATATTTGCATATACGTTCTGCTTAAAGTTTTATAAACTAATTTGTTTAATCTTAAAATAGTGGTTTGGCAGTAAATGTTGCGTTAAACTGTGACGTTAAAATTAACTTTTCGTTAGGGGTATGGTTAGGGTTAAGTTATTATGTAGACCACACACATGGATATATCGTCGTGGTAATGACAAGTATGCAAGTTATAAGGTTTTCCCATTTTCCTGCTTGGCATATTTTATTTTCCCTAGCACAGACATCAGATAGAAGAAATCAACGACTTAAGCTATCTCTTCCGAAATACCGAGGCAACGTAGGATGAATGAAATTGACCAATAAAAGAAGCGGCTTAAAAGAGAGTTCAGAGCAGAGTTTCTTTCCTTCTTTCAGAGTCGATGAGCCACCATCTGTTGGAGAGAGCAGAATACTGGCTCGGGGCCACAGACTTGGAGGAAGAGGGGAAATGGCGATGGGACTCCTCGTGTAAGTATTATATTGAAACACGAGACGGAAATGGGATTAGGGAAGATTTAAAGGACAAAAAAAGGCTACGGCTTCGTATCATACACCTAATAGAGTTTATACAAAGTAACAATTTCCACATATACTCAATTTTTTAACGCCAGCGGTTCACTCAGAATGTGACTTTAAAGTCTAAAATTCTAACGAAATCCACGATGGTCTGGACGCCGCCATAGGTGAAGGGTTAATTTGGCTGGGCCATTCAGCGCGCGGCATTCTATATCTCGGTCAGCTTCCGGCGACGCTTTTAAGGGTCAACAACTTCGAGTCTTCGACAGTTCGTTCAGTTGGCGTGACATCTAGCAGCTGCTTATAGACGTATATCTAAATCTGTGGTTACATCTATGGTAAACTTTAGTAATTAAGCCTTCGTGTTCGGCATACGGTTGCAATAATAGTTGAAAAAACCGGTAGTATTGAAGCAATGGATTCACGTTGGTGATTTGCGGGCGTACTGTTTGGCACTTTGCTCGGTCCATTTTGAGGAGAAATGCTTTGATGTAGACATGTATCATCAGTTGATGGGATGATTTCAGCGATAACAATAATAGACAACTTTATATTTACCGTCATCAGCATGTTACGCGCGTTGCCGAGTTGCAGCCATTTCATGACAACAGCCAAACCCTATGCAGGGAATCTACGTGGAGAGCGCCTCGATCACCGTCGTGACGTCATTCTTCGTCTAAGATGGGGTAGCGCACAGAATTTGGATGGCTGGGTGTTAACAAATATTTTTCTGGTCAACCGCTGGCGTTAAAAAATTGAGTATATGTGGAAATTGTTACTTTATATTAACTCTATTAGGTGTATGCCACTTAAAAGTTAACTTTGTTTGTCCTTTAAGGAAGTGATACAGTTTATGGTGCAATTAGATGTTTTCAGAGAGCACGAAGTTGGCTTATGTTTCGACGAGGCTCAAATGGATACAATTGTAGGTTTCTCGAGAGCGCAACCCCAAAATACTACATCAATGTAGATTGATAATGGAACATACTTTTTCACCAAACAACAAATACATATTATGATTTCTAGCATTTTCATAAACAAGAAACATATTCGTACCAAAGCCACGAAAATACTGTACTGACGCATGGAATAAAAATAAATACATGTTTATATCTTGCAAACCAAGGTGTTTTGCAATATATTTGAAAACGTTTGATCCCGTTTTGTTGAAGCAATTACTTTCATCATGTACATCGTGCTTGTGATCAAATAGTTGTTGCGTTAATTATTAAAGCGTTATTTTTATTGCATTCTTAGTAGGAGACTAATAGGGCACAAACCAACCCCCTAAACATGTTCCCACATAATATGGATTTGTATTAATGATTTATTATAACACGTAATCAATACAATTATATTTGCATTGGCTACTACAACATGTGATCGCTTGCAGACACTGACGTACGGCGTAAGTTCTGGCTTCCACGTGAACCGAACAACTATTTGGGGTACCAGAACTGCATGGCCATCAAAGAACGTTCGCCGAACAATCGTAAATACGGCTGGTTCGACGACGACTGTTACGAGAAGAAGTTCTACATCTGCGAGAGACATACCTGGTACTGCTGGGGTTATTCCTGTTGGGGTACATATGCAAGTCTTCCGAAAAAGGTGATTCCTTCGAGCATAGCAAGCGCGAAGAAAGCTCCGCCGAGCGTGGCACGACCGGCAGCCCCACCGGCCCAGGAGAAAGTAGTGTTTGAGGAGTAACGACCGCGAAATACGTGATGCATTATGAATGTAATAAACATGTGTCCATTGCTTCTGCGTTTGTCTACGTATATCAATACATACGCTCAGGACGAATCCTAAAATCCGAATATAACGAAAATGGTAAGCAAGGTAGGGATGCTACATTATAAAATTATGTGTTGCTCGATTTCATGTTTATCGTACTGAGGTTCAAATTGTCACACAAATCTCTTTCTTTGGCATTCTGTTGCTTGGTTTCTCAAGACATTTAGGAAGGAGTGAGTACTTCTTCTTCCTGCGTTTTAGGTGTAGAATTGTTGCCAATACTATAACCATCATGTTTCCAACTGCCCACTGATACCACATTACTTCCACGTTGAAGTAAGAGAATTCTATATAACGCTAGCCTGTTCCTTTACTTAAATAAACACTCCAGTTCCTTTTCTATTCTTTTCCTCGCAATGGACACAGATATTTAACGCAAATTCCCTGTCAATTCTATTTTTGTTTTTCAAATTGTCCAGCAATCGGACAGGAAAGCCATGTCACATAAGTTCCCTGCACATACCTGACAGACCGTATTTTTGTCGTTATGCAAAAGTCTGGCATTTATTTGAGCACACAAATAGTATATGCCTTTTGTAATGGTTCCTTTCCCCGTTTCCTTCTACTCCCATTGACTGATCATAGTTTCCATCAAACAGAAAATACGAGTAATTCTATCGACGGTATAAAACCATAGTTATACCTGCGCACCAGCTTAACTTACGAAGGCTGTAGCAACCACGCGTTGACATGACACACTGAGACTGAGCGTTCACCACGGAAAGGACGACCACACCCACGCCCGCAACACTGTAACCTTGTCGTCTGGAAGAAAGCACACATACATTACAATACGCAATTCCGTTTTGGAAGGGGAAAAACGAAAAACGAACGAATCTATTTGTTACAGAAGTTATCAGCTGTTGACATTAATTATGCAGAACAAACCCAGAAGATACACTAAATGTAGCGTAACATAGCGTAAAATTAAACCTTTAAAATTGTATCTTGCGACACAAAAACAGAGAACGGAGAACAGAGAAACATAAAACATAAAAACGACGCCATTAACAGAGCAACGGAAGTCTTGATGCAGCTAACTACGCTAAGTGTTGACAGACAATACATGCAAATTAAGACTTAGTTATGGAAATTAAAAGGAATCTGTAAGTACTGTTGTCGCGCCACAGCAGCACTATTACAGAAATACCCTTTTGCTCGATAGTCCCACTTCGATTTCCACTGATGTCACTGCACATGAAAACAGAAAATTAGAGAGTTAACAGAGTAGCAAGTGAATAACCTGATTAGGTTCTCTTCTGTGTCCTCTTCTGCGTCCTCTTCTACTCCATCTTCTGCGTCCACTTCTGCGTCCTCTTCTGTGTCCTCTTCTCTCTTCTTCTGCGTCCTCATCTACGTCCTCTTCTGCGTCCTCTTCCATGTCCCCTTCTGCGTTCTCTTCTGGGTCACATCATCTGAAATACAAACACATGTTAAGAATTACCGACACTCGTTTTGCTCGATAGCCTATTTTCTGGAGTTCGATGACGTCACGGCTGACGTTCTGATTCTGCAACAAATAGAAGGTAACACTTTAAATAGCAAGGAATTAGTTGACCCGCTTTCATAAATGGGACCTTTCCGGATATTAGCACCCGGGGTCTACACAGTGACTCCCGGAAGTTCCACAATGAAAACAAAATACGGCATGACGGGTACTTTTGCAGTTTAGGCCCGCACCTCGAAAGAAACATCAAAATGTTCACCTACGATGACCAAACTTCGCATGGTGTATCTATTATACCTGTACTACGCGTATACACTTGTCACATGATCCACAAATAATAATTAATATACGAAATCTATCAAAATGTGTACGTAAATAACGCGCTTTCCTCGGCGCCACCTGACGGAGTTCACTGTGGCGGTAGTGACTCGACGAGGAAAGCGCATTATTTACGTACACATTTTGATCGATTTCAGGCATTAATTATTATTTGTTGATCATGTGACAAGTTCATACGCGTAGTACAGGTATAGTAGATACACCATGCGAAATTTGGTCATCGTAGGTGAACATTTTGATGTTTTTTTAAGGTGCGGGCCTAAACTGCAAAAGTACCGCATGACGTAGCATACCGTAACAGCGACGTCATATCGATTAAAGTAACCGAAATATTAGGGTTCTCGTATTGAGTGCGGTTTGGAGGCATCCAGGAAAACATATTTGAAGTGAACATGAACTTCGAAATAGTCTCTCATATACAAGTGTCGTTTTTATGGTAGCATCTTTGTATGGGCGTTAATTTCCAACTTCGTTCAGTTCTTCGTTCGGTGTATTCGCATCTTTCCCTGGAATGTTATGTCTTCTTCTCTTTCTAGCTTCCGGGGGTCAAGTCAACCGTTTAACGTAGTACATATTGATTGTTTGCTGACTTTCGTGGCTTTTTACTTGAACTTTTAGACAACACAAGTACAATAGCACTCCAATCACTAACGACAACAGGAAGATACCCAAGAGAAATTACACGCTACAATGAAATGATAAATACTCATAAAACATAGTCATGTGCATTCTGTTACTTATTCCACGGGCCCCTGAAAAGTAGTATTATGTTGCATGTGTCTGAATGTGGTGAAATGTTTCGGTTATGAATTCCACTCGTGTTTCGTTGACTTGATACTATTTGGGTTAATAACAGCATTCCCTTTCAAATGTTACATATGTAAGTGTGTATTTTTACAATATCAATAAATGTTTACTATAATGTTTTATACGTCCTTTGTGCAAAAATGATACACCGTTAGCTAGCTACCATTTTGTTTTACAGATTTCTGAATTAAAACAGCTGCAAGTGATAGCTTCATTTTGAATAAAAAAATAACAAAGTCTAAGTGGAATTATACGATAGTAATGTTTCATTGTGAAGAAAATCTCACTAGTACAATATCACATTTGTTCTTCATACGTACATCGCTAAATACAAGTTTACCTTTGGTTTTGCAAATTGGGTGTCAGACCCGCAGCAAAATCACTTTCGTTTAGATCTAGCCCAAACGTTGCCGTAAAAACACCATGTGTTACAATGCTTCCTTCCCCGCGATAACATAGAATACAGGATAACGTAAAATACATCATTTGATATTTCTGAACCATATGTAATTAAATTAGGTATGTATATCATACACAACTATTATTTCACAAATTAAACAAGGTAATCTCATATAGCATAACTTGAGTGTAATCTTTGGAAAAAACAAATTCTCATTATGAAGAGAATCTAGCTAGTACAATGTCACATTTGTTTGTCATGCATTGCTAAATGCAAACTTATCTTTATTTGCAAATTGTGTTTTAAACCCGCAGCAGAACCACTTTCGTTTGAATCTGGCCTAAACGTTTCAATAAGAACCCCATAGAATGTGTTACAATGCTTCCTTCCCCGCGATAACGTAAAATACAGGATAACATAACATACATCATTTGGTATTATTGAACCATATGTGATTAAATTAGGTGTGTATATCATGCACAACTTTTATATCACAAAATAATTAAGGTGATCTCATATAGCATACCTTGAATATAAACTCTGAAAACAAAATGTTCTCAGTATGAATGGAATCTAGCTAGTACAATATTACATTTGTTTGTCATGCATGCATTATTAATTTTATTAATTTATTCAGCCTCCGTTGCCGGAGAAGAAACATTACATACATATTCATACGTACATTCACATATAAAAGACACACGGTGAAGAATAAAAACCTGATAAAATAAATAGCAACAATACATACAGTGGCATGATATAATATATAAAATTCAGTGTATATTGTGTATATCAGTTAAAATAAAGAGACGCGTAATATATTAGAGTGCAGTGGTTAACAGATGAACTAAAAGATGTTCATGTGAATATGAGTTGGTAAAATTATCAGTAAATAAAAGGTGTCTAATCGAGTCAACAGGACAATCATTGTTTGTCACACTAGTTTCGGGTACATGTTGAGAATTAAAGGCTCGTTTGCTTGGTGACACGCCCATAGATACCACCCTATCCAACAGGGTTCCAGGTACCGTTTCACCATACCATATAAAACGAAACAATAAGTGCTGCATCAGTCGACGCGCTGAACTTTCCACTTTAAATATATTGTATTATACAAGGATAAAACATTTCTATTTACAATATCTTCGATCTTTTCAATATTTAGTGCTTTGATTAAGGCTGTGTTGTGAGATAGTTTACTTAATCCAAGACTTTGTTTAATTAATTTACCCTGTGCAGATTCAAGTCGACGCATTTGGATGGCGGTGCTGCCCATGCATTCTAAACCGTATGTTAACGTTGGTTGACATATACATTTATAAAGATACCCTTGAACATCAGGAGTGGCTCATGGGTGTAACATACCGGCATTGCCAGGCCCATAAAATGACTGTCTGCATTTTGTTAGTCTGTTGGTGACATGGCTGGCATTGTTACCACCCAGATTAAACATGTTACCAAATATATTAAGCGATTCTTCATTACATAGATATTTGTCACCAAGCCTCCACTTTGGGTCTTGGTATTACGAATACTTTCCAACAATCATGCATTTCGATTTTTCAACCCCAAATTTGAATTTCCACCTTCTACTATATGCCACACATACATCAATTAGGTTCTGTAGATCTTGAACATTTGTTGAGAATAAGGTAATATCGTCGGCGTAAACCATAGAATTCTACAGTGTATCACTTATTATATGTTTGTCATGGGTTTGTTCAGCAGTACATTATGGTAAAGCACCACAGACTTCACCAAAATCTGTGGCACATAGAGATGATTTAACTTTTGTAATTCTTCGCTGTTTGATTAATTGCTAAATACAAACTTATCTGTTTTGCAAAATTTTGCAAATGATGTGTTAGACCCGCAGCAGAACCACTTTTGTTTGGATCTGGCCTAAACTTCGCCATAAGAACGCAATGGAATATGTTATAATGCTTCCTTCCCCGCGATAACGTAGAATACCGGATAACGTAAAATACTCTAGCCACGTTTGTACGTGGCTACTACATAGTGCTGAGCTACAACGATAAGAAGAAGAACCATGCGTGATTAAATTAGGTCTCTATATTATGCACAACTTCTATTTCACAAAGGAAACAAGGTACCCTCATATAGTATACCTTGATTGTATACTGGGGAAAGCACGTATCTGATAAACGTGGATAACATAGAATACATTCTTAACGAGGACGCTGTTTTTCTGCCACTTTGATGTCTTCTGACGAGCAGAAAAATTGACTATGTTTATGGCTTTTGTTTTTATGTGACAACCCCATGTGTTAAGCAGACATACTTTCCAATCAGATAGCACTTCATTGGTACACATATATGATATAAATTATGCAGATAACGTAAAATACATGACTTTTGTGGACAAGTTATACACGTGTAAGGAAAATAAATGCGGATATTTTAGAGAACATCATAAAATAATAGATAAGTATTCGTAGAATGAACTAAAACATGTAGTTAGGCAGCTAACAGTTACTGAATATTACAATTACCATCCTTTTTAATACTACTCTTTGCTGTGGACAAGCCAAAATCGGATTTATGGTGTGTTTCGTAAGCACAAACTCATATAAATTATCATACCACCATGAAAACACAACTACCGCAAGAAAGAGCAAGCCCAGCTCAATTTGACTAAGCTACTTATATTCCTAACTGCCCTCAGCCTCGTTTTCGCGCGCGAGACTTACTCACTTTCTCATCCACCCACTCGGCCACCGTGTCCTTGTCCATCCACTGGTCGGTTTACTGTGGTGCATGTCTACAGGTCACCCATACGGATATTCAATTTGTGGAATAGGTTTAGCTTATAATAATAATAAGAAGAAGAACATTTATAAAGCGCCATAAATCTAGAAATATCCATTCGGAAGCGCTGTACCTGAGTAAGTATACAGGTGTCGTAGAATTATAATAATAAGTTTGTTAACCCATTAGACCCCACGCGTCCGAAAGCGTCCGGGTCGCTCCTCCCCAGAGCGCCCGAAAGCGTCCGGTGGTGAAAAAGCCTCTAGCGGTGGCCCCATCTTGCGGATACTTAAGAGACTAATTCCCATTGATTCTTTGATATCTTAGCTATGAATCCTGGGTAATTTTGACGTGGGTTTGCATTGAAAAATTTCGAGTTTTTCGTGATTGAAGTTCATCATCTGTGGACCTTCAAAAATGGCGGCACCTTGCACATCGTAGCTGTTTACTACTGATTAAGTTTGTGCTTATATATCGTTGGATTGGACACTTCTGACATTGAACTGAAGGTAAGTTTACATTACGTTCGAAATACAACTGAATGAGCGATAAAATGGATGAATTCAATGATCGGAGTAGCCTCGGTTACCCAGACTCCGTGAGGTGGCAGCACTTTTAGGCCCCCTCAACTACGCCTGGGACAGTATATATTCTTAAGTTTCTACATCCGGGCAGCCTTACCCCAGAATAGGGTAGAGACGCTGATTGGCTCTCAGGCCAACTATGAAATAAAAAATTTAAATAACGATATAGTTTTACAAGATAATAATATCATTTGAAAAGTATTCACCATTGAACTTATAGTAACACAACAGTAAGTAAAAATTCAAATTTACCGTTGTTTATAAAATAAGAATTACGGCAGGATTAACCAGTATCCGTGAGGTGGCAGCATTGTCTAGCCCGACACGGATAGCATACAAATTAAATAAGGAAACCTTTTGATTAAATAATGCTGTATTATAAAAACTATTAAAAATTAAACTTATATTAACCCAAAATAAATAGAAATACAAATTTTCAGTTGTTTATAAAAAAAAATATTACGGCAGTGTCCGTGAGGTGGCAGCATTTTATAGATCACGCGGATACCAAACAAAAGCCGGCAAATGTCACCAGACTGTCTTCTCGGCGTAGTTCCGCAGCCGACCGACAGTCGGTTAAGCGAGACTATGATCGGAGCTGTGTTTATGTTTCGTTGTCGAAGTTGGGTGACCACCAGTCGGGTTTTCAGCACCGAAACTGTTGATTATGTCGTGATATATGAAAATTACGTGTTTTATTATAACAAATCATTAGGTAACATTGTAAATTTTTCTAATGGTTGACATTTCGTTGTTTCAGGTGTCAAAATACCAGTCATCCACGATGTCAACATACACATTGGCAAGACACAGACGTCACATATAGGATGTTGACAACCAAGATAAAAGTCTTGCAAAGCTGTGTTTCCTGTCCATATCCAGATAAAATTAACTGATTTATATAGTACTATGTCTAAACAAGGCAGAGCATCTATAAATAGAACAATATAATACATTTTATGTGAATAAAACATGATATTCTACTGTATTGTTGTCCAGAATTGTAATGTTCTATGTTTGTCACCTACATATAACAACATATTTTTTACCAACATACACCATAGTTACATCATTTTAAAGATAATTATATGAACATCAAAATAAACACAACTTGCAATTATAGAAAATCAGTACTTTTGAAGATACAACTTAAAATGTGCAAGCACCCCGAATTGGTGAAATCAGTGGCTGCAGCTTGGGGAACAGCAGCACAAGTCAATTTAACCGGCTGGGGTCTAATGGGTTTTAAGGTAAATAAAAAAAATACATAAAATATGTATAAAAAAGTAATAGTAATAAATAACAATAAAAAATAAGTTAGCTAAAGATCATTATTAAAATAAATGGTATATTGATAATAAAATAATGTGTATGACATTTTGTAAAATTAAAATTAATGTAAAACATGTACAAGATAATTTAATAGGTAAAAATATACAAATTAAATAAACTGACAGATGTCTACACTTCATACACAGCCCGGAATAGGTGAATTTTCAATAGTCTTTTACGAGGCAATTGGTTTTCTTCACCTCAGCAGGGAGAGAGTTCCACAGTCGTGGACCAGCTACTGAGAAGATTCTATCACCGGTATCTGTTACTTTATAACAATCATTAGATGTTGGCTGGATGGAGACTGGCCTAGAGCTGCTGACTAATTACCAAGTTATCTTTGCCTGCGTCTCCGAAAGGTCTGGAGTTCTAATCGGAGTTATTATTATAATAATTTGGGGGGGGGGGGTCTGCACTCTAATAATTTATGCTATTTGCTTGTGATGCTGTGTTTGGTTTGTTTGCGAACATGAGAGTGCTTTGTAAGTTAAGCAATGTTAACTGAAATACTATTATTTGTACTTGAGTAAAAGTACTAGCAACTCACCTCAAAATCATTTCATTCAATAAAAATATAAGTACATTGAAAACACATGATTGAGCAAAAACTAAAAGTAACTTTCAAAAATATTCGCCAAAAAAGTAAAAACACAATTCAACGTTAAACTTTGGAAAATCCTCGATAATTCACGGATTAGTTGCGTAAAAATGTTCATCATTTCAAAAAGTGTTATACAGATAGACTGTTGAATAGTTATGTGTTGAGTCCTAGACAATGTTGCCAACATAAATTAGATAACTAATTTAAACATTCAGATTGTTTATTGTTATAAAGGTTTTTCTTCAATAAATGTCACAATGTCTTTTTTCGATTTAATGTCGTATGGTTAGACATGTAAATAGTGTTGCCGCATCTTCTATTGCACTGTTCAGATGTTTTATGTATCTTATTTTACTTTTTTTCAACAATTTGCATTGCATGCACTGTATGTATAATGTGGTAGCAGTAATTGTTGTTGTTGAAATAAAGTTTAATTCAATTAAAAAAACACCTTTTAATTTCAATATTCATGTCCAGCAGTCACGACACTCGACATCCAAAATAGCATTCATCCAAAAATAATTCAAAATTAAAACACTTCCTACTCGGTGATCTCTAACTTATTGACAGGGATCAACATTGACACAATACCTCAAAGCAACGTTTAATTTGTATGCAAATACGATTGCGATTAGGCCGGTGAATCACCCATAACACTATTATTAATATATTTTCACACCTAAATAAGATCTCCCTGGCGTCTAGAAACTGATTTTTTTTCGTAAAGCAATATTTCGCGAAATATTCTAGAAAAATTACATAATTAATACTTGCTTAAAATTGTACTTCGTTACATGTCGATTACTTGAACAAACTACTTTTAAGTATTGTGCCTAAGTATTTGTATGTTGTTACATGCCACCGCTACGTTTAACGTGTAAGCGTGTGCGTGCGCGCGCGTCTGTGTGTGCCTGCGTGTAGTCTCGCTTAACCGACTGTCGTTCGGCTGCGGAACTACGCCGAGAAGACAGTCTGGCTACATTAACGGCTTGTGTTTGGGTAGCAGCCGTGATCTATAAAATGCTGCCACCTCACGGACACTGCCGTAATATATATTTTGATAAACAACTGCAAATTTGTATTTCTATTTATTTTGTGTTAATATAAGTTTAATTTTTAATAGTTTTTATAATACAGCATTATTTGATCAAAAGGTTTCCTTATTTAATTTGTATGCTATCCGTGTCGAGCTAGACAATGCTGCCACCTCACGGATACTGGTTAATCCTGCCGTAATTCTTATTTTATAAACAACGGTAAATTTAAATTTTTACTTACTTTTGTGTTAATATAAGTTCAATGGTGAATACTTTTCATATGATATTATTATCTTGTAAAAGTATATCGTTATTTTAATTTTTATTTCATAGTTGGCCTGAGAGCCAATCAGCGTCTCTACCCTAATCTGGGGTAAGGCTGCCCGGATGTAGAAACTTAAGCCCATATACTGTCCCAGGCGGTGTTGAGGGGCTTAAAACTGCTGCCACCTCACGGAGTCTGGGTAACCGAGGCTACCTGCGTGCTTGCGTTCGTTGGTGCGTGAATACGTGTGCGTGTGTTTCCAAACTGTCATGCGTAGCCAGATGATACCTCAATGGACACCTGAGTATGTATTTTGAAGGTATGTTTTGAGTTTTAAAACAATTGTCTTCGCATCTATAAAATAATAGCACACCACATTATGGTAATAAAATATCCTCTATGATATAAACTAGATTACTAGCCACAAAGCAGTTTGTTTCATTATCACACATGAGTAACTGTTTACGTAGGCCTATACTTCCTAGAGAGTCCACATTGTCGGTCTAGCGGCGACCTGGAATGGCTTCACACGAGCTGTGATTCATCGTAGTGAGTTCATATGAATCACACACACTGCCGGTTTATCACTACCACGAGATCCTGAATGGATATCGGTCTGGTGCACTGAACAAAAGGCACGCTGCGATGAAAGGACTTGTACTTGACCCCATACCTTATTTGGTCAAAAGGGCGTGACGTCAACGTAGGTGTCTCCCGCGTCATTCCACGCTCTGGTGAGTTGCATTACGAGTCAGCTCGGAATAGACCGTGGTCGTGCGCTCGGTCCCGCTTGACGGAGCCTCAATTACTCGACGTATATAATGTGGCGGCGGACGGGGTAGAGCAACACAACCGTTAAACCAACACACTGGGCAGTCTACGAGGACACGAGACATACGATTAACTCTATCTGCGACACTCAACTCGGGGTTGGAATAGAAATACGTTATTATAGGCAGTCTCACCGAGTCGCAGCCATGTTCGTGCGAGTGAGTCTAATTGTGCTATGTGCTCTAGCGGCCAGTAGCACCGAGGGAGCACCATCAGCAACAACAACAGGCGGCGTCGACTATATGGTAAGTCGGGAGTTTTTTTTAATCACATTTACATTGACAAATTGACTAACTGAAATTGTTATGTTTATAATTAGCCCATACATTTTATTTACCTTACTCGACTACGTTTTTCAACGATGTTATAGTAATTGCTACGAACAAATACACAACAACTAATTATATATATATATATATATATATATATATATATATATATATATATATATATATATATATATATATATATATATATACATATATATTATATATATATATAAATACACAACACCTAATTATACATATAATTGTATATATATATATATATATATATATATATATATATATATATATATATATATATATACATGCACACACAATTATATGTATAATTAGGTGTTGTGCATTTGTTCATAACAATTACTATAACATCGTTGAAAAAAACCGCACTCGAGTTAGGTAAAGAGCTGCCTTTTTAGTCGTTCCTATATTATGATACACACCTCAGAGTAATACTAGCTTAGGTGCTATACGTTGTGCGCTTTCAAGCAACACAGTGCCTTTAACATACATTCGAGGTGCTTTCTTTTGCAAATTGTACATCTGTACATACACTGTTAAAAGTGATTTTCATATTGTGGAGGCCTACACAAACTCCCTTCACTTAGCTGATAATACGAGTATTGTCGTTTGTGGTACAGCGAAAAATATTGACTTATATATCTACCGTTTTCAAAGTTATTAAAGAACAACGCCTACGTCATGTTTGATGTCATTGGTTTGCGATAATCCTAAGCTTATTGAAACTTATCTTTGCTAGTATGCAGGCATCCTTTTTAACGTTGACCAATGTTAAAAAATCATCCTGATCACAATAACCGTTATAATACTAATTGTTACTGGTATTGTTGTAACGCAGTCAGTGATATCGGAGAGGAGATGGACTGGCAACTAGGCCGTTCTGTTTGTTGCGTGAAATACTAACTACAGAGTTATATGACATACAACGACCAGACCTTTTAGTGCCTGTGCTATGGGCATGTAACGGAGAACTAAGACCAAACAATGGTTGTTGGTGGTTCGTTCTAAATTAACAAATGCACTCGTTGAAAGACAGATTTTATTTCATTAAATATTCACGTCTACTACCGCTGCTGCCAAACTCAGCTAGATTACAGATCGATTGTGGTTCATAAGTCTTGCGGGTCTATTTTAATTGCTCGGAGACGGAGTCGACAGACGTGTGAGTCACTGCTATATACAGTCGCAGAGCTATGACTCACTCCGCTTTATGTCATTGTTGGATGACACAGTGCGTGATACCGCGACTGACATCAAGTTAAGTGTTAACGTCTTTTATCATTCATCGGCAAACCATGAATGCGGCAAACCGCCCGATAATGAGACGAACTCACGAGGTCTGATTCATGTGAATCTGAGACCTTCATAGACCTTCATCCCGGATATGACATAGAGCTCGCTCCCACACCGACGAAACAACTTTGCGGCATAGTTCAAACAGGGAACTACATTTGCATACCGTGCATATGCACCCGCCGTTTCTGTCGCTAACACATGTAACCCGACCAGACGACTGATGTCGGTATCATCTGGCGGTCTACTATTATAACCGTACCATTATTGTTTCCGTCTGACGACAAATCACGCCAGGAAACAGTGTGTACGTGTAGCTGACGCTGTGATACTGTGTCGCTCGTGGGACTGGACTGCGTCTTACGTAGACCGTAGACGTACTGTCCTGCTGTGTGACTACTGACCACTGTAAGCTGCAGTGTCTGAGTTGTGTTTACACGTTCTGTGTATTTGTTTTTGTCTACCGACACAAAACGTCGACGGGTGGTGATGATAGTTAGCCCTCGGTCTACAGTGACCTTCGCCCCGCCACCCCAACCGCCCCCTCTCTCTGCTCACAACTCACTGGCCACACACCGCTAACTCATCATGCACGGGGGTGTAGTCTGCTTACAAAATGAACAGTTGTAATTTATCAAGTCCGTGCGCGGAATGATGATTCTACTAATTGAATTCACAACATGCCAAGAACATTACGTTACTACTATAGGTAGGAGGGGTCATCTAAATGATCGAATGTGAGCTCATTAAATGTTCAACGAACATCAGAATTTTATATTAGTTTGTGGATTTATGAATACACACGCACGCGTACGCACACGCACGCACGCACGCACGCACAAGCGCGCACACACACACATACACACACGCACGCACGCACACTCACATACATACATACACACACGCACGCACGCACACACGCACGCACACTCACATACATACACACACGCACGCACGCACACACGCACGCACACTCACATACATACACACACGCACGCACACACACACACACACACACACACACACACACACACACACACACACACACACACACACACACACACACACTCACTCACACACACACACACACACACACACACACACACACACACACACACACAACTGGTTGTTATAAAACGTGTGCACCTTTATGTAGATTATCGGCGTACGTAAAAACAAAAGAAAACCACATCGCCTCGGATTCCATACAATGGCTATATGATGTAGTCGTAATACTTTTAAATATTCCCATCAATTTTATATAATTTTCTAGTTATCATCATGATTCTGTGCTACAGCATGTAAAGATGCAAGGTTTCCTGTCCTCACAGAAGTCTACTGTTTACATAGGGATTGTGTACTCGATGAAAATACCTAGGCCACCTGAGTACGGACTCATTGTTTATTCATTCTTTAATCAGGCGTAACATTGTTGCCGTGTTGCCCGCGACAAACAGACGTCACACTGTTTGTTGCAGCTCAATTTACATAAATCTCATTTACTCAAATGCAAGTAACATAGAACGATTTCGGATAATCCGTTCCACCAAATGTCACACACCCAAATTGCTGCATAACTTTGTTTTCAAGTTCCCTAAGTAAACATGAACGTAGGAACCTAATTGAGCCCTCTAGGCTGTTGTTTGTGGAACCCAGTCTCTGTAGCATTGAGTCAATAGGAACTATAGCCTCACTTTGCAGTCACACCGAGACCTTTTACCATTGTATATACCCTCCTTAACTTCTTAACCGCTCCATTCACGTATTGCTATATACCTAAACAGGAGAACATTTAATCTTTTTTGCTATATCCCTCGGATGTTTCCAGGATATTGTCACCAATATGTAGTTATATTATTATTGCTATTTATAATTATTATTATATTACATTACATTATATTATTATTAAGACGAGAATGTCAAAGTGAACAGCCTCACACACGGCCTACAGACAACGTCATGTGCTACTGGATGGTCGCATATACTGGTCGACAGCTATTTCCCGTCGTCTTGTCACCGTCGTCTCCGTCGTCTGTAGCCAGGTACACGTTACGACGACAGGGTGACAGGAGCGACCAGTCTGCGAGACGTTTCTAATAGACAGCGAACCGTGGCCTTGCATTAGTTGTCAATGTGTTCGCTCTGTATCCTTCGGTCGACGACTGGCAGTGTGGATGTTTATGTATCTATGTCTGACGTAATGACTTACACATGGTAGTACGAATTGGACCTCTTAAATGTATTTAATGAATCTGGTCTGGAATTTACTGAGTGATTTTTGGGGACCGATTTATTCAATATAAAATATGCATGTATACAACATAAGTACAGTGTACATTTAATGCAAGGATGACAGAATGAAATAAAAGAAGAAAGCGCTAGCGTTTGTTTCCAATGTGGTCTTTAAACAGATACAGACAGGCACATGGCACAGACTAAAGCAGCAATAAATAAACAGTAGTTAATATTGAGATGTCAAAACGTTGATAATTATAATATTAAAAACGGAGGAAAATTATCTCCTGATTACAAACACTATTAAGTCGACCCGTGTACAACAAATACATATTACCTGTTTTTTCATTAATCAGTTTTATTTGCAAAAGATGCTTCAGAGTATCTTTATATATTTTTTTAGTGTTTCTCAAGCATACGTATTTTTAGTGTATCTTTATTATACATATTTTAACATTTCAGGCCTACTTGAAACGTTTCAACTACGTGGGAGTAAACAGTGCAGACCCGCGGGTTGCTTCATTAACGGCGAAATCAGCTCTGACGGAAGGTCTAAAGAATTTTCAGCATATGGCGCATATTAAAATTACGGGTGAGTTATTTTAGAAGTATATATATATATTATATATATATATATATATATATATATATATATATATATATATATATATATATATATATATATATATATAGTACACCGTCTTCGGTGACATAACCATGAATGTGGTATGGTGACAACGTGCTTCAACAGCTCAACGAGGCAGTTTGAATTTCGACAATTCCAGTTTGAAATTAGCTACTTAAAAACAGAATTTACATTTTACGTCTGTATTAAAATTGGAGACCTTCACGTATATAATGGACTTTACATGTGGTAAGTAGATTTGTTGCGACTTGCAGATTTAATGAATAACTAATGATCAGTTACCATGAAAGGCCTTTTTGTAAATGTCCTGCGTATTTCCAGGTGTGTTAGACGAGGCTACCATAGACGCCATGAAGTGGCCTCGTTGTGGGGTTCCGGATATGATCA
Source organism: Oasisia sp. SBJ-2009 (assembly GCA_964017155.1). Taxonomy (NCBI): domain Eukaryota; kingdom Metazoa; phylum Annelida; class Polychaeta; order Sabellida; family Siboglinidae; genus Oasisia; species Oasisia sp. SBJ-2009. The sequence goes on along the minus strand of OZ024863.1, from coordinate 37,646,613 downwards.
ACATGGCAAGCATTGCGCGCAAGAGGAAGCGTCGCTTTTTGACTCAGGGTAAATATGACTTATACAATATCATGTGCTTGAAGGATGTCACGCTAAAATTGACATTACTAAGATGAGGTTTTTGTCGAATGCTAAGAATGAAGATGTGGGGAGCGGTGGTCGCGCGGTATAGCGCCGGACTGACAATCGAGGGGACGGTAGTTCAATCCCTCCTACCGCCGTTTCGTTTACCCACATTTGCCTGTGTCTTTCGGAAGAGACATTAAAAGCCGGTGGTCCCTTCTATCTGGTGTCTATGCCAGGGGAACTAAAAGATCCCACACAGGGGGTAAATGTGTAACCTGTAGTGGACTCACAAATTCTAGAGAAGAACTCCTGCGTTAGCCTAAGTTTGGGCTGTTTGGAGAAACAACCTAAGAACCAAGAACACGACGAATAAATAAATGAGGTGTCCGGAAGATATAATTACTAGTCGGACATGACAAAATTCAATATCCGGCTAGTAACAACACAACAACAATAGGACGGGTAATGTTGTAGCTATTGCGTTCTGTAAATTTACCCTCACGCATGATTCAGCGTTCTTTACTGCTTCCTGTCGCTTGTCGACGCATGCGTAGAGGCTATCCGCGAGTACTGGAAGTGGTTAAAACCACGGAATTACATCTCTCGTAGGCATATATGACGTCAAACCAAAGGACTCAACATTTAAAATGTCCACACTATTATGTGTCTACCTATTTGGTTGGCGCATCACTTGAACATTAAGCGGAGCTTTTGTCCTCTACCCGGACTTAATGTCGTAGTAATTAGTGACAAGAAGCCTGCTCTCTTGAACATGGACAATGGGACAACGTTTAACAGCTAAGGGTATTTTGGTTAACTCGTCACCGTCAGCACTACTGCCAATAAAGCTTGTTTTGAAAAATAGGATATTTCGTTTACTAATTGAAAAGGTTTCAGGTTGGAAACTTTCAAATTGGGAACATAATTACGAGCTTAATACTATAACTGGACATTGTGTCATCGATATAGTTATAAAAGTCTTGAGAATATTCCATAAATAAAATAGGTACAGCCTGCCTCGTTTTAACTGTGTCATCAGTAAGTTTCTGGTAACGGAACGTAACTGTGTTTTGCAAGCATGAATCGTGCAAATACCGTCCTCTCTAAATGGTCAAGTAGACACACATAGACAAGATGATATACTACATTAGAGTAACGTGTGTGAAATACAGGTTTAACGTTTTAATGAAATATTGGCAAAGCAAATGTAACATTCTAGGCATCCGTATATTCACTTGGGATCCACTAGAACGTGATCGCTACGACCTGTAGGCAACTACGTGCGCGTACAGAACGTACAATGCCTCGCCAACAGCTGACGCGCACGTTTGATATAAATTTGCAGTGACGATATTTCGTAACGACACATGTAGCCGGGCAGGCGACACGTACCTGCATGTTGTCGTGTGCTTTGATTTGCGTGCATTTGGCAGGGCCGTGCGCCGTTGACAACTGCCAGACGCTGTGGCCGGCCTGTTCATCAAAATGCGTCCTTTCAAAAAACATTTCGTATGCTAGTAGAGAGATGGTACACATTTAAAGGTGACCTCGCTTAAAATATTGATGCTAAAATTTGCATTTTCCGCAAGGGTGGTTTTGTGCTACAACCTTACGGCATCTTTATTGATGATGGTTACAATCGGTGGGTACAAACTGATAAGAATAGAGGCACGTAAATGGACCCAAGTCAGCTAGGCTAAATCAACCCTACGACACAAACTCTCGCATTGTTTCTGGGTGTTACTGTAATGAATTATTCCAGACGCTTTGTCCATTAATGCAAATCTTCGCCCGAGCGAGATGCGGGGTCTGTTTACATACTGCTGTCTGCTCAAACTGATCAAGTTATATTGAACATTAATATGCTTGTCGCCGGCCCACGACTTGACGTTGTTATTGCTCTTTGTAGGAAGCCGCTGGTCGTCAACTGACTTGACATATAAAATCAGCAAGTACACTCCAGACATACCGAAAGCATTCGTTGACTCTGAGATAAAGCGAGCATTAAACGTGAGTAGTATATGATATATTAAACTATTTGATGTGTGTTTTTTAGTGTTGTGAATATAAATCAAATCTTAGGCAAACTATTGCACGCGCTCGGCATTGAAGAAAGGACGAATTATGTGATTATTTTAGCTGTATTATATACATTTAACTATTATTTCTAACAACGCAGTGCGATGCTATAGGCGTTGTGATGCGTGTTGTCCACGTTACACGTACACAGAAATTTAGACGGACGTCGTGTGTTGCCCACGTTACACGCACACAGAAGTCTTGACGGACGTCGTGTGTTGCTCACGTTACACGTACACAGAAGTCTTAACGGACGTCGTGTGTTGCCCACGTTACACGTACATAGAAGTCTTGACGGACATCGTGTGTTGTCCACGTTACACGTACACAGAAGTCTTGACGGACGTCGTGTGTTGCCCACGTTACACGTACACAGAAGTCTTGACGGACGTCGTGTGTTGCCCACGTTACACGTACACAGAAGTATTGACGGACGTCGTGTGTTGCCCACATTACACGTACACAGAAGTCTTGACGGACGTCGTGTGTTGCCCACGTTTCACGTACATAGAGGTCTTGACGAACGTCGTGTGTTTCCCACGTTACACGTACACATGAGTCTTGACGGACGTCGTGTGTTGCAGGTCTGGGCCAGCGTGACGCCACTGACCTTCACGCAGAAGCACAGCGGCGACGTGGACATAGACATCAAGTTCGTGCGCGGGGACCACGGAGACGGCAACCCGTTCGACGGCCCCCGCGGCACCCTGGCCCACGCCTTCTTCCCGCAGTACGGCGGCGACGCTCACTTCGACGAGGACGAGACCTGGGTCATCAAGACCGGCCCAACAGGTAACGTGTGTGTTACTGTTTATCGTTAATATCAGTGAAAATTTTCATCAAGTTGGCAGTATATTGTTCGAAACAAATTTCATAATTACACAACTAGCAATGTACGATTTACTTCTACGTTTCGACCAACATCAGCGGCCTTCTTCAAGAATTGCAATTCCCGAAAAAAGCCGCCGATGGTGATCGAAACGTAGAAGTAAGTCGTACATTGCTAGTTGTGTAATTATGAAATTTGTTTCGAATACGTTAATATCAGCATGTAATTATTACCAGCTCAAATCTACCTCGCCGTCATTTGTCGACGCATGTTTCGCCCGACTTTTAATTTTATTTTTATTTTCCATTTCATTAACGATGTAAAGAGCTCTTAAACCTGACTTTTAAACTTTAATTAAGTTTTGATCCTTAACAGTTATCTTGAATACCCGAAAACTGTTAACAACATGACGTGCTAACGGGACATTGTCACTGGTGTGTCATGGAAATAGTGTCCTCGGGGAAAAAAGTCATTTAACTTAACAACGGATGTTGTGTAATGATGAATTTTCATTGACAGCTCTATATCTTGTACCATGATCCTCCTGTATGGTCCCCTGAGTCATTTATTGCAATACGACAAAACATGATTGTATAATGTCTCATGACGTATGGTTTTGATGATAACTAACGTGTTGGGTGAATATTGCCTGTTGTAGAGTAGTTCTGAATTGTTCTGTTTTTGTTCAGGCTCCATAAACTTGTTCCAAGTGGCAGCTCATGAGTTTGGACATTCCCTGGGGTTGGCTCACACTGACGTCAAAACGGCACTCATGGCCCCGTTCTACAAGGGCTATGAACCCAACTTCAGTCTCGACCCTGACGACATCGCTGGCATCCAACGCATCTACAGTAGGATCTCTTTCTACATTGTGTAGTTGTGTATACGCTTTGGTATACGTGAACGTACATATGTGTATATATATATATATAATATATATATATATATATATATATATATATATATATATATATATATATATAATTATATATATATATATATATGTATATATATATATACACCGCATATATATATACGGTGTATATATATATACGGTATATATATATATATATATATATATATATATATATATATATATATATACGGTGTATGTATATATATATATATATATATACGGTGTGTATATATATATATACGATTATGTAATGATATAATTTTATTATATATATACGTGTAGGCACTTAACATATCATTATCATATACACTATTTCTGGATGTTTCGATATAACTTTTAAGATATAAAGAATGTTAGTTGTTTTTCTAACTGATGCTGGTGAATCGGTGTTTGCTCTGGTATACGGCACATTGTCTGGGTTTAATTACAGCAGTAAACCTTCACATTGCAGACACACCTAAATCTTCAACGGCGGCGCCAACAAGACGGACAACAACAACGACGACAACAACGACAACAACAACACCAGCACCTACGACAACACCAACAACAACAACAACGTCAACAACCATACCAACAACAAGGATGGCAAGAACTACTACAAAAATCACAACGAAGCCGACCCAAAGACCCACGACGGCACGGACAACGACTGCCCGCCCCACACAGCGCCCGACTACGCGGGTTCCGACAACGCCCTCCACGACCACGGTGAAGACGACGACTATGAGAGCAGCTGGCTCGACGCCAGACCTGTGTGTCGACCGTCACCTCGACGCCATTACACAGGCCGACGACGACAAAATCTACGCCTTCCGTGGTACGTCGTCACACATACGTCACACGTACACTCACATCGGTCGATGTTAAGTGTTTGAGATAATTAGGTCATCTATTCCAGGTCAATACTATACTATAACTTATATGCAAGCTCGAACCACAATTCTACATATGCACTCACGCACACGCACACACGCACTCACATACGCACACGCACACCCCCCCCACACACACACCCACACACATACCCACGCACGCACTCACGCACGCACGCACACACACACACACACACACACACACACACACACACACACACACACACACACTCACCCCACCCACTCACCCCACACACGCAAACACACATAACTTGTTCATCGGTTGGTGAAGACCAGAATGTGACGACTGCGTGTCTTGTTGCAGGAAGTGTATACGCGGAGATTGATAATGTCGGCATTGCGGCCGGCTTCCCCCGCGCCATCGCCGCCGACTGGCCCGGTCTGCCGTCAGACATCGACGCCGCTCTCACCTGGCCCGTCAAGTACAAGTATACGTACAGCCAGAACGGAAAGTGGGTCCGGAAGACCAACCCTGCTCGCGTCTACTTCTTTAAGGTATGTCATCTCAACAATAGTGTCGTCGGTGTCATATATATATATATATATATATATATATATATATATATATATATATATATATATATATATATATATATATATATATATATATATATATATATATATATATATATATATGGTGTATATATATATATATATATATATATATATATATAATTTATATGTATGTATATGTATATATAACAAATTGTTCAGGTCAAACGTTTAAAGAAATGCCGACCAATAGTTTGGGTTAATTACAAGACATTGGTCACATTTTACAGAAATCGTTATAGTTTCAGTTGTGACCTCTGCCTAATTTTTAGCGCCATTTGATACCGACTGATTACGTTTTAATTAATGTCACATGTAATAATTTTCACTGTCTTTTCCACTTACAGGGCGACCAGTACTGGCGATACGAGAACAAGCAACTGAAAGCGGGCTACCCTAAGTTGATCAAATATGGCTTCTCTGGTCTCCCGGGTAACATCGACGCTGCATTTGTGTGGAGTGGAAATGGAAAAACGTACTTCATCAAAGGTATGTTTCAGTAATGAAATCCATTCATGGCTTGCGATACTGAGAGTCTTGACTAGTGATAAGTTGTAGCACCTAGTCGTGGTTACATACGGACTCAGCGTGGCCTAGACCGATGACAACATATCAGGAACTCTGCGCGTTTGTGTTGACATCGTATGTATATTGCAGGTGATAAGTTCCACCGTCACTTTACAATTGTTCACCATGTGTGTTTGTTGCAGGCGATAAGTACCACCGGTATTACCTTCAGTTTGTTGATAGTGTGAGTTTGGTGCAGGCAGTACGTACTTCCGGTTTTACCTTCAGTTGGTTGACAGTGTGAGTTTGTTGCAGGCGACAAGTACTTCCGGTACAGTCAAGGTGTTGGCATTGACAGCGGCTACCCCCGTCCCCTGAGCGTGTGGAAGGGGCTTCCGTCCTCCATGTCAGACGCCTTCCAGTGGCGAACTGTCAGACGCACTTACTTCTTCGATGGAAAGGACTATTACCGTTTCAACGACCGTAGCTTTCAGGTACGTGTGATTGTGTTAGCTGTTCGCGAAGAATGACAACGTTACAAGATTGGTTCCAATGACATTATATAAACACATAAGGCATGATCACGTTGATTGTGTATTTCTCTGGGTTACACATGCTGCATGTTAGACACAAACGTCGGTTAAGTTTGTGGGGCACAAGTTTTAAGTAGACAGGTGCATATACATACTGTTCGTGCGATAGAAGACAAAGTCGAAGAAACAAGTATTCGGATCAACCATACAACATACATATACAAACATACAACGTTCTTCTATTCTATAACGATACTTCTATTCGTGTTTAAAGTAGCTTCCTTAGAAGTCATTGTTTGTGTTTTAGGGCATGTAGACATGCAATGTTTCGCTAGGCATATTCAGTAGTTGTCGTCAATACGGTATACCTAACGTACTTTAACACACTTCTCATTATATTATTTTAATATGCTTGTAATAATGTGAATACGGTATTTTCCTATGTACATAAAGCGCTGTTCTTTACAGGCTGATGCGCGCTACCCACGTCCGCTGGCCAAGTGGTGGTACGGCTGCGCCGAGAACTCCAATTCCAACTCGCTCGTAGCTCCAGGCGTCAAGGAAGATGCATCCGACGACAAGAGCCAGTTCATTGGCGTGTCTGTCGCATACGACGGTACGACGGCGTCGGACGATGACGTCACGATGAGTGACACATCCAGCGCGAGTGTCGTGTCTTCTCTGTCGCTCGTTGTCTGTTTCGTCCTCGCGTCATTTGTCACCGCCATGACAACGCAGTCGTTATGTTGAAAGTGTTTGTTGTGTTAATGTTGAGTTAATATTAACGTTATACCTCCTGCAGACACGTGTGCCCACTGACATATCGATTTTCGTTTTATATGAATTGTAGTGCAAACTCTGGAACACTGTGTGTCTGCTTATCTGAAGTCTGAACAGGTAGAAGAAGACGACGATAATGCACTGTGATAATTTATTGTGTATACAGAAATATCAAGAATACACTATATATATATATATGTATAAATATATATATATATATATATGTACATATATATATATATATATATATATATATATATATATATATATGTATATGTATATGTTTAGGTATATATTTATATAGATCTAATATATTTCTGTGTTTAGTACTGTGTATTATTCACGCAGAACTCTATGTAATTGTATAAGAAGATTAGGAAGATTACGAGTTTATTGTATACAGAGGCGTCTAATCGCTCCGGCTGGTCCGGTTTTACGAGATGAGAACACCTAACCTACAACGACATTCCGTCACCTTGCAACGGACATATACAACCGTAGACTTCAGATCGCCTCTTTATAGCTGGGTCGTATCAGCGACGTTCATTCGTCCGACAAAGCACCAGCACTGTTGGCGGATGCAAGCCACATAGCATGTACAACACGTGACGCCCTAACATATGGCGCTTGACAATGGGCGGGTCGCAACAAACGCAGTCGTTTGATCGTTTGTTGTCCGTCCACTTACAGCGTGCGGCAGTGACATCGGCGGTGTGCTGGTCGTGGGACATGTAGACTGGGTGGACCGACGTGTCACACACGACACACGACATTCCACCGTCCCAGCATAACGCTTCTGTGTCTTGTGGATTTATGTCAACCCGTCCATTCACAGGACGTATGTGTGTGCGTAGTTTATGGGTACTTGTGGAGGACAAACTTGTTTCAAGTTGTAGAAGAACAGGGTAGCGGAAGTTGCGTTTTGTTTATATTATGACAACAATATACCTGTGTTATATTGCGTGGGAACTGGATAGAGATAACATTTAAAAGGACCACACTGCTACTAAACTGCTGGTCACGAGGAACCTTTCAAGAGAACATCTGCCACTAGGTTTTGCTGTTTCTTGAGATTTTGCACAACGTCACCAGTCATTGTCTCGAACGTCGTGCATTCAACTCATATCGTTTTGTCTCGTGTTACTCTGGTGTAATATTAATTTTAGTCAATTTTTGTGTACAACTAGCTTAATTTTGTATGTATTAAACTGCATGCTGGTCATTGCAACCTTAAAATGATACAATAAATGTTACCGACTTCAACAACGTCTTATGTATTCTTTCATAATTGTCGATGAACTGACATTTCCAGTCAGGCAGACAACAACTTATCACGTCTGTCGTGTCGACATAGTCCAGGCACGGATACCTACATATACACACACGCACGCACGCTCGCACACACCACACACACACGCGCGCGCACACACACATACACACGCGCGCGCAAGCGCACACACACTTATTACATTACTAAAATACTCGGCTTCAAAACATTTTAACATGCGTATTTTGGGCATGTACGTGTCGCATTTTTGTAATGTCTCTAGGCCAGGGAAGTTTAAAGCACTGCTGTCAATCTTATGTCGGAAGTGGGTGTCGTCATTGTCAGTTATTTGTCATGCCAGTACCGTGTCGTCAGTATGGGAAGGTCAGGGAAATTTAAAGCACTCTTCAGTTAAAGATGTGCATACTTGTAGAAGTAACACTACCCACCGGATGCACGTTATAACAATGTGTGTGTGTGTGTGTGTGTGTGTGTGTGTGTGTGTGTGTGTGTGTGTGTGTGTGTGTGTGTGTGTGTGGGTGCGTGTGCGCGCGTGCCTTTGTGCGTGCCTGACTGGCTGGCTGACTGCCTGCCTGCCAGGCTGCCTGCCTGGCTGCCTGCCTGGCTGCCTGCCTGGCTGCCTGCCTGGCTGCCTGCCTGGCTGCCTGCCTGGCTGCCTGCCTGGCTGCCTATCTGTCTATATGCATGCGTGCCTGTCTATCTGCCTGAGTGCCTGTCTGCCCGTCCCCCCGCTCGTCCACCCGCCCGTCCACCCGCCCGCTCTCAGCCTTGCAAAGTGCCAAGAACATAATATGACGGTGTCGCCACCTAGTGAATGCACATTGCACTACAAATGTGACACAGCACCTAGTGCAGGATTGTTGTAATATACGGTACAAATAATAATAATTTTTCTTTTGTTTTCAATACTGCTTAAAAAAGGATGTGTTGCACCATTTAGGCTAGACCTAGTGGGTGGTGATTGTACCATAAATGTACAACTTGTGCTAGGTCAACTGTGTCTGCAAAAACCACTATAATTATGGTTTATGGTAACTTTGACTTAGAAAGCTCTGTTAGTACTTCATATGTATTCTACATGTGTTTTGGTTACAGTTATTACCACTGTAACATACTACTACTACTGCTGCTGCTGCTGCTGCTGCTGCTGCTGCTGCTGCTGCTGCTGCTGCTACTACTACTATTACAACAACAACAACTACTACTACTAAAATTAATAATAATAATAATAATTTAAGGCAACGTCTATTGTGCAGTGTTCTTGGAAGCCCAGCCCAGCGTTGCACGAAGACTGTGTTAGTAAGTCCCAAGTTCGATAAGCTTAATAAAACGATACAGTGACTCACCAATAATACTCACCAGTAATAGTCTAGTCGGAAAAGGGGGGTACCGTGCACCCCGTGAAATATACTTTTAATTGGTATCACTAGATCGGAAAAAATACGTAGAAAACGGTTTGCTATGTTAACAAGTCAGCAAAATGTCCCACATATCGTTTTTATGCAAATTAGTGCTGCCATTGTTGAAAAATCTATTTTTTACTATATCTCAGCCAGTATTGCAGATAACCGACAAAATAAGATGTATTGACCCATGTTATGAGGGTCAGCGACCATACTAAAGTTATTGTTGACATGATCACATGTGTCTTTGACAGTTTAATATGCAAATTAGTGCCCCCCCCTTTTTCGACAAGACTATAATAGTCCCTACGAATATGACAATAACATCGTTGCCTGTAAAACAAGCAATGCCCATTCGGATGGCCTGATGCATACATAGCCCGCTCGGGCTACTTTCCTCAACAGGAAGACGATGACGCGGACAGGGACATTCGAGGAGCAGTATTTGTAGACTATGTCGTTTGGAGAATAGTTGATAACATATAATGTGAGAAGAATGTTGAAATACACAGCAATACTCCATAATTATTCACGTAGCCCTTCATAATAAACAACATAAAAGGATAGTGTGTGGCACTTCTACTTATATTATTCCCAGTAGTGGCATGTAATATAATACAGATTTATTTGCCATTTTCAACATGCAAGTACATTTCATGTGTGTTGGATGACAATATCAGGGGAAAGTGACGGTCCCAACTAGAGGAATATGACAACGTCTTCAATCCATCGTTCCAATGGTACATTGTTGCCGCGGGGCTTTTTCTAAGCTGTTGTCATATATGGATTATGTCTACGTCCTCAACGCAAAGGCCGTGTTCCACAATATTCACGGGACAAGCTAGACGAACTCCAACAGAGATTCAATGACCTTGAGAGGAAGGGGTGTTCGTCAAACCAGAAGATGGCGGCGTCATGGTTGAATATTTGAACCATTCATTGCTGGTCAAGAAAAGCGCTGAAGGTTTCAGAAGTCACAACCTTCCCGATTTAGATTCTACGATTTGTAACATTGCCAAATGGGAGTACATTGTTGTCATGGATCCGACAAACGCTTTTTACCAGGTTCCTTTGTCCCGTCAATTCATGACACACTGTGGGGTCGCGACGTCGTTTCGTGCAGTCCGTATGCCAGATCTGCTATCGGCATGCCAGGATCAGAAATCGCCTTTGAAGAACTCATGTGCCGCGTCCTGGGTGATCTGTTTGAAGAAGGCTTTGTTGTAAAGATTGCAGACGATTTACACTGCGGAGGTGACACACCTTCTGAGCTTCTTCACAACCGGGAGAGGCTCCTCGAGGCTCTTGATAAATGTGCTTTGAGCTTGTCAGCATCCAAGATGGTCACCTCTCCTAGAACTGCTACGATACTGGGTTGAAAATGATGCATGAGCACGATTTCAGCTAGACCTCACCGCATCTCTACCCTGCCAACATATTCCCGGCCGACCAAGATACGCGGAATGCGGTCTTTCCTTGGCGCATACAAGGCGTTATCAGGAGTCATCCCTGTATGTTCCCACATCTTGTCAGTTTCGAAGATGTCGATGCCGGTCGCGAATCTCAAGAGAACATTAAATGGTCAGACGAACTACATGAAGCATTTCAACAAGTCTAGACCAAATTGTCGTCTAATCGTATAATGGTTCTCCCACGACCTAACGATCAGCTATGGATTGTCACTGGTGGTGTAGTGAAGTCTCACGGCATTGTCTCTGTCTGTTGCAACGAATCATTTCAGTCTAGACACAAGGTATGCATCCTGACCGACAGCAAGCATTTGTACATGTGTACAAGCATTTGAGAAGCTTTTTCGTGGAGAATTCTCAGCCAGTCCACGTGAATCAACATACCTCTCTTGCATCAGCCGATATCAGCCATCGGTGAGACATCAAGCAGGTTCAGCCAATAATCTATCTGATTTTGCAAGCCGTAATACAGCAAAGTGTGACGATCCCGTCAACTGGAAGAGTGCGTAGTCCAAAGATTATGCACTCAAGATGTCATCAAGGCCATTGACGAACTGAGCTGGAAATGTTTCTACGGAATGCCACTCACCTTGTAATTGAACGTGTGATCCTCTCGATGCAGTTGGAATGACATTCGCAGCAGATATCATTGAGCGAGCACGACAGCTAATACTTGTCGTCAGCAACTTCGTACACAACCACGTGTCTGGTTGAAGACGAACGCTGCCATACCATCCGAAATGCCTTTCTACGCCTGTGTGTTGAGCTGGTACCACCCGATGGCCCACACTCGCTGTCATACGCACAGACCCAGCGCCTGGATTCACAGCACTGGTCGATGACAAACTCCTCCGACATCATAGAATGATAAACCCACAGAATAGCCATCGAGACCGGCCGCCAGAAGAATACGAATATGAACCACGTGGCAGGAAAGACAATACGCGAGTTGGAAGGCGAGATACGTAAAGATAATTTGGGTGGTGCAGTGGCTACGCTAACTCTCGCTGTTGAAACTGTCCAACTGAATGCTCGTATTAGCCGCCGAGGTCTGTCAGCAAGAGAGCTGCTGATGCAGTGGGATCAGTTCAGCAGTCAGCAGATACCGCTGGCACATCGATCGATGATATAAGAACAGCACAAACAACGCGTTGACAACCATACATACGCAAACGTTTGAAGGCTCCTCGGATGCATGTCCTTCCGAAGGCCCACATCGTAGTTGGCGACCTAGTATACATTTATGGAAATCGCAACAAGTCATGAGCCTATGATCGATGTTTGGTGGTATATATAAACGGTGTGTGGTGTAGCACCCGTAAGTTTGTCGGATCGCAGTTCCGCAACACTCCTTATCGTGTTAAGCGATCCGAGTGCTACACCGTTCCTGTGACTGCCCAAACACTACTGCCTATCCACGTAGATCGTTCGACACAAAGTCTGCAAGTGATGGCGACGATACCAGCGAACATGACCACGATGTGGGAATCACATATCCAACTCATGTTCCCTTTGAACAGTCAACTCCTGTTCACCACTTCGATGATCGTCCCGTCACACTATCACAAATCCAACGTCACACTATCACCGATATGCTGATTGTCCTGATGATGTGCCGGATGTTCCGCGTCGTTCACTTCGGCAGGTGAAGAAACCCAAGTGGTTGGCTGACTATGAGACTGTTTAATTACCCAAAGAAGAAGAGACCAGTGGTTGCTGACGCTGAGACGAATGCACGATTTTGTGCTTTCCCCCCAATGACTTTGGGGCAGAATAATCCCCATTTAAGTTCGTTCAAGTGGTGCACTAAGCGTTAATCCGAGATCAAACAAGGTCATCATAAAATGATCAATTTTGGAATTTGTACGCTTCCTAAAATGTATCGATATTAAAATGGCTAAGTTGCTATTTTATGTTATTAGAAAATGGCCAAGCCATATATTGTTGGAAAGCACAATATCTTAACTGCAAGATAATATCAACGTTATGCTGTATCCTGAAACGATAAGAATTAAGTCAAGGTCAAACAAGGTCATCTATAAAATGACGATTATTGGAAAGTTTACAATGCCGCGAATACTATGAAGTTGCATCGACTGTGTGTCTTCTTTACAGCTAGGGACAGGTCATATACTCTTTGAAAGAACAATTTATCCCCGTCAAAATGCGGTGTGACGTGGAACTGTGAGGCGGGGTAGTTTGTGTAGCGTTCAACCAGGGTCATCGTAAATTGATGAACGTTAGAATTGCGCCATTCCGCAATTTCATTGGGTGCTTATTATTTACGTCACCTACATACTCATGGACATATTATTTACCACTGGAAAGCATTGTTTATCCCCGTGACAACGAAGTACACAACCGAACCATCAAATGATGTAGTACACGTTCATTAAAGGTCAAACAAAGTCATCATCAACGCATTTGTATTCAAAATTGCGTCATATCCTAACCATCAATGGTTGCTATGTGTTTGTCAGTGTACTCAAGGCAACATCGTATGTCACTCGAACACTTATTGTATCCTCCTCAAATGGGTTATTCCATTGGACTGCTTTATACAGATACATTTATGTGAATCGAGTTGAACAAGGTCACCATCGATGTCGCTACCATTTGCTTTACCCCTTGCAAAGCGAGCAATGTTTCTCTGTTTTATTTTACAAAATATTAATATAATTCATCACAAAGGTAAGTCGACTTGCTGAAGCTACCAGAAACATTCTATTCATATTCTTCTATTCGCTGTCGTTATCATCGTCATCACCATCACCATTACCATCATAATCAGATAGAACGTCTTGATCGCCGACTGAATGTGGAATTTTCATTGCTATGACATGTGCACAGCTCTGTGCAAGACAAACTGTTCTGATCGCATGAATAATTGATTGTGCAGCGACTTCTACTTGAGCATGAAGATGGGACCTTCCAGGAGCTCTGGTGCCATTGTACCTTTGATCTGGATAGGTACACGTTTACCACTCATTATCTTCCATCCATGCGCAAGTGGAAAGCCAATATTTGGCTTGGTAGCATATGAAGACATTCAAATCTTCGTTTTCTACAGTGTCCATCTGGCATGTTCCTCGAAACACGCTTCACATGGGAAAACTTAGTCAATGGCCTGTGCTTCTTGTTGATCAGCCTTAGCCATACACGGTTGAGGTTGATATGTGTGTTAATCTCTATCCCAATACTAATTCTGCTAATGAGACACTATTTATTTTATCACATACAAATTAATAATCATAATGTCTAGATTTGTCATGAAAAGAAAGGCACTGCCCATTAGCACTAATTTTCGGGGTACTATGAACGGTAATCTTATACTTAACTCAATACTGGCCTAAATTATTACGGCCTTTTAAGTTTTAAAACCGTTTGTTCACCTTATTTTGATGTGTATGTATTCGCAATGCGATTCTACATCACTTCTAGTACAAAGAAGTTAGATTAAACTATTTTAATTTGTGTTTTAGAACAATTTAAACACGCCGAATCGAAAGAAATCGCCTCCGCGGTTCTGGTGCTGTTTAAATTGTTCTAAAACACAAATTAAAATAGTTTTATCTGAATTCTTTGTACCGGAAGTGATGTAGCATCACATTGCGAACACATACACATCGATATAAGGTTAAAAAACGATTTTAAAAGGTCGTAATAATTTAGGCCAGTTAAGTCGATAATCAACATAAATTTGACATATAAACAAACACGCCCTCACTTGGCCACCTTGTCATATAGACATTATTTACAATAACACTTTAAAAGGTACATGGAATAATCAACCGAATACATAAGTGACATATTCACACTTTAAATTGATGAACAATTGATAAATTAATACTAATAGAACACATGTGTATGATTTGCAATGCGCCCTTCGCCGTTTATGTTGAGTACGCCCATGCCATCGACATGACATGAGCCAGTCGTCAAATTTATCAACGAAGCGACTTAATTATCCGTACCGACTTCCATACCATATCCATACCAGGCCCTGCTGTAAGCAGAGAATTTTGCGGTGTGCCCGTGGCTCGAAGTTAACTGAGATAGAATCTGTAATTTTAGATCTGAAACTAAAAGTCCCAAAGAAACATTTGCAGGCCGTCCTTGACCTTACCGAGTGGGCGGAGCATAATTTGTAGCTAGTGCGCATGACAACCTCAGCGAACCAAAAAATACGTTTGCTCTGCTGTTTTGATGAAATAACAATTTTTTTTTTTGTATATCACAAGGTAAGTTCATCTATGTGATAATATGTTGTATTGTAGAACATCCCTGCTAAAGACACATATAACATACATAAGATTTTTTGTTTTATTTAAACAATAAGCCGTGTCGCCTAACCGATACATTTATCAAAACAAACATATCCACTTCAATTTTTAAAATCTTTATAATAATTAAATTTGAGTACTTTCAGAAATAAAATTTATTAATAAAAGCTTAGGAATGCATGCTCTTGCTCTTTAGTAACTTGAAACTGTTTTGTAGTGAAAGCTATAGTAACGCAGGACCAAAAGTATTAGGGCGACACCACATATCAGGGTTAGGGCGACACTTGTCGCCCAAACGACGTCAGATTGTCGCCCAACCGATGGATTTGTGTAAATATATATATATATATATACATATATATATATATATATATATATATATATATATATATATTATGCATTCAGACTTCAACGTTACTCACCATATATATATATATATATATATATATATATATATATATATATATATATATATATATATGCATATATATATATATATATATATATATATATATATATATATATATATATATTCTTTCTGACTGTTCTCGCGGCTTAGTTTAATGTTTGTGTACTTTTATCGATATTTTATTTAACCTATTTATTATACATATATATATATATATATATATATATATATATATATATATATATATATATATATATATATATATATATATATTTATTTAGCTTCAATAATTTGTGTTATTATATTTATATATATATATTTTTTTTTATTGTTTATATATGTTACTAGTATATTTATGTTTTTCTTCTGGTGTGTATTTGTATTTTAGGATTTTAATGTATGAAAAGCGCCACGAACAATTTCAAATTGGATGTGGCGCTATATTAAATAAAAAATATATTATTAAGCCTCATTGCCAACCTCGATATACACCGAGTCGTAATCTGTCAAACACCTGAGATAAAATCTCAAGTAATAAAAAAATTCTTTTTGCAGTAAATTTCCGCACTTGCGCATTCATATCATCTCAAAACAAAACTGATCTTTGCTTTACATATAGTGAAACCTGCCAATACGAGGATGTGCCAAAATGATACTTCATAATGTGTCACTCTAATAATGTCCCAGTGATATTGCAGCAGCTGTTTCAGTTGTGAAAACATTCCTTGAATTTAATAATGTTTATTTTGTATAGTGTCATACCCAGAGAAATCATAGCACTTAACATAAGACACATACAGTAAAATAAGACAAATTTAACAAGGAGTTTTCGGATATATGAAAATGCACAGATTTCACCCACTGCGAATTGTGCAGATTCACTCAGCATTCAGTAAAAATATTATCATTATTCAGTTGTTACTCAGTTAAATATTTTTTGGCTCACCGCTATCAGCATTACAAGATACACTTATAGTGTCAGTGCATGTGTGATTTATACCTTTCAAAAGGGTACTACCAGCATCAATGAGTGAGGAAGTCACATTGTTGATGACATGTTTTTCTGCAGGAGGATTATGCGAATAAACTACAGGAGACAATTCGCTCTCTCAAGTCTCAGCTGAGCCAATATGGGGTACGTGCCACGCAACTATGTGCTTTCATACTGTTTATAACATACAATAGTTTGTGCTAAGACTATATCTTAAAGCAAGGGTGCCATCTTCTCTACTCAGAATTAGCCGAGCAATAATTGGTAACGAGAAGAAGTTTGCTGCTAGAACGTGGCAAAGTTAAACATCAAAGTGTATTGCAGTTAAATCTGCTCAGCTCGGTGTTATTGCTAATCAATTTTGTTTTGAAATTAGATGTTTTATTTACAATTTGAACGTGTTGCAGGCGGAATCTTTCAAATTGCAAACATTGTTCTGAGGTTATAAATTATCCAAACACAAATTGGCAGACAGTAAACCTTCAACACGCATGTTGTAGTCACAAGAACGTAATATTAAATGAATCATCAATTACAACCTGGAAGCTGGCACCATTGCTTTGATAACATTACTGTATTGTATTTACTATATTTCTGTGTGAAAGTGTCACTTAACAGTAAGATTGCATTGTTTAAATGTAATGAAATGTAGTGGAATATATATTAAATATACTAAAATGTTAGTGTTACTGTTCCTTTAGGAGCTGTCTGCATCCGGCAGTGAAGAAAGTCGTCACATTCTGTTTGTTGACGATATTGAAAGAAGAGCTCTAAAGAAACTGAAAGTGGAACTAAAGGTATGTGACAATGTGAAAGAAATTATGGATTGCCTGTGCTACAGTTTCTGACAAATTTAAAACATTTTATTTTATCGATACAATCTATATAGAAATGTTTTCCTTTGCTGAAGACACTAAACATAAAAGTAAAGTAAGAGTTTTAACCTTACTTTAAATGTTTAACTTGGCAATGTAGCAGTTAAGCTAAGTGCTTGCAGACATATTTTTAAAACACCTGAGATAAAACTCAAGTAATAAAAAAAGGACTTTTTGCAGTAAATTTCCGCACTTTTGTGCATTCATGTGATGTCAAAACTGATCTTTGCATTACATATAGTGAAACCTGTCAACACCAGGATGTGCCAAAAGGATACTTCATAATGTGTCACAGTAATAATGTCCCAGGGATACCGCAGCAGCAATATCACTGTTTTGAAAACGTTCGTTGAATGTGAGTTCTATAATAATAATGTTTATTTAGCATAGTGCCATATCCAGAGAATTCATAGCACTTAACATAGACACATACAGGAAAATAAGACAAATTAAACAATATAAATACATAAATTAATGTTGTTAGTTTAAAAGTTAAAATAATAAATTATAATGTAAAATAGAGATATAAAAGAAGTTCAATTAATTAATTGCGACAAAAAAAATGAATAAATTACAGCAAAATGCTCTAAGTCACCCTCCAGTGAAACCGGTGACTGTTCTCTGGGTCTCTAAGTCACCCTCCAGTGAGACCAGTGACTGTTCTCTGGGTCTCTAAGTCACCCTCCAGTGAGACCAGTGATTGCTCTCTGGGTCTCTAAGTCACCCTCCAGTGAGACCAGTGACTGTTCTCTGGGTCTCTAAGTCACCCTCCAGTGAGACCACTGATTGCTCTCTGGGTCTCTAAGTCACCCTCCAGTGAGACCAGTGACTGTTCTCTGGGTCTCTAAGTCACCCTCCAATGAGACTGGTGACTGTTCTCTGGGTCTCTAAGTCACCCTCCAGTGAGACCAATGACTCTTCTCTGGGTCTCTAAGTCACCCTCCAGTGAGACCAGTGACTGTTCTCTGGGTCTCTAAGTCACCCTCCAGTGAGACCAGTGACTGTTCTCTGGGTCTCTAAGTCACCCTCCAGTGAGACCTGTGACTGTTCTCAGGGTCTCTAAGTCACCCTCCAGTGAGACCGGTGACTGTTCTCTGGGTCTCTAAGTCACCCTCCAGTGAGACCAGTGACTGCTCTCTGGGTCTCTAAGTCACCCTCCAGTGAGACCTGTGACTGTTCTCTGGGTCTCTAAGTCACCCTCCAGTGAGACCAATGACTCTTCTCTGGGTCTCTAAGTCACCCTCCAGTGAGACCAGTGACTGTTCTCTGGGTCTCTAAGTCACCCTTCAGTGAGACCAATGACTCTTCTCTGGGTCTCCAAGTCACCCTCCAGTGAGACCAGTGACTGTTCTCTGGGTCTCTAAGTCACCCTTCAGTGAGACCAATGACTCTTCTCTGGGTCTCCAAGTCACCCTCCAGTGAGACCAGTGACTGTTTTCTGGGTCTCTATGTCACCCTCCAGAGAGACCAGTGATTGCTCTCTGGGTCTCCAAGTCACCCTCCAGTGAGACCAGTGACTGCTCTCTGGGTCTCTAAGTCACCCTCCAGTGAGACCAATGACTCTTCTCTGGGTCTCTAAGTCACCCTCCAGTGAGACCAATGACTCTTCTCTGGGTCTCTAAGTCACCCTCCAGAGAGACCAGTGATTGCTCTCTGGGTCTCTAAGTCACCCTCCAGTGAGACCTGTGACTGTTCTCTGG
>OZ024863.1:37584537-37622037 GCA_964017155.1 Oasisia sp. SBJ-2009 | reverse complement strand
CATGCTAAGCACTGTCTACATGTCTCAGTTCACCTCTCATGCTTGCAGGTGATAGCACAAAAAGATGATGAGTTCCAACAAGCAGACGTGAAACTGAGATTAGCCACACAAAGGTGGGTGGATTAGACTAAGACTGATGTCACTGTAAGCTTAGACGATTGTCACCAAGTCATACAGGTGACAGGTATGTCAACAAAGCTGACATCAATCCTGTATTCTGGCCATCTGATATTGGACACAGGGTCATTTAGAGAAAGAAATCTCACACAATTCAAATGAGACGCTCAGTTAACATCTATTTAATTAACAATCTAATCAGACCAGTAAATGTCATATAAACATATACCTTTAATATCAATATGCAGATGTTTGTTGCTTATAGCAAGGGTACCAGCGCCCAGGTTTTATGTTTGTCATTTAGTATTACATTCTTATGACTACGACATGCATGTTGAAGATTTACTGCCTACTAGTTCGTGATTGGTTGCTTTATTAAGCTGGAACAATGCTCGCAATTCGAAAGATTCCACCTGCATCATGTTCAAATGTTAAACAAAACCTCAAGTTTCAAAACAAATTGCCAATATTGCTGAGGTGAACAGACTTAGCCGCAATAGCCTTTGATGTTTAACTTTCCCACGTTCTAGACAGTAGACTTCCCGTTACAAATTACTGTTTGGCCAATTCTGGGCAGAGGACCCTTTAGCCAAGCCCAGTGGGAAACTAGCTGATCTTGTTGCAGATTGTCGGATATGGAAGCGTCAATTTCCCAAGCAGAGAATGAGCGCAGAGAGAAACTATCTCTAGCACAGGAGAGTGACGACATCTTGTCAACGAAATGACTTGAGCTGACCTTATTAACTCAGCAAGTAGGAGTACTTGTGTCACATGACATACCAAATAAGATCAAATGTGACCATGGATAATACTGTTGTCAATTAGGTTGGCCTCAAGTTGGATTCATTGATATGTTAAAAATTTCAGCATGTCCGGTTTAAAAAAATCATCTTTATAACAATTGTTAAAAGAATCATTAGATGATAGGTTATCCTGTCATATTAGGGCACATGGGGGCTAGAATATCAGATAATCATTCTACTGCTCTTGTACAATTTTGTGTAATCCACATTGCCTGAATTCACTTAGTTGTATGAAAGAATACCTGGCTATAGACATTGGCAATTGTGAATGGTCAATCTTTTTGCACTAATTTTAGCATGGCTGAATACTTAGGAAGACCAAGACTGTGCAGATGAATGTTCTGTCAGGAAAGCACAGAGCAGTATTACAAACTGGTTACCACACTATATAAGAACCTACCTTTGCTTTTCACCTGCGCAATAACTAAAAGTCAGGAGGAACTGGAGCAGCTCCACAGAGAGCTGCGGCGGAGCAAGTCGGAGCTCCAGTTGCTCCAGGAATCAACGGAGAAACGGCGGCGACAACTCGACTCTCTTGACACGCAGCTTGAGCAGGAAATAGCAAGTCGCAGGCTCGAAATTAAGGTATGACATCTTCTTAGAGATATTTCATAATTTTATCTCAATTTTTAATATTAGTACATAATAAAAAGTGTAGACATCTTATATTCTTCTTCTTCTTCTTCCATTAATGGCCACTGGTCAACTTGCTGACCATTATTGGCATTGGTTTTTTTGAGTTGTCCTTCTCTAGAATTAGTGAATCCACTACAGGTTACACATTTATTTACCCCCTGTGTGGGATCTTTTACTTCCCCTGGCATAGACACCAGTTAGAAGGGACCACCGACTTTTAGTGTCTCTTCCGAAAGACACAGGCAAATGTGGGGTGAACAAAATTGCCTAAGTTTTTAAACGGCGGTAGGTGGGATTGAACCACCGTCCCCTCGATTGACAGTCCGGCGCTCTACCACGCAACCACCGCTCACCACTGTTGTGTTGATATCTCCTTCTGTGTTCTTCAGGTGGTCGAAGACAAACTGACCGATTTGAAGACAAAAAGGAAACTGAAAGAGCAGGATCTTAGCTGGGTGAGTGGTCATCTATATATCACTGACCAGTCATTTATGCTAAGTTTGATGCATTTTATATCAATGTTTGGTTGAAAGCATTAATAGAAAGTAACATTGAAGTGAACATGCTTATCAAGCATGGTACTGATGTCTAGAACAATCCCATGGTGCAGTGCAAGAAGACGTATTTGCACTTTTTATGGTAACCTCTAATGTTTGAATTGGTTTTTACCATGACTAATGTTAGTGTTAGAAGTAATGTCAAAATGTTGTTAATAAATGTACGTAAAGTTTGTGAGTTGGTACTGCATTGTTTAATTTGTTTTACATTAAAATAGTCTACAAAATTATGTTATACATGTGTAGGTAGTCCTGTGTGCATGGCTCTGCATGCATACATGC
Source organism: Oasisia sp. SBJ-2009 (assembly GCA_964017155.1). Taxonomy (NCBI): domain Eukaryota; kingdom Metazoa; phylum Annelida; class Polychaeta; order Sabellida; family Siboglinidae; genus Oasisia; species Oasisia sp. SBJ-2009. The sequence goes on along the minus strand of OZ024863.1, from coordinate 37,619,642 downwards.
GTTTATTCTGCAATAAACCATGTTTAAAATTTGGTTTACAGCGTGAACTTTGTATGGTCGGAATATTAAAACTGAGAATGCTTTCTCAGGTTAACTAAATATATTTCTGCAGGCTATGTATTATAAAAATTTTTATTCTTATATTAAAAATATTTAACGAGTAGACGAGAAATAGAGAGATTCATTTTAAAATATTGCTCTTGTGGAGGAGTAAGTGGAGCAGTAACTGGAGAAATAAGTGGAGCAGTAAGTGGAGCAGTAATTGGAGCAGTAAGTGGAGCAGTAACTGGAGAAGTAAGTGGAGCAGTAACTGGAGCAGTAAGTGGAGCAGTAATTGGATCAGTAAGTGGAGCAGTAAGTGGAGCAGTAAGTGGAGCAGTAAGTGGAGCAGTAAGTGGAACAGTAAGTGGAGCCGTAATTGGATCAGTAAGTGGAGCAGTAAGTGGAACAGTAAGTGGAGCAGTAAGTGAAGCATTAAGTGGAACAGTAAGTGGAGCAGTAAGTGAAGCAGTAAGTGGAGCAGTAAGTGGAGCAGTAAGTGGAGCAGTAAGTGGAGCAGTAAGTGGAGCAGTAAGTGGAGCAGTAAGTGGAGTAGTAAGTGGAACAGTAAGTGGAGCAGTAATTGGAGCATTTCACTGAGAACACACGAGGAAAACAATCACATACAGACCAAACGTTGTTGTGTTTCACGACAGGATGACAGCGAGCTGCAGGGTGACACGAGGGACGTCCAGGAGTTGACGACAGAACTGGAGCATCTGAAGCGACAAGTGGAGCAGGCTAGAGCCAAGTTGGTGGAGCTTGAAGCCGAGAGGACGACAACTGAGACGGCTGTTGCGAAACTGAAGCGAGAGAAGGTTCAACTGGATGAGACCCACCGAGGTCTGCACAGTCAGGTCCACCAACTGAAAAGGTGATGTCTTGTGACTTCAGCAGGGCCCGTACGGGGCCTTGAAAGTCTTGAAAAGGCTTGAATTTGATTGGACCAAATTCAAGGCCTTGAAATCGTTGAATTTTATAAAGTAGTCTTGAAAAGTCTTGAATTTAATTGTGGTCAATAAATAATTTCTTCGACTCAATTGTCATGACAAACTAACAGATGTAGGCCAGTGGCAGTCGGGCGGAAGGGAAAGCCAACGCACAAAAATAACTCGCTGTTCTTAGTCGAGTAAGGTGAGGCGAGGTTGATCTCCCTGGCATGCGAGGGTGATCTCCCCGGCATGCGAGGGTGATCTCCCCGGCATGCGAGGGTGATCTCACCGACATGCGAGGGTGATCTCCCCGGCATGCGAGGGTGATCTCCCCGGCATGCGAGGGTGATCTCCCTGGCATGCGAGGGTGATCTCCCCGGCATGCGAGGGTGATCTCACCGACATGCGAGGGTGATCTCCCCGGCATGCGAGGGTGATCTCCCCGGCATGCGAGGGTGATCTCACCGACATGCGAGGGTGATCTCCCTGGCATGCGAGGGTGATCTCCCCGGCATGTGAGGTTGATCTCCCTGGCATGAGAGGCTGATCTCCCTGGCATGCGAGGGTGATCTCCCCGGCATGTGAGGCTGATCTCCCCGGCATGTGAGGCTGATCTCCCTGGCATGCGAGGGTGATCTCCCCGGCATGTGAGGCTGATCTCCCTGGCATGTGAGGCTGATCTCCCCGACATGTGAGGCTGATCTCCCTGGCATGTGAGGCTGATCTCCCTGGCATGCGAGGGTGATCTCCCCGGCATGTGAGGGTGATCTCCCCGGCATGTGAGGCTGATCTCCCTGGCATGCGAGGCTGATCTCCCCGGCATGCAAGGGTGATCTCCCTGGCATGCGAAGGTGATCTCCCTGGTATGCGAGTGTGATCTCCCCAACATGCGAGGGTGATCTCCCCGGCATGCAAGGGTGATCTCCCCAGCATGCGAGGCTGATCTCCCCGGCATGCGAGGGTGATCTCCCCGGCATGCGAGGGTGATCTCCCCGGCATGCGAGGGTGATCTCCCTGGCATGCAAGGGTGATCTCCCCGGCATGCGAGGCTGATCTCCCCGGCATGCGAGGCTGATCTCCCCGGCATGCAAGGGTGATCTCCCTGGCATGCGAGGGTGATCTCAGTCATATTAACACTTACTGTGAAACTTCAAATTGAGATGATTCAGTCAACTTGAACATACTGATCAATTTTAACCACATCTCTTAACCCTTTTCTTCTGTGGTTGCAGAACGGAGCAGCAGATTGAGGAGAGAGTGAAGAGCAGAAGGTTAAAGCTGGAGCGTCTGGACGGAGAGCTGCGGCAGATTGAGGCTGCTATATAAAAAACTATAATTATTTTGTGAGATACCTTCACTGATATTGTAAAACTAAATGTATGTGAGATATCTTCACTGATATTGTGAAACTAAATGTATGTGATATATATTCTCCGATATCGTAAAACTAAATGTATGTGAGATATCTTCACTGATATTGTAAAACTAAATGTATGTGAGATACCTTCACTGATATTGTATAACTAAATGTATGTGAGATACCTTGACTGATATTGTAAAACTAAATGTATGTGAGATATCTTCACTGATATCGTGAAACACTTGGAGATGAGATATCTTCACTGATATTGTAAAACAAATTGGAGGTGAGATATCTTCACTGATAGTGTAAAACAAAGTGCATGTGAGATATTGTCACTAAAACTAAGTGTAGGTGACATATATTGTCATTGATATTGTAAAAATAATTAAGTGAGATCCATCATTATTATTGAATATTAGTAGCTATGCACTGTATTATTTTTATATTGTAATCTGCAAATTGGTGCATAATATACATATAGTGTATTATTTTATATATTTTGCTACAGATGTGATTGTTATTATAGACATGTCACTTTGACAGTTTGTAACATATTTCAGCCCGAATATTTCCAAACAGACTCGTGAGTTTTTGTGGCGAAACATTTCAGAGCACACTGGTGAGCTGGAGGAGCTCCACTCTAGTCTACAGGCAGCTGAGAGCCAAGTGGAGCTACTGGAGCAGGTAAGTCGACTCCAGCAATGAGATGCTCTTGACACATCATAAGATATTGACAGCAACTAATTCGTCTTTGCACCAATTCAGCTGTGTTCGTCTCAACTCTAACAATGTTACTAAATCTATCTTAGCAATGTCTCGTCAGTTCATTTTCATTAGCTTAATTAATTGTTCTACCAGAAAATAATTTAATTGACTGTCAAAAGTGGATTTTTTGCATTAAAACACAATACAATTATGCATACGTTTCTGTGCTGGTGTTGATGACTATTAAAAAAAATAAAAAAAATGGGTTGAAGGCGAAATGTCGGCAAACTATTGGCCTTTAGCTACTTACCAGATGTAAGGATGAAAAGAAGTTGTCTGACCATACAAAAAACAAACCTGCACGTTTTTATCAATTTGTTTCATCACTAATATTTGTTACTAATAACAATTATTATGTCTAATCACTAATATATGTTTAACTACTAATGCATACTATACATTTAGTACTAATGTCACTCATAACTAATATAAACTTTTTTCTGGGAATACTTCATTTCTGATTCCTAACATTAACTTTTTGTTACAACATTTTTAATTTGTGTATTTACCAAAAAAATATAGTCTTGCATGATAAACATTTGAAACTATCGTACAGATATTTCTGTAAAATATACATTTTTATAATGCCAAAATTGTTGGCAAAATATACAGCAGAATGTCTCATAGCTGCACGTTTCTGGTGCCCTTTTTTATGGATCTGGTTGCTAGGTCATGTGGTTGGTTTAGATAATGATGTTGATTCAGTCATTAATTTTTGTGATGCGAACCAACTTCTTTCAGATGTTAACGACAGTTAACTCCAGCTTTTGTCAAGTATCCAGAGAACTTGCTGCGAAAGAGTGTGAATTGCGTTATGCTACTGACAATGTTGAACGTGCGAAGGTAGCTTGTCCGTACTAATCCTGTGCATGCCTGCCATGTCATTTACCACAATCTTTGGCACCCTCTAGTGGCGATAGTAATTCACATTGTCTCCAATCATTAATCATTTTCAAAGCAGATATTTGTGTTTGTTTTCATCGATTGTAACAAGGAAGCACATAAGAGCATGGATACATGCCATAATTAAAGATCCCTCTTAAATTTCATCTTTAAACCTATTGCATTTCAGATTAATGGTGAGCTGGGTAATTTGATCAACTAAGTCATTTGACTTTGGTGAAACAATTGGACAAACACCTATTTTTAACTGGGTACAGTCATGTATTGGCGAACAATGGTAAAAGTGGAGTGGCTCTATATATATAACAGCATAAAAATATCAACACGCAAGCTATTTGGCCTAACAACAAAGTTTGTTCACTTTGTTCAATGATTTTAGCAATGCTTTGAAACTGGTCTTGTGATTCCGTTGTCAACAAACATAGAATTTATGTTTTGAAAATGATCTGTGGCGATGATCCCTCCTGCCTTGAATGCACCTTGAATGCCGTCTTTCACAACCTGTTTCTGTCTTCACAAGCTGCAGCATACTTCAGTACGTCTTAGTTGACACATTTAGATGTACACTTTCTTTATAACACATCAACATTGTTTACCAAATTATTATATTTAAATACACATTGAATTAACTTCATGTGTACTTGTTTCTGTTCAGCTTATATGTTGTTAATTGCTTTATTCATCCACATTCGTTGGATTTTAATACACACATATTCCTTGTGCTACCAACACACGCTGATATCATAGCTTTATGCAGAGACCCGTTCACCCGTCATTTGGATGGGTAAAACCTGTTGTGGACGGGTAGAAATATGGGTGGACTGGTGGTCGTCGGGTAAAAGAATGAAGTAAAGAGCAAAAAAGGTGTCAGTCGTGGCTTGAAAATAGGTGCCACTTGTCTGTTTTTAGTTTTTTTCAGGTCGTAAAGTAAATCTCAACTGGTGTGTGTGTGCGTGTGAGTGAGTGAGTGAGTGAGTGAGTGAGTAGTGAGTGTGTGTGTGTGTGTGGTGTGGGTGTGTGTGTGTGTGAGTGAGTGAGTGAGTGAGTGAGTTAGTGAGTGAGTGAGTGAGTGAGAGTGAGTGAGTGAGTGAGTGTGTGTGTGTGTGTGAGTGAGTGAGTGTGTGTGTGAGTGAGTGAGTGAGTGAGTGAGTGAGTGAGTGAGTGAGTGAGTGAGTGAGTGAGTGTGAGTGCGTGCGTGCGTGCGTGCGTGCGTGCGTGCGTGCGTGCGTGCGTGCGTGCGTGCGTGCGTGCGTGCGTGCGTGCGTGGGTGTGCAGATGTTCCTCAAGTGTCCTCACTGACCTGTCCAGTCTGATGAATCAGTTGGAAAGATTCACTCATGACGAGGTTTTAAATTAGATTGTGCAATTCTAATTACTCGTTGAAGTGCCAAGAGTGAACTTTGAACCTGTCTGTCTTCTCCTGGCCCTGGCTCCTGTCTGTCTAGTGGCGTGGACACTGGTCCCCACTCCTCTCTCTGTGTCCCCCTGGTGGCTAGGGAAACCACTCACTCATATCCCACGCTTGTACAAAGGCAGGTGGTGATTAGAGCCTGCAAACACGTGTTATCACTGCAGTGGGTAGTTTACGTAATTGATGCCATGCACATACACACATGTGTGCATGCATGCATGCATACACAGGCACACACTCATGCACACATACACACATACACGCACACACACCACACGCACACACCATAGACACACACACACACACACACACACACACACACACACACACACACACACACACACACACACACACACACACATACACACACACACACAAACTCATGATAATTATGTATTCTATAATTTATATGTGATTTTGCTCTATTTGCTTGCTTTTATTGGGGCTATTATTTCAATATAGTAACACTGTGTGGAGTGTTACCACATGTCACATGACCTGTGCATCACTGGTGTGTTTCAGATGGAGGCTGAGAGACAACAGAAGACTCAGGAGAACTTTGTTGGACTCGACGAGAAAGTCCAGAATCTTGGTGGGGTAACACAAGGCGCGGGTTCAATTCAATTCACTTGTTTATTTATTAACTTCAGTAATGCAATTAATTTAATTTAAGTCATTAACTTTATACAACAGTTTAATGTGATTACATTTAAATTCATAATCAACTCTCGGTTAGGTGCATATCTAAAATTTATTATTTATGAATATCAGACATTCTGCGTTTATGATATCGAGGTGTTTCCTCTTTTTTCAGTTAGACTCCAGTCACTAGACCATGTAATTGTTAATGGGAGGGAAGTGCGGGGGGGGGGGGCAATGAGATTGACTGGTTGTTCATCCATTTATCGTCACTTTGGGTTATTTACTGACAGTCTTGTAAAGACGTGTTTGTCTGTTGTGTTCTCAGCGTGAGAGATTGCCAAGAGGGATGCTGAGAAGGATGAATTAATGACAGCCTTGTCAAGGTCATGCGAGGAACTCACCAGTTTACGAACACAGGTTTCCATGATAATGAAACATTGGCTGCTTAGTAACCACATACATTAGTTCAGGTCTCCATGGTAACGAAATGTTGACTGCTTAGTAACCATAGACATTAGTTCAGGTCTCCATGCGTTGACTGCTTGGTAACCAAATACATTAGTTTAGGTCTCCATGGTAACAAAACGTTGACTGCTTAGTAACCAAATACACATTCAGCTGAAAGCTGACAGTAAGAGTCAGAGTAACTTTATTGCACAATGTAACATGGAAGCTGTTTCTAATGCATTAGGAAAGCGTACTAATGCGAATATGTCCTAGACTTAGCTACAATGTGATATACACTTATTATGGGCAACTATACAACTCAAGAATACAATTTTACTAAAATAAAAAGCAACACTGAGGACAATTTTGGGTGTATATTTTGTTTGACAGGAATATCTTAAATTACATTTTATTTGTGGAACAAATTGTTCAAGGATCCAACATTTGGTTGTTTTGTAAGAAATTAACTTACTTTTGAAACAAGGATGTGAAACACAACATTTTGATCAATCAGCTTCACACAGTATGTGCCAAAGTAATTTTAATTTATTAAGAAAACTACATTTGCTAACACAGAATTTACCATGGGTTAAGAAACACTGTGCGTGATGCCATGATACTCATGATGTTGGTGTCACATAACGCCATGATACTCATGGCGTCAGTGTCACATGATGCCATGATACTCATGTCATCAGTGTCACATGACACCATGATACTCATGTAATCAGTGTCACATGATGCCATGATACTCATGGTATCAGTGTCACATGATGCATTGATACTCATGGCATCATGATGCCATGGTACTCATGACATCAGTGTCACATGATGCCATGATACTCATGACATCAGTGTCACATGACACCATGATACTCATGGCATCATGACGTCATGATACTCATGGTGTCGGTGTCACACTGGTCCTGCCAGTCTGCTGTCTGTGTAACACGTAATGTTGTGTGTCCAGGAGTCGTCTGACAGGGCTCTGAGGATACAGCAACTGGAGGATGAAGTGACAAGTCTCAGACACAACCTGGAGGACAGAGACCAGGTGAGACTGACACTGAGACAGAGCCATGTCTTCTAAACACGTTTGTAGATAGTGTAGTATAGAGACCAGGTGAGACTGAGACTGAGACATGTCTTCTAAACACATTTGTAGATAGTGTAGTATAGAGACCAGGTGAGACTGAGACATGTCTTCTAAACACGTTTGTAGATAGTGTAGTATAGAGACCCTGTGAGACTGACACTGAGACATGTCTTCTAAACACGTTTGTAGATAGTGTAGTATAGAGACCAGGTGAGACTGAGACTGAGACATGTCTTCTAAACACGTATGTAGATAGTGTAGTATAGAGACCAGGTGAGACTGAGACTGAGACATGTCTTCTAAACACGTTTGTAGATAGTGCAGTATACAGACCAGGTGAGACTGAGACATGTCTTCTAAACACGTTTGTAGATAGTGTAGTATAGAGACCAGGTGAGACTGAGACATGTCTTCTAAACACGTTTGTAGATAGTGTAGTATAGAGACCAGGTGAGACTGACACTGAGACATGTCTTCTAAACACGTTTGTAGATAGTGTAGTATAGAGACAAGTTTGTACCCAGCTTTTTCATATAATAAATGATTATTAGAAGCTGTCTGAATTTGTCGTGTAGCTGGTCAACTGTAGAAAACTAATGAGCAACTTACAAAATGATATCTGAGACGGCTCACACAAATTCTCCTTTAGTATTTAAATATAAACAAACGCGCAAGATTTACAGGTGAGAATATACAATGTTTTAAGTTATGTTTCTTTTGATAAAGAATGGAATGAAAAATAATTCCTTTTACAGTGCTGCCTCGTAACACCGTGAACCAATTTAACTGCGGGTCTTTTACGCGCTAGGCAATTATTAGATTACTTTATAATAATCACTGCTGAATGGTCCACCTTTGTAATTCATTGTTTACTCACCAGGAGGTTCGTCAGATTAGAGAGAAGTCGGCTGCAGCCCTTGAAGGCATCGCCCAGGCGCACTACAGCAGAGCCAATCGGCTCGGAGACGAACTCAACTATCTGAGAGCAGAACACTTGGAAATAGTGCGGCGGGTATGTTACGTCTTATTCCTACACCAAGCCAGCGGGTAGAGCGGTGCCGGTGGGTAGAGTGGTGCTGGTGGGTAGAGTGGTGCTGGTGGGTAGAGCGGTGCCGCTGGGTGGAGCAGTGCCGGTGGGTAGAGAGTGGTGTCGGTGGGTAGAGCGGTGCCGGTGGGTAGTGCGGTGCCAGTGGGTAGTGCGGTGCTGGTGGGCAGAGCGGTGCCAGTGGGTAGTGCGGTGCCAGTGGGTAGTGCGGTGCCGGTGGGCAGTGCAGTGCCGGTGGGCAGAGCGGTGCCAGTGGGTAGTGCGGTGCCGGTGGGCAGTGCAGTGCCGGTGGGCAGAGCGGTGCCAGTGGGTAGTGCGGTGCCAGTGGGTAGTGCGGTCCGGTGGGCAGAGCGGTGCCAGTGGGTAGTATGGTGCCGGTGGGTAGAGCGGTGCCAGTGGGCAGAGCAGTGCCAGTGGGCAGAGCGGTGCCAGTGGGTAGAGCGGTGCCAGTAGGTAGAGCGGTGCCAGTGGGTAGAACGGTGCCAGTGGGTAGTGCGGTGCCAGTGGGTAGTGCGGTGCCGGTGGGCAGAGCGGTGCCAGTGGGTAGAGCGGTGCCAGTAGGTAGAGCGGTGCCATTGGGTAGAACGGTGCCGGTGGGTAGAGCGATGCAGGTGGGTAGAGCGGTGCCGGTGGGTAGAGCGGTGCCCGTGGGTAGAGTGGTGCCAGTGGGTAGAGTGGTGCCGGTGGGTAGAGCGGTGCCACTGGGTGGAGCAGTGCCGGTGGGTAGAGTGGTGCCAGTGGGTAGAGTGGTGCCGGTGGGTAGAGCGGTGCCGGTGGGTAGAGTGGTGCCGGTGGGTAGAGCGGTGCCGGTGCATAGAGCGGTGCCAGTGGATAGAGCGGTGCCAGTGGGTAGAGCGGTGCCAGTGGGAAGAGTGGTGCCAATGGGTAGAGTGGTGCCAATGGGTAGAGTGGTGCCGGTGGGTAGAGTGGTGCCACACACACACACTCATACACACACACACACACACACAACACACACACTCCACACACACGCACGCACGCACGCACGCACCCACCCACCCACGCACGCACGCACGCACGCACGCACGCACGCACGCACGCACGCACACACACACACACATACATGAATGTACAAAACACATTTATGTACTTTTGACAACACTCCTGTCCCTGTCTGCTCCTGGCCCAGCTGGTTGTGGCCCACCAAATGACCCGATGTCCCTGTCTGTCCCTGTTGTCCCCTGATCCCATCCGTCTCTTCCCTCCAGCTGCAATCCCAGGAGGAACTGTCCAGCCGGGAACATAAACTGGAGGACACACTGCGAGAACTCAAGGACGAAATCAAAACAGTGAGTGACACTCTTGATCTGCCTGGTCCACGGCTCACACTTCTCATTCTGTTCTCTGTCACTGCTGTTGTCTCTTACGTTGTTGTCATCACTGCTGTTGTCTCTCAAGTTGTTGTCATCACTGCTGTTGTCTCTCAAGTTGTTGTCATCACTGCTGTTGTCTCTTACGTTGTTGTCATCACTGCTGTTGTCTCTCAAGTTGTTGTCATCACTGCTGTTGTCTCTCAAGTTGTTGTCATCACTGCTGTTGTCTCTCAAGTTGTTGTCATCACTGCTGTTGTCTCTCAAGTTGTTGTCATCACTGCTGTTGTCTCTTACGTTGTTGTCATCACTGCTGTTGTCTCTCAAGTTGTTGTCATCACTGCTGTTGTCTCTTACGTTGTTGTCATCATTGCTGTTGTCTCTCAAGTTGTTGTCATCACTGCTGTTGTCTGTTACGTTGTTGTCATCACTGCTGTTATCTCTTACTTTGTTGTCATCACTGCTGTTGTCAGACAGCATCATTGACAGATATATTTTCACGATATGCAAACCGAAATCGGTCAAGCAATGGGTCGGTAATTGAGTTAAAAACTGGAGAACCAAGCATTTCAACAAGAGACTGTAGAATTTTTGGGAACAGGAATGATAGTTGACTTTTTGAAGCAATGGGGGATTTTACATTGGCAAATAGCCCAGACACCCTATCACCATGCCACACTTTTGCCAGGCACCCCATCAGCCTGTCACTCTATTGTCAAGACATCCTATCAGCTTGTCACCCTATTCCACCAGACACCCTATTGCCTGGACACCCTATCTCACTCATCCTATCTCACTCACACCCTATCTCACTCTCATCCTATTTCACTCACCCTATCTCACTCTCACCCTATCTCACTCACCCTATCTCACCCACACCCTATCTCACTCTCACCCTATCTGTGAGTCACCCTATCGCCCGTGTGCCCAGGAGGTGACGGAGGGGATGCTGGAGCTGGAGCGATCCCGCATCGAGACGGCCACGGAGCTGGAGCAGCTCCACGACCAGAAGGACAACCTGCAGGAGCATCTGAGCGTGCTCAAACACACCCTCGTCGTGGTAACTCTCTCGCATGCATGCACGTGTCGTCACGCTTCGTCACGCTTCGTCACGCTTGTGTTTCTGTGTTTTTCTTAAGATTTGTCGCACTTTTAAACGATCATTTCCCAGCGATGAAGAAAAATGTCATCGAAATTTATATTTTATATTTGATTGAAAACGTGGTTTATTCTCCTTGTTAAAATAATAATATTAATAAAGGCTTGATGCAAGAAATACTAGAAGCTACGACTATTGCTAAACATTACTTGTTTTATTAAGTGAACACTATATGTTTTCTGTGGCAAGGTTCATGGGGATCTCGTTTTCTGTTCAGATCCCAACTGTTGGACCTGGCTGAGATATATTTCTGTTAAATTATAAGATTGTTGTTGTGGTCACTGTCCACTCAAGCGGCCAGTCATCCATTGTCACAATGGCCACTAAGTCAGAACCTCGAGAGTGAATCACTGAGAGTGAAACCTTGACAGTGAAACATGTTAATGGAATGTCTTTGTGAACTTACAACACGAACCGATCAATGATTGGTGTGTTCTGTTTCAGATCCAGAGTGGCGTCAACACCCCAGTGCCACAGGACGCAACGGCAAAGGGAAACACTAACTACTTTGAAGAACAACAATACCAGCTGAAGGTGACTAGTTCTGTCAACGTCTCAGAGATGTCACTGACACAATGGTGCAACTTTTGGGTAGAGACATATGTGAAGTGGTCAACTGGAACATTGGCAACTTTCCTGAAACAACTCAAAACTTATCTATTTCGTTTGTATTAAATGCCTTGATGGCACTGGTTTATATTTCATAGCATTGACTGGTTTTAAATTGTTCTGTTTGAAACTGTATTTTTACACCCTATTTTATTTATTTTATTTACTTATCTTAACATATTTATTATTTATTTTTTTATCTTAACTTACTTAATTATTTATCTTAGTTCATTTATTTGATTTTAGCTTATGTATTTAATTCATTTATATTTTAGATTATTAGTCAACACATCATGTTAATGTGAAGCGCTTTGATTTGGTTGGCATTTAATTACTTAAAAAGTGCTATGTTAACAAACATAATTATTATTATTATCACAAGAGGTGTCAAAACAACCTGTGAGATTGTCTGCATTACTTGGCAATGATTGTTCACGTGTATCAGTGTACAAACATGTCTGTGTGACAAAAATGTTTGTAACATGTCTATAATGTCTAACACAAGTCTATATGTAACACTTACATGCGTAACCCAAGTGTATCTGTAACGCAAGTGTGTCTGTAACACAAGTGTATCTGTAACACAAGTGTGTCTGTAACACAAGTGTGTATTTTAACACAAGTGTGTCTGTAACACAAGCCTGTCTTTTAACACACATGTGTCTGTAACACAAGTGTGTTGGAAATTGGCAATGCCTTTAATTACTACACAAACAAAGTATATGACAATATAAACAAAATATGACAAAGTAAACAAAACTATGGGCATTGCCGTTGGCTTAGATATAAAGTGAACAACTAGCTATCTAAGCAGAATAAATGTGGGGGCTAGAAAACCACCCAACACCCCCAATTGGCAATGCCTTTAATTACTACACAAACAAAGTATATGACAATATAAACAAAATATGACAAAGTAAACAAAACTATGGGCATTGCCGTTGGCTTAGATATAAAGTGAACAACTAGCTATCTAAGCAGAATAAATGTGGGGGCTAGAAAACCACCAGTACGAATAAACATGTAGACAAACATGTAACATGAAAAACCGTGGAAGAACCACAAGGTAGCCCAAGGTGCCTCTAACCCCAACTGACGTAGGGGCGCAACCTCAAGCCACCAGCGGAGCACCACATATATAAGTCCATGTATAGAAAAACAAAGTGGTAGGTACATGCACACATGTCCTCGCCCTAAAACCCCTGGGTAGTGATAACCACCAGTTAAAGCAAAAACGACAATATACGCAACACACGGCAACCAGAAGGGAGCCGGGAACGAAAGAGGCCAAGCCAAGCTGGAGCGGATGGGGCAGGTGGGAGGGATGAAAAAACGCGATTAAAACTGGTAAACGAACTTCCTCTGTTGACAGAGGAATTAAAACTGAAGTCGCATGATATGCGGTGCCGTGTAGCGATTGGCTCCCCAGTTATCCCAACCCCTTGCTGTTACCATATATAGAGATGTAGGGCTGACAAGGATGAGTGCTAGTGCATTCCCTAGAGGTGACTGTGTCCAGCCCTGCCCCAGCTTGACTGTGGCCTCACCTAAGGTGACACTGTCCAGATGTGACTGGACAATGTTTACAAGATAGTTGGTGCTGTGAGCAAAACGTATTTAATCTCTGCTGGATTAAATCCCTATTTTAACACAAGTGTATCTGTACGACATGCGTGTCTTTTAACACAAGTGTGTCTGTAGCACAAGTGTGTATGTAACACAAGTATGTATGTAACACAAGTATGTCTTTCAACACAAGTGTGTCTTTTAACACAAGTGTGTATGTAACACAAGTGTGTCTTTTAACACAAGTATGTCTGTAACACAAGTGTGTCTTTTAACACAAGTGTGTCTGTGACACAAGTGTGTATGTAACACAAGTGTGTCTTTTAACACAAGTGTGTCTGTAACACAAGTGTGTCTGTAACACAAGTGTGTCTGTAACAAAAGTGTGTCTGTAACACAAGTGTGTCTGTAACACAAGTGTGTCTGTAACATGATTATGTCTTTAACACACACAGGAGTGCATGTAACGGTGTTACATCTGTAACACTGTAACGTGTTTGTTACAGCTTGAGCTTGAGCAGAAGATGAGTCGTCACGCTGAGGTGATGGAGAGTCGGAGACAGGTGTCACATGACAGCATCCAGCAGCTGCAACGGAAGCTGAATAACCTTGAACAGGTGACCTTCACTTGACCTTCAGTGCTTTATACATCCTTTCCCTTGTTCCGTCCCACAAAGATGGTTTCCTCGTCAGTTATGCCACGTGGGGTGTTATTTTTCTCTATGCTCTCAAATCATTGGGCCAATTGTTTTCATTTAATGTTTCATGGGGCATTATTTGGGGTGGCTGTGTATTTGAGTGTCTTCTTGGTAATTGTTTTTAATGCAAAACTGTTAACGCCATCCCAGTCATTCAGACATTGACATTGTAGTAGGTTGTTTTAGTGTTAATCATTCATGGACTACCTGTTTTTTTTATTTAATGTACTAATACTTTTATTGACCTATTTATTCTAATATTTTATTAACGTATTATTTTAGCTCACAGTGTAGTATCCTTTACATTGCATGACCGTGAAATTCAATGTACAAATAATTTGTATCTATTTATTATATTTATTTTATTAATTTACTCATCGTTTTAATGTACACTTAAAATATACAGTTAATTGTATTTGTCTATTTGTCATACTTATTTTATTAACTTACTACTTTAGCACACAGTCACGTTACAACTGCAGTATAGTGAAACATCACGTTTTAGCAGTAAATACTTGAAGACTTGAAGTTACATTTGCTTTACGCTGACATATGAGAGACAAATGTCTGGTATATCAACAGCTAGACGACCTGTGTTCATAATCAACACAGTTGTTGCTATATGACATTGTTTCTCGACAGGTTCTGTGCCAAAGTGATTCACATCGACCTACTACGCCATCTAGTGATGTCCTGTTGAACCGCTCCCGAACTCCGACTCCGGCGGGAGAGTTTGATATGCAGGTAAGGGAGTGATGCTGACAGCTTGTGGTGCTGACAAGCTGACAGCTTGTGATGACATCTTAGCATGGTATTCTGGGGCGTAATAGTGCAATGGTGCAAATGGGGGCCCGATTGTAATCTATCTTGCTTTCATCTCGTGTTCAGTTATTTTTACAGAAAAGCAAATCTACAAAGTACTCATTACCACATGCAAGCTTGTGTCTGTGATTTTAAAGTGTAGCTTGGATAAAATCAATTGAAAAACTGCTTACTTATTTAATTGCTGCAGAATATTCAATTCAAATATTCTTGCATCACGATGTGATTGTCCTATTTCCTGTTGTTGACTTCCTTATTCTCTCAAAAACCCGGAATACTTTAGAGCATTAAATCACTGACATATATTAAATAAATTTATTTAGATTACATATTTATATTTGGACACCAAAAAAATAGGATTTAATCAAGGAAGCCACTTTAATCCGTTCATACACTATGAACTCGAAACACGATTTGTGATGTGAAATAATAATGTTTATTTTGCATAGTTCCATATCCACAGCAATTTAGTACTTAACATAAAATATAATACGAAATAAGAAAACATGTAACTATATAAATACATAATTTAATGACATTCGTTTATAATAACAAATTATAGTGCAAAATAAATACATAAAAGCAGTTCATTCAGTTATAACACTTAGAAATTAATTAATTAATTAAAACTAAATATTTAATAAATTACAGCAAAAATGCTTCCGTGAATTAAATAAGCATCTTTACAGATGCCTTAGAAGATCAAAGTAAAGTTTTAGAAGTGAAAATAGTTGGCATAGCATTCCAAACTGATGCCATGATGACCTCTTGCCTGATTCGCTACCCTTCTGTGGTCAACAGGACACAGACAGACTGACCAGTGAGGGGGCGTATCCAAGTGAGGGGGCATATCCAAGTGAGGGGGCATATCCAAAGCGAGCATACTCACCGAATCGTCACAGCAGTCAGAGGCTGCACTCAGCCGGGAGTGCATCAAACATTGCTGAAAAGGGTCCATCGTCGTGAATCGACAACCAAGTTGGTCATGTGGACGGAAGTAGATGGCATCTCTCACCAAGTTTACTGTTTCAGCAGAAGGGCTGAATCGCATCGGGTAAATTTAAGAACATCGGCCGAATGCCGTATTAATCATGTGAATTACATGTAAATGAAATAGCTTAAAACTAGTTAGTTTTCGTGTCTGTCCCTGATACATTATAACCAATATGTTGCCAAGAAGTGCCACGGGTCTATGCAAACTGATGTAAATTACAAGTTTTGATTATGAATTTATTCTGAAAAAAATTGCATAATTCCAGAGGTATATGCCGGGGAGGGGCCATTGAGACTGAGGGTCTGTACTCTGATCTTTTGTAATGGACCTACTGTTTCTTTGAATATTCAAAAGTGAGTCTACAAATGGAACTCTGACCCTCAACCAAAGCTGTGTAGCACCAACAGAATACATTGAATGTAGTATTGTGTATTTTCACTGATAGTATTGTATACTGATAGTATTATATATACTTCCGCTGACAGTATTCTATACTTCCACTGATAGTGTTGCATACTTCCACTTATAGTATTGTATACTTCCACATAATTTTTATTTTATATTTTACATAACTGTGCATGCGAGACAAACTGTTTTATAGAAGCTCACCTTATTTATCATCAGGATCAGTGCAGCAGTATTTTAGTATACATTTTAATTTCTGACTCTTTAATGTGGTAAAATGTATGAACGACTACCGTCTTTATGATGGTATCACTTTTTCATTCACTAGTTTATTATTTATTGCTTAGTTTATTATATGCTTTGTATACGTCGTAAGTTTATGATAAAGCTTGGTACACTGTATACATTATAACTTGCATGCTTTTATAATTGTGATGTTGTTTTGATTTCTTGTAACACAATTGTTATGATCAGTCATATGTAGTAATTTTATTTTAAATGTTAAGGTAACCATTATTTGTTTCAATTTCGGTCCATCTTGCTTCATTGTATAGTATGCACCTACCTACATGTTATTGTTATATACAAATATTGCGTGTTCTCATGGCATACATTTTATTAGTTTATATGATGTGAACTTTTACAACAAACTATACATGTCATGAGGATAAGTTTATTTGTTTGTCCATCGGTTGTTGCCACTGTGGCAAATGTCTTGTTAAATAAATTATCAGATATATCGAAGTGCAAGAGTTAGTGGTTATTTCTTTCCTGGTCCAGCTTTACATATGTGTAAATGATATATTAGGGGAGTGGCAGATCTCTCTAACAGATCGATTTATACACCACCCCCACACACACTTAAATTTTACATAATTAGAAAGCCCTGCATCTCCCCGTTACGATTATTCCTGTCGTAGAGTTGCGAACTGGTGTAGTTTGCATTAATCCAAGGTCACCATCAATCAATCGATTTTAGAAATTGGGCACTTCTGAAAACTTCTTGAACTTCTGCTATTTTATCCTTAATATCAATTTATGTTAACAAATGCAGAATGCTAATGCCTATCTGTGCACAATATGTGTATGTGCCAGGGGTTGAGTAGTGACTAGTAATATAGGTTTTTGTGTAAAAGTACAACATTAATGTGTGTTGAACCCATAAAAACGATTACTTAATAAACATGACCTCCTGTTGCTATGTTCCATTCCCAAGGCAATCTAGATCCCAAAAATAAATGTATGGCTAGAAGAATGAGTGGGCGTAGTGAAGTAAGAATTATACAAATGTCGGTTTTATATAAAGGTGGAAGGGATTTCAGAATGTATGGTCATGGTTTCATTTATATGGATTTTTCTTATTTATATGTAACAGAGCAACTAAGAAATTAGATCAACCGTAACATATTACTATATAGTTTTATATTTATTCTCTAACCTCTGCTGTGAACGTTCACATGTTATTTACACAAAAACAATTCCACTCCCTTGGAAAAAAAGATTCAAATTTACTGAAACATAATTGTCAAAACATTTCATAAATGGCGAACATTACTTTGTTGATACAGTTCATTATACGCGTACAACATTGCAACACTGGGATATGGGCCTTACTTACCCCTTGACTTCTTAATATCATTACTGCAGTCCTCAACATATTCTAAGCTGATCTCTACAAGAGTTATGATTGTTGTATTTAACTTGATGACTTGGCAGAACTCTGACGTTGTATATTAATCCCTCTTTGTTTGGCAACATTTATCAAGGCGAAGTTCATATTCCTGCTTACACAAACACACACACACACACACACAAACACACACACACACACACACACACACACACACACACACACACACACACACACACTCACTCACTCACTCACTCACTCACTCTCACACCACACACCACACACCACACACCACACACCACACACCACACACCACACACCACACACCACACACCACACACCACACACCACACACCACACACACACCCACACACCCACACACCCACACACCCAACTCAACATATTCTAAGCTGATCTCTACAAGAGTTATGATTGTTGTATTTAACTTGATGACTTGGCAGAACTCTGACGTTGTATATTAATCCCTCTTTGTTTGGCAACATTTATCAAGGCGAAGTTCATATTCCTGCTTACACAAACACACACACACACACACACAAACACACACACACACACACACACACACACACACACACACACACACACACACACACTCACTCACTCACTCACTCACTCACTCTCACACCACACACCACACACCACACACCACACACCACACACCACACACCACACACCACACACCACACACCACACACACACCCACACACCCACACACCCACACACCCACACACCCACCCACCCCCCCCCCCCCCACACACACACACACACACACACACACACACACACACACACACACACACACACACACACACATTATAAGTTTGACTACAGTTAATACATTTCTAAGATATCACAAAACCACCTGAACTGATGAAATGGAATCAATGTGTGTGCACACAACATGTAGTGTTTGCATAAAGAACACCAGCAGGGTATGAACCTACCACACACAACACTGAACCGACATTACCCTAAACTGTACAAGTGAAAAAAAATTGGTTTAGAGAAACATTTAGCAGTGCTTTTGCATTAAAACACAGTATTCTGACTGCAATCAGTCACAACTGTATCATGTCACAACTGTATTATTAGAAAATTAATATACAGGTACATGAACTGACAGGAATACATAATAATTAGTACACGATCTGTAAAAGCATGCACCAACTCATTTTTATGGACAAGCCTGCTAGTTGTGGTTTTGAACTCTTCATATCACGTCATTATAGCTGCCCAACACCTAATTTCAAAGATTGTTTTTGCCAAAAAAAATACAAAACGAGTATAACTGTTTCCTACAAGCATGAGTTATGATTATTAAACCAGAACATGTACCATCGTCTAACACTATCCAAAATGTCCTCTAGTTCGTTATCTTCAATATAATACTCGCTAGGTGTGCGGGGCGTGGGTTTGCGGGCGTGTGTGTGCGGGCGTGTGTGTGTGTGCGGGCGTGTGTGTGCGGGCGTGTGTGTGTGTGTGTGTGTGTCTGTGTGTCTGTCTGTGTGGTGTGTGGGGTGTGTGTGTCCGTGTGGTGTGTGTGGGTGTAATAATGAATAATGTATGTATAATCCTACATTATATATAATAAAAAGAAAACTATGCAAGTTCAAAGTATGTTCGACATTTTTGTTATGTGTATTTAATAGTTGTTTTGTTGATGCAGGTGTTATGTACACGTATGAAAGGTTGGTAATGTACACGATTATACTGACTGGGTATTTGTATTAACTGTGTTTCTTAATTATTAAGAAACAATATTAATAATAATAATGAATATCTCAAAGAAAAGGTTATTCTAGGTAATATTATACCTGTGTAAACTTATGCAAACTCATTTTTAAAGGTATCTTAACAATGAATGATCGCAGTTATTTATTCATACATTCAATGTACTATTATTAATATACCATAGATATATATTTATTTACTTATTGATGACTAAAGACAATGTAGTTTATTTTGTATAGTAGAAATGATTGTATCTTAAAAATTTACTATCAATAAAATATTGATGATTTTATGCATGGTATTAATTCTTTTACAATTATAATTCCAGCCGAAATAGTTATTTGGATAAGCGCGATATACGAAAAATATAATAATTATTACTATAGAATGAAAAAATCATGAAATATATCAACAGATATTAAAATAAATATTTTTTAATACAACATAATATAATTCCAACATATAATTAGGTACGTCCCCTTGTAGTTACATACAAGGCGACGTATACTTATAGGCGTGGATGTTCCACATTTGAAATGTAAGAGAGTTCAAGCATTTTTATATCTTTCAATAATATTTACGTACGTACAACAAATTAACTAAAGCTTACCGTGAGGCTGAGTTGTGTACGATTAAAGCTGTTAAAACATTTATAATATACCTTAAAATAAGTCAATGTGCTGTTGCACAGAAAAAACTTTGAAAAACAAAAGAGAGGGAATGAGGAAGTGGGAGACACTGGGTATATAGCCTGTAGTACAATCTAATGTAACTAGTTCGGCCAGGGGTACCTCATCGGTTGCTCCTCATAACGTTCCCTGGCACGGTTGGTCACAATCCTTACTCCCTCACAACTGACCGACTTCCGCCGGAAGTGTTCCTATGGGAGGAAATTACCTAGCCCAAACCCCGGTTCGCCGCACCGGTTGTGACCTCCATAGGATGAGCGTCACTGGTAACCCCTTCCGCCACGTGCGGTCGGAACACTCAGTTGTAGAAGGTAGCCATTTTGTTTGCTTATAAACCCATGCCGAGCCTTAGCTGGTGAAATTGTGGTGTCAACTTGTAAAACACGTAAGCTGATATATCTGACGTTATTTATTTTGTAGCATTACATTACAACTTCGCTTATATGTCATGCTATATCATATCATACATAAAACATGTTAACATGCATAACTATAATTATTAATGTAGACTTAACCAGATTCATGGTTCTATAGCGGAAGTTGGGCAACAATATGGCGTCGCCGACATTTCCTCCTTCATAAAATTAAATAAGGCATTATTTTTAAACGCAGATACATAATACAGTACACCCTACAGTGAATAATATAACTCGCCTTGATATACGAGAACTCATAATTTTAAATAATAAACACAGGTGGATTAAAACATTATTAGTTATTTTCTTTGATAAATAAATACAATGCTTACCTACGATTTACATCGACGCAAATCAGCAAGTGGATCCATTCATTACATATAAACTATGTTGCCAAGTAATGTTTTGATTACTGAGAAATGTATTATCTGTATAATTATATTCACAGTACAACGATGCTAACAGTTATGCATAATGATGATAATGTTTGTCTTCCGTAATGCCTTGCTGGTTTGACTATGCATGTTAGCGATACAGAATGTCGACACTGCATGTACCACATGGCAACTAATGTAATGTACTACCAACAGTTGCCGTTCTAAAACAACATTCCACACATGGCCTACCTTAAAGCAATTGTCTGTAGCAGTCGTCGCTCTCTTTTTGGCGTCTAATTGTATATCCCAATGTCTGATGACTCCCCAAACTGCAACATGTGCAGCTCATTCGAGACCAACTGTCAAACCACATAGAGCGTCAAATGTATATCGTTTGCTGAATATCATACGATACGCTGCACCCGACTCTAAACGAAGCATCCGTAAACAGGTGAAGTTGGTCTTATACTGAAAACCGGGAGAACTGCATTTCGACTACAACTGCACTTAAAATTCGACAAATCCATGCTTTCGATCGAACGCATAAGGCATTTGTTTGTAGCAACTGCCATGTTCAACGCGACAGATGTTGCTAATTATACATTGTCAATTAGTGCGTTCTTGAGCGGGACCAAGAACATACCATTGTCGGAGGCCGCACGTCAGTCTAAGAATGTCCACGGCAGTGAAACATTGCATTGTCTGTGTTAAACTGACAATGACACATGACAGGTATTACACACGGGCAAATCAAGTTTGCCTTGAATGGCACAAGTAGCTTCGCTGTTCTTGTCGAATGTGCAAATACCCATGACCGTACCGAATTGCGGCTTAATTAGAATGACGGGAGGGTTGAAAAGGATTGGTTGATGAAAGTATGGAGGAAGACGGGAGTAGAGCGACAGTGAGAAGGGAAATAGTAGAGGATAAAGAAAGTGAGGGAGTGGGAGAGGGAGACGGCGAAGGGCCGCCAAGCAGGGAGGAAGGGAGAAAATGTTGAGTATTTTTAAAAGGATGGGATGGGGAGAGCTAAATCAGAAGAGAGACAGACAAAGAGAGAAAAACAACCTCACAAACTTGTTCACTCTGACACATTGTGCATCAGAACGAAAACGGATTGCAGCGCTACTCATTTGTGCATTTCTTTCATCTATTTGCTAAAAATGGACACTGAACGGTTTAAATATTAATAATAATAATACAGTTTTTATATAGCGCTAATTCCCACATGACTGATCGTTGCTCTGCACAAGAAATATACTAAATGTATATTAATAAATAAAAATGTAAATTATATAAATTTATATAAATGATATTAATTTTTTGGTTTTAAGCTGTACTAGTAAACCCTTGTATGTAAATTATATAAATTAATTTAAAATAAATTAAACACTGTTTTTAAGATGAATACTACTAAAACTTGGTACGTAAATTATATAAATTAATATAGAATTCAAACCTTTACTAAAACTGTGTACGTAAATATATATATATATATATATATATATATATATATATATATATATATATATATATATATATATATATATATATATATATATATATATAAATCTATAAATTAATCTAAAACATAAACACTGATTAAAACGTGTATGGCACTAAAATGAAATTCTAAAGCATTGTCCGTCATTTCAAAACAATTTGAATTAATTGAAATGTCTAATAAAAAGATATGCCTTTAAACACTTTCCATCAATACATAATGTCCCGGATGCATGAATGTTCACTATAATTTCTTCCACAATTCCTGCGCCAAATCACCAAGACACTTCTTTATAATGGTATTCTATATAAGGGATTAGATAGATGGGTGATATTAGCACTAACAAACATTATTCTGATGATGTAGTGAGAGGGTAGAGGGAGGGAAGGAGAGGGATGAAGGAAGGAGAGGGAGAGAGGGGAGACTGAGGGGAGAGACTAACGGGAGAAAAAAAGAGCGTGCTTTTATGTGTAAGAGATTGTGTTGTGTGGGTATACTGTTGTCATCGTCACATTTCTTTTTTGTATTAATCTGCACCCTCCTTCCGAAGAAGACTTTATATTAGCATAGACATTACCGATAATATAAAGTTTCTTACTGATTTTTGAGCAAAAATATAGTATATTATCATCAAACACGTGCGCAGCGTACACTAACATTATCACGTCAGGTAACCTCTTGCCTATCACCGGTGTGTCCACACAAAATGGGATCAGTTTTATATATAATATATGATGCCGCCCATACGTTACCATTATAAATACTATTGGCAATGGTTATGCTTGACTAAGGTCACGTGCAGCAATTGATTGTCACGTACACAAACCGCAACGTAACGGTTTAGTAAAGTAATTTGATTTTATATCTATTTTTCATAAACCATTACTAATTCAAAATTGTAAAAGCAAGATATTTAAAATATTTAAGAATCGCATAATAATTCAGCCTGCGTCTGATCTAACACTTGATCGAAGGAATCATAGACCTCTATTCCAACGAGTAATACAGTCACAGAAAAAGCACCTATTCCCCATATTTGTATTTACTGTTGGGGTAAAATGTAAAACACAACCAGATGATCGATGCTGCATAGGTTTTCTAATAGAAGTAAGCAATGAATGTAAATACGACACACACGTACACGCACACACCCCCCACACCCCCCCACACACAAACTCATGATAATTATGTATTCTATAATTTATATGTGATTTTGCTCTATTTGTTTGCTTTTATTGGGGCTATTATTTCAATATGTTACCACATGTCACACGTTGCTAAGCCATATGTTGAAGTTGCTGGAAAGAATTCTGGATGGCAGAATAAAAGCAATAGTGTAAGGGGAAATCGTTGAAGAACAGCTGGAGTTTAGACAAGGAAGAGGAACAACGGATGGGATGTTTGTCCAGAGGTAGGCAGTTGAGAAGAAACTGGAAGGACAGGAGGATATGGCAATTAGATTCATATACCTGGAGACGGCCTATAGCTACAATCCCAAGAAAAATGACTATGGGAACACTGGAGTCCCATGGCATAGGGGAGGTCGGGTTGGTACGTAGGGAGTCTTACCTCAGTACCAAACAAGGTGGAACAAATTGGCATATCCATTTCTTTGGAACAGTAAACCCGAAGCTTTGAAAAGAGAATCACTGTTAAACACATTTGCTGACGGAAGTGTTACTATTGTATATATTAGAACTAAAATATAATATCTATTCGTCAAACAAATATTCTGCAATTAATTAAAGAGCATAGAGCCAAGTGGAGCCATAGCAGTGTATTGGCTGGGTATACACCTTAAAGAGTATGTAGATCTGCGCCGCCTTTACCCACCTTAAATGTCATGGTGCTGATTCACGTCCGGGTAATCTACCCGGAGAGACAAGCCGCCAATCGATGCCTTTTCGAAGACTTTCAATGTTATTAGTTAGATCATTTCTTTCAAATTAAACCATTATTTAGAACTGTATCAGCTTAGAACACGTTAAATGCGCTTCTTTCGAGTTTGACCCGGCTCGGCGCAACATAATCGGCACATCCCATGATCGTTCGACAGACAGCCAAACGTGCTCGAACAGCGAGTCTCTGCCACGCCCCACGACCGTCGCCCGGTCCAAAATTACGCAACATGTACTGGAGCGCGACCGATGTCGCTTCGATCAGCGCAGCAACTTGTCTCTTGCCGCATCTATTCACGCCTCGAAGTGCTGACCCAGGGAATATCATCGGGCAACCAGAACGTGTTTACAAACACGCCATATATAACGCCAAACATATATATATATATATATATATATATATATATATATATATATATATATATATATATATATATATATATATATATATATATATATATATATATATATATATATACATATATATATATATATATATATATATATATATATATATATATATATATATATATATATATATATATATATATATATATATATATGTATATATATATATATATATATATATATATATATATATATATATATATATATATATATATATATATATATATATAAAGACAGAGGGTCTACATAAAACAGCGGTCTACATAAGCCGGTCCTTGTGCATAATCGGTCGACATAAGCTGCCTTTAGGAGTATATAATATATAGCTAGAAGAGTGAGTGGGTGTAGTGAAGTAAGAATTATGCACATGTCGGTTTTATATAAAGGTGGAAGGGATTTCAGAATGTATGGTCATGGTTTCATTTATATGGATTTTTCTAATTTCTATGTAACATAAGAGTAACTAAGAAATTAGATCAATCGTAACATATTACTATATAGTTTTATATTTATTCTATAGACTCTCTGCTGTGAACGTTCACGTGTTATTTACACAAAAACAATTCAACTCCCTTGGAAGAAAGATTCTAATTTATTGAAACATAATTATCAAAACATTTCATAAATGGCAAACATTACTTTGTTGATACAGTTCATTAAACGCGTACAACAGTGCAACACTGGAATATGGGCCTTACTTACCCCTTGACTTCTTAATATCATAACTGCAGTCCTCAACGTATTCTAAATTCTAAGCTGCCATCAACACACACACACACACACACACACACACACACACACACACACACACACACACACACACACACACACACACACCCACACGCACGCACGCACGCACGCACGCACGCACACACGCACACACGCACACACGCACACACGCACACACGCACACACGCACACACGCACACACGCACACACGCACACACGCACACACGCACACACGCACACACGCACACACGCACACACGCACACACGCACACACGCACACACGCACACACGCACACACGCACACACGCACACACGCACACACGCACACACGCACACACGCACACACGCACACACGCACACACGCACACACGCACACACGCACACACGCACACACGCACACACGCACACACGCACACACGCACACACGCACACACGCACACACGCACACACGCACACACGCACGCACACACACAGCGTTCGGCGTGTTTATAAACACGTTCTGGTTGCCCGATGATATTCCCTGGGTCAGCACTTCGAGGCGTGAATAGATGCGGCAAGATACAAGTTGCTGCGCTGATCGAAGCGACATCGGTCGCTGACACTCCCGTACATGTTGCGGGCGACGTTCGTGGGACGTGGCAGCGACTGGCTGTCCGCGCGGACGTGAACCAGCACCGTGACATTTAAGGTGGGTAAAAGCGGAGCAGAATTATATACTCTTTAAGGTGTTAATTTACCCATGCAGGATTTGTTATCTTCCTTATCACGACTTTCTAATAGCCAAGGATGCACAAGGCATCTGTATTGTGTTACTGGGCCTCTCTAAGGGCTGCTTAATTGGGGGACCAGTAATTACTGGGTTCGCGCTAGGCTTTCGCCATACACTATTTTTTTTTACAGATTGGCGAAACGAAAAATGCACGTTATCGGCAATTTAGCGAAAGATGAAATGCGGAACGGACGAATCTGTAATTTCATTCGAATCGAATATCCTAGAAATCGAATATGAATATTCAGTGGCTTCAAATATGATTAGAATACTGAAGACTGAACGGTATAGGGATGTCTTGCCGGGACACGGCGTCATCCCGTTGCCGTGGCTACAACGCATCGATCTTTTGGTTTTCTGACCTAACCATGAAAACAACGTCTTATTTATAGCCGCCAAGCATATCCTCACATATCCTATGTACATATACACATACTAGTTTACAAATAAAATAATTTTCATTCCTGTGAAGAATAAAATTAAGAAAACAGACTCGCGCCAAACTCGTACGCGATCTACATCGGTAAATTATCGCAGGCGACGTTAAATAAACGACCTTCACAAATTTCGGTTTTATGCTGACCCTAAAGTAACCGTAGCCATAATTAAGCCTAAGTTAATTTTTATTAATCCTAAATTTACCCGAAACTTTTATTTTAACCACAACTGCCGGATAGTGAAATATCACTTTTAAGCAGTATAACAGTAACACTTGAAGACTTGAAGGAAGACTTGGAAATTTTATATTTTATATAATTATGTACATACTATTTTATGTAAATTGTTTATTTTATGTAAATACATGTATCATTGTGTTACACACTGCGTTAACCTCTCTGCAGTATATTTCATCCTGAGACAGCAACATATCAATGTCACAAGGTTCCCATATTATCACAAGGTTCCCATATGTCACAAGGTTCCCATATTGTCACAAGGTTCCCATATGTCACAAGATTCCCGTAATGTAACAAGGTTCCCATATCGTCACAAGGTTCCCATATGTCACAAGGTTCCCATATGTCACAAGGTTCTCATATTGTCACAAGGTTCCCATTTTGTCACAAGGTTCCCATATCGTCACAAGACAATTTTCATATCATCACAAGATTCCCAAATTGTAACAAGGTTCAGGTATTGTCACAAGGTTCCCGTATTCCTTTTCGTAAATGTTCTGAAAAAGGCTGATTAGTGAGACCTCATGAGATCATACCATTGTAAACACAATCTACCTGCATACATGTTAAGTTTCAGAAATGCCAAAACAGTAGATTTATACGTAAATCGGAGGGTCTCAGAAAATCGGGCTTTTATACGTAAATCGGAGGGTCTTGGAAAATCGGGCTTTTATGCGTAAATTGAATTTTTAACCATATTTGCAAATAATATACACTTTATTTCACAAAAGGATTACATTCTATTGATTAACACATACAACTGTATTATTACTAACAGTTCACCAGTCATAATACACCATACATAATAAAAAAAACATTATTGTAATTTTTTAAATAAAAAATGTGTTGCTGTTTAGCTCTTGTAACTTAAAAAGAAGACATGTTCATAAACCAATAAAATTACAATGTTCAGTAATTTACTTGTGTTCTTGCCATTCAGGTATAACATTAACATGTTTGTTCAACTTCTGATATTCATCATATTTTGCAAAGAATCCCTTGTATGAAAAGCAGGAGCATCTACATGATATTTTATTATACAAAATGTATTACTAACTTTATCTTTACATGTAAAACCTGAACATAGCATTTATTATTTGTAAGCCAGTCTGAGCTATGGTAACCTAGGCTTGGTTGGGAGACATTATAACAAGCATGCATTTCGTTTGTTAATAAGAATGTTTTTCATTTACATGTCTAATATACTCAAATAGTAATGTTTAGCAATAAGTACATCAACTTTAAAACATGCATATGTAGTGTAGATGTATGGATGGGCATTATTTGTGTAGATGTGAATGGATTGAGCTTTGCCCTACAAGACCGGAACGTATACGGTGGGCGATAATAGGGTATCGGAGTTGTTCGCGGTGCTCACATAACGCTTATAAACAATGTCAACTGCAGGCAAGGGGTAGGCATTGCACCTAGATATTTATTCGACTGTTTTAGATGTTAAGTGATCAAAGTAAGTTGTGATTTAAATAACTCCAATTCAGGCCATTGTTCAATTTGTTGTCCGCGCCGCCGGTGTCTCTGACTCTGTTTGTACTTTGTGAGCATTAAATTAGCTCAGTCTCGGACTCGATTGCAATTACTTCTATTAGTTTTAACTGGCATTGCCATTCGCCCATTGTGAGGCGACACAGAACAATACATGAGACAATATCCAGCCAGAAAGTAAACCAATTATCTACACGCAGCTGTGTAAGTTAGGTAGAATTTGTTTGTTTGGCTTTCATTGAAAACCGGGAGATTTGCTGCTCCCGCCGGGAGACCAGGAGATGTAGTACAATACCGGGAGGCTCCCGGCGAAACCGGGAGACTTAACATGTATGTCTACCTGTAGACAGACCAGCTAATGACTAGACCACCCTGCTGAGTGTAACTAGATCACCCTGCTGAGTGTGTCTAGACCACCATGCTGAGTGTGTCTAGACCACCCTGCTGAGTGTGTCTAGACCGCCCTGTTGAGTGTGTCTAGACCACCCTGTTGAGTGTGTCTAGATCACCCTGCTGAGTGCGTCTAGACCACCCTGCTGAGTGCGTCTAGACCACCCTGCTGAGTGCGTCTAGACCACCCTGCTGAGTGCGTCTAGACCACCCTGCTGAGTGTGTCTAGACCACCCTGCTGAGTGCGTCTAGACCACCTTGCTGAAATGTCTCTAGACCACCCTGCTGAGTGCATCTAGACCACCCTGCTGAGTGCGTCTAGACCACCCTGCTGAGTGCGTCTAGACCACCCTGCTGAGTGTGTCTAGACCACCCTGCTGAGTGCGTCTAGACCGCCCTGTTGAGTGTGTCTAGACCACCCTGCTGAGTGTGTCTAGACCACCCTGCTGAGTGTGTCTAGACCACCCTGCTGAGTGTGTCTAGACCACCCTGCTGAGTGTGTCTAGACCACCCTGCTGAGTGTGTCTAGACCACCCTGCTGAGTGCGTCTAGACAACCCTGCTGAGTGTGTCTAGACCACCCTGCTGAGTGTGTCTAGACCACCCTGTTGAGTGTGTCTAGACCACCCTGCTGAGTGGGTCTAGACAACCCTGCTGAGTGCGTCTAGACCACCCTGCTGAGTGCGTCTAGACCACCCTGCTGAGTGCGTCTAGACCACCCTGTTGAGTGTGTCTAGACCGCCCTGTTGAGTGCGTCTAGACCACCCTGCTGAGTGTGTCTAGACCACCCTGCTGTGTGTGTCTAGACCACCCTGCTGAGTGTGTCTAGACCACCCTGCTGAGTGCGTCTAGACCACCCTGCTGAGTGCGTCTAGACCACCCTACTGAGTGCGTCTAGACCGCCCTGTTGAGTGTGACTAGACCACCCTGCTGAGTGTGTCTAGACCACCCTGCTGAGTGCAGAACTTACCTGTTCTTACCTGCGTTCTTTCCTTCAGGGGGCCCCTCCCTACCTGGACCAGCCCAGCCATCCGCCCCCGCCCAGTTCTACCTCCGGGAGACCAGTGCCTACTTTCTATGGGGCTGGGGGTCAGGTAGTCGCCCCTCCCCCGGCTGACCAGCACTACGGGGTGGACATGACTGATGCCGGTCAACTCGGGTTTGACCAGCCAGGACTTATGGCCGGCCCCAGGTATGACCAAACCATGCCTCAAGTCACAACAGGTGGGGCCCAATATGGACTCTTGCCTAATGGAGGTAGGGGGTATTTCTTGATACTGCTTTATAAATATATAAATTTGTATACATTTTGCGTACACCTGTAGTTTAAAAAAATACTGCAGTTTTATGTTTTAGTGTCTATGACGATTTTAATGATCTTAATCTATTAGTATTTGTGATTTGTTTTTTTAATGATTAAACCTGCAAAGCGCCTTTGAGTAATTTTGGCTGAAAATGGCCCTATAAAGATGTTCATATTATTGTCATTATCATATTTTCATGATATAATTGGATTTCAAAAAGTTGACGTTATGTTGAAATTACAGGTGGGTGCAGTAGGTTGCCTGAAGGTTTTGGTAATTGTGAGAATGGAATGTACGACAGTTGTAGCTTTGTAAAAGAGGACCTGCAAAGTAGCTTTGACTGAGAGGTGCATGGCATGTAGTTTTTAGCACAGCTGCACAGGCATGGTATATTTGCTGTTAAAACCTGGCTCTCAACATTGGGGACTGCGTATCCATCGTGAATCTGATAATCATGTTAATGTCAGTCCTGTCTCAATTTGGGACATAAAAGAACCACTGAGGACGACAAGTACCCTTGCAGTGACCACCCTCAGTGCCAACATAGAAAGGTCGGCTTGGTGTAAATGTTGTGAAAAAGACTGATTAGTTCAATGAGACTTCATAGGATCATAACATTGTAACAACAACATATAATAATAATAATAATATTATTTATTATTTACAAAGCGCAGTATCCAAATATGCTCAAAGCGCTGTACAATAAAATATAAAGCTATTTATTATGTGTTAAAACTAATATTAATAATAATAAATACAACTGTAAAATTAACTTTAAGATAAACAAAAATGTAGAAACGTTAAATTATTCATATTAAAACTGTTAATTAAATATTATATAGAATTAACGACGATGAATAAAATAAATTAATCAATAAATACATCAAACTAATATATAGACATATGCCGAAGGGAGGAGACAACGAGAACTTACCTGTTCTTTTCTCGCGCTGTTTGCAGCTCAGAGCACCACTGCGCCACCTGGTGGTGATTTATTCCAACCGAATCAACAACAATACCAGCTGAATCAACAACAATTCCCACAGAATCGACAACAATTCCCACAGAATCAACAACCTGTGTTCGTTCAGGCGCCTGGTGGATTCATGATTCCCACAGCCCAGGGAGCGACCCCTGCTCCCAGGCAAGTCCTCCAGCAGGGGGCTGGTCCCCAGGGGACTGGGGTGACATTCGTGCCCCGGCCACTCCTGGGGGCCAGTACCTGGTGTCCACCCCCACGACTACCACCCCCATCGCGGGGCCAGGACAGGTGTTCCTGCAGGCGACACCAGATGGCAGGACCACTCACCCGGTGATGTTCAGCAAGTAAGTGTCATTGCCAACCTCGATATACACCGAGTCGTAATCTGTGCTTTTTTTGGACTTGTTTTAATCAGTGTTTATGTTTTAGATTTATATATATATATATATATATATATATATGTATTTCTTTCTTTCTGACTGTTCTCGCGGCTTAGTTTAATCATTAATGTTTGTGTACTTTTATCGATATTTTATTTAACCTATTTATTATACATATATATATATATATTTATTTAGCTTCAATAATTTGTGTTATTATATTTATATATATATATTTTTTTAATTGTTTATATATGTTACTAGTATATTTATGTTTTTCTTCTGGTGTGTATTTGTATTTTAGGATTTTAATGTATGTAAAGCGCCACGAACAATTTCAAATCGGATGTGGCGCTATATTAAATAAAAAATATATTATTAAGCCTCATTGCCAACCTCGATATACACCGAGTCGTAATCTGTCAAACACCTGAGATAAAATCTCAAGTAATAAAAAAATTCTTTTTGCAGTAAATTTCCACACTTGCGCATTCATATCATCTCAAAACAAAACTGATCTTTGCTTTACATATAGTGAAACCTGCCAATACGAGGATGTGCCAAAAGGATACTTCATAATGTGTCACTGTAATAATGTCCCAGTGATATTGCAGCAGCTGTTTCTGTTGTGAAAACATTCCTTGAATTTAATAATGTTTATTTTGTATAGTGTCATACCCAGAGAAATCATAGCACTTAACATAAGACACATACAGTAAAATAAGACAAATTTAACAAGGAGTTTTCGGATATATGAAAATGCACAGATTTCACCCACTGCGAATTGTGCAGATTCACTCAGCATTCAGTAAAAATATTATCATTATTCAGTTGTTACTCAGTTAAATATTTTTTGGCTCACCGCTATCAGCATTACAAGATACAGTTATAGTGTCAGTGCATGTGTGATTTATACCTTTCAAAAGGGTACTACCAGCGTCAATGAGTGAGGAAGTCACATTGTTGATGACATGTTTTTCTGCAGGAGGATTATGCGAATAAACTACAGGAGACAATTCGCTCTCTCAAGTCTCAGCTGAGCCAATATGGGGTACGTGCCACGCAACTATGTGCTTTCATATTCCAGACACTGTTTATAACATACAATAGTTCGTGCTAAGACTATATCTTAAAGCAAGGGTGCCATCTTCTCTACTCAGAATTAGCCGAGCAATAATTGGTAACGAGAAGAAGTTTGCTGCTAGAACGTGGCAAAGTTAAACATCAAAGACCAGTGTATTGCAGTTAAATCTGCTCAGCTCGGTGTTATTGCTAATCAATTTTGTTTTGAAATTAGATGTTTTATTTACAATTTGAACGTGTTGCAGGCGGAATCTTTCAAATTGCAAACATTGTTCTGAGGTTATAAATTATCCAAACACAAATTGGCAGACAGTAAACCTTCAACACGCATGAATCATCAATTACAACCTGGAAGCTGGCACCATTGCTTTGATAACATTACTGTATTGTATTTACTATATTTCTGTGTGAAAGTGTCGCTTAACAGTAAGATTGCTTTGTTTAAATGTAATGAAATGTAGTGGAATATATATTAAATATACTAAAATTTTAGTGTTAATGTTCCTTTAGGAGCTGTCTGCATCCGGCAGTGAAGAAAGTCGTCACGTTCTGTTTGTTGACGATATTGAAAGAAGAGCTCTAAAGAAACTGAAAGTGGAACTAAAGGTATGTGACAATGTGAAAGAAATTATGGATTACCTGTGCTACAGTTTCTGACAAATTTAAAACATTTTATTTTATCGATACAATTTATATAGAAATGTTTTCCTTTGCTGAAGACACTAAACATAAAAGTAAAGTAAGAGTTTTAACCTTACTTTAAATGTTTAACTTGGCAATGTAGCAGTTAAGCTAAGTGCTTGCAGACATATTTTTAAAACACCTGAGATAAAACTCAAGTAATAAAAAAGGACTTTTTGCAGTAAATTTCCGCACTTTTGTGCATTCATGTGATGTCAAAACTGATCTTTGCATTACATATAGTGAAACCTGTCAACACCAGGATGTGCCAAAAGCATACTTCATAATGTGTCACAGTAATAATGTCCCAGGGATATCGCAGCAGCAATATCACTGTTTTGAAAACGTTCGTTGAATGTGAGTTCTATAATAATAATAATGTTTATTTTGCATAGTGCCATATCCAGAGAATTCATAGCATAGACACATACAGGAAAATAAGACAAATTAAACAATATAAATACATAAATTAATGTTGTTAGTTTAAAAGTTAAAATAATAAATTATAATGTAAAATAGAGATATAAAAGAAGTTCAATTAATTAATTGCGACAAAAAAATGAATAAATTACAGCAAAATGCTCTAAGTCACCCTCCAGTGAAACCGGTGACTGTTCTCTGGGTCTCTAAGTCACCCTCCAGTGAGACCAGTGACTGTTCCCTGGGTCTCTAAGTCACCCTCCAGTGAGACCAGTGATTGCTCTCTGGGTCTCTAAGTCACCCTCCAGTGAGACCAGTGACTGTTCTCTGGGTCTCTAAGTCACCCTCCAGTGAGACCAGTGACTGTTCTCTGGGTCTCTAAGTCACCCTCCAGTGAGACCTGTGACTGTTCTCTGGGTCTCTAAGTCACCCTCCAGTGAGACCAGTGACTCTTCTCTGGGTCTCTAAGTCACCCTTCAGTGAGACCAGTGACTGTTCTCTGGGTCTCTAAGTCACCCTCCAGTGAGACCTGTGACTGTTCTCAGGGTCTCTAAGTCACCCTCCAGTGAGACCTGTGACTGTTCTCTGGGTCTCTAAGTCACCCTCCAGTGAGACCTGTGACTGTTCTCTGGGTCTCTAAGTCACCCTCCAGTGAGACCAATGACTCTTCTCTGGGTCTCTAAGTCACCCTCCAGTGAGACCAGTGACTGTTCTCTGGGTCTCTAAGTCACCCTCCAGTGAGACCAATGACTCTTCTCTGGGTCTCTAAGTCACCCTCCAGTGAGACCAGTGACTGTTCTCTGGGTCTCTAAGTCACCCTCCAGTGAGACCAATGACTCTTCTCTGGGTCTCTAAGTCACCCTCCAGTGAGACCAGTGACTGTTCTCTGGGTCTGTATGTCACCCTCCAGAGAGACCAGTGATTGCTCTCTGGGTCTCTAAGTCACCCTCCAGTGAGACCAGTGACTGCTCTCTGGGTCTCTAAGTCACCCTCCAGTGAGACCAATGACTCTTCTCTGGGTCTCTAAGTCACCCTCAAGTGAGACCAGTGACTGTTCTCTGGGTCTCTAAGTCACCCTCCAGTGAGACCAATGACTCTTCTCTGGGTCTCTAAGTCACCCTCCAGTGAGACCAGTGACTGTTCTCTGGGTCTCTATGTCACCCTCCAGAGAGACCAGTGATTGCTCTCTGGGTCTCTAAGTCACCCTCCAGTGAGACCAGTGACTGCTCTCTGGGTCTCTAAGTCACCCTCCAGTGAGACCAATGACTCTTCTCTGGGTCTCTAAGT
>OZ024863.1:37569537-37579537 GCA_964017155.1 Oasisia sp. SBJ-2009 | reverse complement strand
ACTTGTGTCACATGACATATCAAATAAGATCAAATGTGACCATGGATAATACTGTTGTCAATTAGGTTGGCCTCAAGGTGGATTCATTGATATGTTAATAATTTCAGCATGTCCGGTTAAAAAAAATCATCTTTATAACAATTGTTAAAAGAATCATTAGATCATAGGTTATCCTGTCATATTAGGGCACATGGGGGCTAGAATATCAGATAATCATTCTACTGCTCTTGTACAATTTTGTGTAATCCACATTGCCTGAATTCACTTAGTTGTATGAAAGAATACCTGGCTATAGACATTGGCAATTGTGAATGGTCAATCTTTTTGCACTAATTTTAGCATGGCTGAATACTTAGGAAGACCAAGACTGTGCAGATGAATGTTCTGTCAGGAAAGCACAGAGCAGTATTACAAACTGGTTACCACAACATATAAGAACCTACCTTTGCTTTTCACTTGCGCAATAACTAAAAGTCAGGAGGAACTGGAGCAGCTCCACAGAGAGCTGCGGCGGAGCAAGTCGGAGCTCCAGTTGCTCCAGGAATCAACGGAGAAACGGCGGCGACAACTCGACTCTCTTGACACGCAGCTTGAGCAGGAAATAGCAAGTCGCAGGCTCGAAATTAAGGTATGACATCTTCTTAGAGATATTTCATAATTTTATCTCAATTTTTAATATTAGTACATAATAAAAAGTGTAGACATCTTATATTCTTCTTCTTCTTCTTCTTCTTCTTCTTCTTCTTCTTCTTCTTCCATTAATGGCCACCGGTCAACTTGCTGACCATTATTGGCATTGGTTTTTTTGAGTTGTCCTTCTCTAGAATTAGTGAATCCACTACAGGTTACACATTTATTTACCCCCTGTGTGGGATCTTTTACTTCCCCTGGCATAGTTAGAAGGGACCACCGACTTTTAGTGTCTCTTCCGAAAGACACAGTCAAATGTGGGGTGAACAAAATTGCCTAAGTTTTTAAACGGCGGTAGGTGGGATTGAACCACCGTCCCCTCTATTGACAGTCCGGCGCTCTACCACGCAACCACCACTCACCACTGTTGTGTTGATATCTCCTTCTGTGTTCTTCAGGTGGTCGAAGACAAACTGACCGATTTGAAGACAAAAAGGAAACTGAAAGAGCAGGATCTTAGCTGGGTGAGTGGTCATCTATATATCACTGACCAGACATTTATGCTAAGTTTCATGCATTTTATATCAATGTTTGGTTGAAAGCATTAATAGAAAGTAACATTGAAGTGAACATGCTTATCAAGCATGGTACTGATGTCTAGAACAATCCCATGGTGCAGTGCAAGAAGACGTATTTGCACTTTTTATGGTAACCTCTAATGTTTGAATTGGTTTTTACCATGACTAATGTTAGTGTTAGAAGTAATGTCAAAATGTTGTTAATAAATGTACGTAAAGTTTGTGAGTTGGTACTGCATTGTTTAATTTGTTTTACATTAAAATAGTCTACAAAATTATGTTATACATGTGTAGGTAGTCCTGTGTGCATGGCTCTGCATGCATACATGCGTTTATTCTGCAATAAATCATGTTTAAAATTTGGTTTACAGCGTGAACTTTGTATGGTCGGAATATTAAAACTGAGAATGCTTTCTCAGGTTAACTAAATATATTTCTGCAGGCTATGTATTATAAAAATGTTTATTCTTATATTAAAAATATTTAACGAGTAGACGAGAAATAGAGAGATTCATTTTAAAATATTGCTCTTGTGGAGGAGTAAGTGGAGCAGTAACTGGAGAAATAAGTGGAGCAGTAAGTGGAGCAGTAATTGTAGCAGTAAGTGGAGCAGTAACTGGATCAGTAAGTGGAGCAGTAACTGGAGCAGTAATTGGATCAGTAAGTGGAGCAGTAAGTGGAGCAGTAAGTGGAGCAGTAAGTGGAGCAGTAAGTGGAACAGTAAGTGGAGCAGTAATTGGATCAGTAAGTGGAGCAGTAAGTGGAACAGTAAGTGGAGCAGTAAGTGAAGCAGTAAGTGGAACAGTAAGTGGAGCAGTAAGTGGAGCAGTAAGTGGAGCAGTAAGTGGAGCAGTAAGTGGAGCAGTAAGTGGAGTAGTAAGTGGAACAGTAAGTGGAGCAGTAATTGGAGCATTTCACTGAGAACACACAAGGAAAACAATCACATACAGACCAAACATTGTTGTGTTTCACGACAGGATGACAGCGAGCTGCAGGGTGACACGAGCGACGTCCAGGAGTTGACGACAGAACTGGAGCATCTGAAGCGACAAGTGGAGCAGGCTAGAGCCAAGTTGGTGGAGCTTGAAGCCGAGAGGACGACAGCTGAGACGGCTGTTGCGAAACTGAAGCGAGAGAAGGTTCAGCTGGATGAGACCCACCGAGGTCTGCACAGTCAGGTCCACCAACTGAAAAGGTGATGTCTTGTGACTTCAGCAGGGCCCGTACGGGGCCTTGAAAGTCTTGAAAAGGCTTGAATTTGATTGGACCAAATTCAAGGCCTTGAAATCGTTGAATTTTATAAAGTAGTCTTGAAAAGTCTTCAATTTAATTGTGGTCAATAAATAATTTGTTTGACTCAGATGTAGGCCAGTGGCAGTCGGGCGGAAGGGAAAGCCAACGCACAAAAATAACTCGCTGTTCTTAGTCGAGTAAGGTGAGGCGAGGGTGATCTCCCCGGCATGCGAGGGTGATCTCCCCGGCATGCGAGGGTGATCTCCCCGGCATGCGAGGGTGATCTCCCCGGCATGCGAGGGTGATCTCCCCGGCATGCGAGGGTGATCTCCCCGGCATGCGAGGGTGATCTCACCGACATGCGAGGGTGATCTCCCCGGCATGCGAGGGTGATCTCCCCGGCATGCGAAGGTGATCTCCCTGGTATGCGAGGGTGATCTCCCCATCATGCGAGGGTGATCTCCTCTGCATGTGAGGTTGATCTCCCTGGCATGAGAGGCTGATCTCCCTGGCATGCAAGGCTGATATCCCCGGGAATCGAAGCTGATCTCCCTGGCATGCGAGGGTGATCTCCCCGGCATGTGAGGCTGATCTCCCCGGCATGCGAGGCTGATCTCCCCGGCATGTGAGGCTGATCTCCCCGGCATGCGAGGGTGAACTCCCCGGCATGCAAGTGTGATCTCCCTGGCATGCGAAGGTGATCTCCCTGGTATGCGAGTGTGATCTCCCCAACATGCGAGGGTGATCTCCCCGGCATGCGAAGCTGATCTCCCTGGCATGCGAGGGTGCTCTCCCCGGCATGCAAGGGTGATCTCCCCGGCATGCAAGGGTGAACTCCCCGGCATGCGAGGGTGATCTCCCCGGCATGCGAGGCTGATCTCCCCGGCATGCGAGGGTGATCTCCCCGGCATGCGAGGCAGATCTCCCCGGCATGCAAGGGTGATCTCCCCGGCATGCAAGGGTGATCTCCCCGGCATCCGAGGCTGATCTCCCCGGCATGCGAGGCTGATCTCCCCGGCATGCGAGGCTGATCTCCCCGGCATGCGAGGCTGATCTCACTCATATTAACACTTACTGTGAAACTTCAAATTGAGATGATTCAGTCAACTTGAACATACTGATCAATTTTAACCACATCTCTTAACCCTTTTCTTCTGTGGTTGCAGAACGGAGCAGCAGATTGAGGAGAGAGTGAAGAGCAGAAGGTTAAAGCTGGAGCGTCTGGACGGAGAGCTGCGGCAGATTGAGGCTGCCCTGGATGAAGGGAGGGACAGGAAGGGGGCTGTGGATAGGGACCTGACCACAGTCAGGGCCAGTGTACATGGTGAGACACCTTCACTGATATTGTAACACTAAATGTATGTGCATTGCTTAAAAATTTATTTTTAATGTCATACACGTTTTAATCAGTGTTTATGTTTTAGATTAATTTATATATATATATATATATATATATATATATATATATATATATATATATATATATATAAATCTATATATATATATATATCTAAACCTATATATCTAAATCTATATATATAAATCTATATATATAAATTTACATACAGAGTTTTAGTAAAGGTTTTAATTTCAGATTAATTTATATAATTTGCATACCAAGTTTTAGTACTATACATCTTAAAAACAGTGTATAATTTATTTTTAATTTATTTATATAATTTACATACAAAGGTTTACTAGTGCATCTTAAAACCAAAAAGTAATATGATTTATATTAATTTATATAATATATATTACTATTTATTAATATACATTTAGTATATCTCTTGTGCAGAGCATCGATCCGCCTTGCGGGAATTAGCGCTATATAAAAAACTATAATTATTTTGTGAGATACCTTCACTGATATTGTAAAACTAAATGTATGTGAGATATCTTCACTGATATTGTGAAACTAAATGTATGTGATATATATTCTACGATATCGTAAAACTAAATGTATGTGAGATATCTTCACTGATATTGTAAAACTAAATGTATGTGAGATACCTTCACTGATATTGTATAACTAAATGTATGTGAGATACCTTCACTGATATTGTAAAACTAAATGTATGTGAGATATCTTCACTGATATCGTGAAACACTTGGAGATGAGATATCTTCACTGATATTGTAAAACAAATTGGAGGTGAGATATCTTCACTGATAGTGTAAAACAAAGTGCATGTGAGATATTGTCACTAAAACTAAGTGTAGGTGACATATATTGTCACTGATTTTATAAAAATAATTAAGTGAGATCCATCATTATTATTGAATATTAGTAGCTATGCACTGTATTATTTTTATATTGTAATCTGCAAATTGGTGCATAATATACATACAGTGTATTATTTTATATATTTTGCTACAGATGTGATTGTTATTATAGACATGTCACTTTGACAGTTTGTAACATATTTCAGCCCGAATATTTCCAAACAGACTCGTGAGTTTTTGTGGCGAAACATTTCAGAGCACACTGGTGAGCTGGAGGAGCGCCACTCTAGTCTACAGGCAGCTGAGAGCCAAGTGGAGCTACTGGAGCAGGTAAGTCGACTCCAGCAATGAGATGCTCTTGACACATCATAAGATATTGACAGCAACTAATTCGTCTTTGCACCAATTCAGCTGTGTTCGTCTCAACTCTAACAATGTTATTAAATCTATCTTAGCAATGTCTCGTCAGTTCATTTTCATTAGCTTAAGTAATTGTTGTACCAGAAAATAATTTAATTGACTGTCAAAAGTGGATTTTTTGCATTAAAACACAATACAATTATGCATACGTTTCTGTGCTGGTGTTGATGACTATTAAAAAAAATAAAAAAAATGGGTTGAAGGCGAAATGTTGGCAAACTATTGGCCTTTAGCTACTTACCAGATGTAAGGATGAAAAGAAGTTGTCTGACCATACAAAAAACAAACCTGCACGTTTTTATCAATTTGTTTCATCACTAATATTTGTTACTAATAACAATTATTATGTCTAATCACTAATATATGTTTAACTACTAATGCATACTATACATTTAGTACTAATGTCACTCATAACTAATACAAACTTTTTTCTGGGAATACTTCATTTCTGATTCCTA
The DNA here is from genome assembly GCA_964017155.1 of Oasisia sp. SBJ-2009. Taxonomy (NCBI): domain Eukaryota; kingdom Metazoa; phylum Annelida; class Polychaeta; order Sabellida; family Siboglinidae; genus Oasisia; species Oasisia sp. SBJ-2009. The sequence goes on along the minus strand of OZ024863.1, from coordinate 37,573,995 downwards.
ACATCAACTTTTTGTTACAACATTTATTTTGTATCATTACAAAAAAAATTTAGTCTTGCATGATAAACATTTGAAACTATCGTACAGATATTTCTGTAAAATATACGTTTTTATAATGCGAAAATTGTTGGCAAAATATACAGCAGAATGTCTCATAGCTGCACGTTTCTGGTGCCCTTTTTTCATGGATCTGGTTGCTAGGTCATGTGGTTGGTTTAGATAATGATGTTGATTCAGTCATTAATTTTTGTGACGCGAACCAACTTCTTTCAGATGTTAACGACAGTTAACACCAGCTTTTGTCAAGTATCCAGAGAACTTGCTGCGAAAGAGTGTGAATTGCGTTATGCTACTGACAATGTTGAACGTGCGAAGGTAGCTTGTCCGTACTAATCCTGTGCATGCCTGCCGTGTCATTTACCACAATCTTTGGCACCCCCTAGTGGCGATAGTAATTCACATTGTCTCCAATCATTAATCATTTTCAAAGCAGATATTTGTGTTTGTTTTCATCGAGTGTAACAAGGAAGCACATAAGAGCATGGATACATGCCATAATTAAAGATCCCTCTTAAATTTCATCTTTAAACCTATTGCATTTCAGATTAATGGTGAGCTGGGTAATTTGATCAACTAAGTCATTTGACTTTGGTGAAACAATTGGACAAACACCTATTTTTAACTGGGTACAGTCATGTATTGGCGAACAATGGTAAAAGTGGAGTGGCTCTATATATATAACAGCATAAAAATATCAACACGCAAGCTATTTGGCCTAACAACAAAGTTTGTTCACTTTGTTCAATGATTTTAGCACTGCTTTGAAACGGGTCTTGTGATTCCGTTGTCAACAAACATAGAATTTATGTTTTGAAAATGATCTGTGGCGGTGATCCCTCCTGCCTTGAATGCACCTTGAATGCCGTCTTTCACAACCTAACTGTTTCTGTCTTCACAAGCTGCAGCATACTTCAGTACGTCTTAGTTGACACATTTAGATGTACACTTTCTTTATAACACATCAACATTGTTTACCAAATTATTATATTTAAATACACATTGACTTAACTTCATGTGTACTTGTTTCTGTTCAGCTTATATGTTGTTAATCGCTTTATTCATTCACATTCGTTGGATTTTAATACACACGTATTCCTTGTGCTACCAACACACGCTGATATCATAGCTTTATGCAGAGACCCGTTCACCCGTCATTTGGATGGGTAAAACCTGTTGTGGACGGGTAGAAATATGGGTGGACTGGTGGTCGATGGGTAAAAGAATGAAGTAAAGAGCAAAAAAGGTGTCAGTCGTGGCTTGAAAATAGGTGCCACTTGTCTGTTTTTAGTTTTTTTCAGGTCGTAAAGTAAATCTCAACTGGTGTGTGTGTGTGTGTGTGAGTGAGTGAGTGAGTGAGTGTGTGTGTGTGTGTGTGTGGTGTGGGTGTGTGTGAGTGAGTGAGTGAGTGAGAGTGAGTGAGTGAGTGAGTGAGTGAGTGAGTGAGTGTGTGTGTGTGAGTGAGTGAGTGAGTGAGTGAGTGAGTGTGTGTGTGAGTGAGTGCGTGCGTGCGTGCGTGCGTGCGTGCATGCGTGTGTGTGCAGACGTTCCTCAAGTGTCCTCACTGACCTGTCCAGTCTGATGAATCAGTTGGAAAGATTCACTCATGACGAGGTTTTAAATTAGATTGTGCAATTCTAATTACTCGTTGAAGTGCCAAGAGTGAACTTTGAACCTGTCTGTCTTCTCCTGGCTCTGTCTAGTGGCGTGGACACTGGTCCCCACTTCTCTCTCTGTGTCGCCCTGGTGGCTAGGGAAACAACTCACTCATATCCCACGCTTGTACAAAGGCAGGTGATGATTAGAGCCTGCAAACACGTGTTATCACTGCAGTGGGTAGTTTACGTAATTGATGCCATGCACATGCATGCATGCATACACAGGCACACACTCATGCACACATACACACATACACGCACACACACCACACGCACACACCATAGACACACACACACACACACACACACACACACACACACACACACACACACACAAACTCATGATAATTATGTATTCTATAATTTATATGTGATTTTGCACTATTTGCTTGCTTTTATTGGGGCTATTATTTCAATATAGTAACACTGTGTGGAGTGTTACCACATGTCACATGACCTGTGCATCACTGGTGTGTTTCAGATGGAGGCTGAGAGACAACAGAAGACTCAGGAGAACTTTGTTGGCCTCGACGAGAAAGTCCAGAATCAAGGCGCGGGTTCAATTCACTTGTTTATTTATTAAATTCAGTAATGCAATTAATTTAATTTAAGTCATTAACTTAATACAACAGTTTAATGTGATTACATTTAAATTCATAATCAACTCTCGGTTAGGTGCATATCTAAAATTTATTATTTATGAATATCAGACATTCTGCGTTTATGATATCGAGGTGTTTCCTCTTTTTTCAGGTAGACTCCAGTCACTAGACCATGTAATTGTTAATGGGAGGGAAGTGCGGGGGGGGGGGGGGGGGGCAATGAGATTGACTGGTTGTTCATCCATTTATCGTCACTTTGGGTTATTTACTGACAGTCTTGTAAAGACGTGTTTGTCTGTTGTGTTCTCAGCGCGAGAGATTGCCAAGAGGGATGCTGAGAAGGATGAATTAATGACAGCCTTGTCAAGGTCATGCGAGGAACTCACCAGTTTACGAACACAGGTTTCCATGATAATGAAACATTGGCTGCTTAGTAACCACATACATTAGTTCAGGTCTCCATGGTAACGAAATGTTGACTGCTTAGTAACCATAGACATTAGTTCAGGTCTCCATGCGTTGACTGCTTGGTAACCAAATACATTAGTTTAGGTCTCCATGGTAACAAAACGTTGACTGCTTAGTAACCAAATACACATTCAGCTGAAAGCTGACAGTAAGAGTCAGAGTAACTTTATTTCACAATGGAAGCTGTTTCTAATGCATTAGGAAAGCGTACTAATGCGAATATGTCCTAGACTTAGCTACAATGTGATGTACACTTATTATGGGCAACTATACAACTCAAGAATACAATTTTACTAAAATAAAAAGCAACACTGAGGAAAATTTTGGGTGTATATTTTGTTTGACAGGAATATCTTAAATTACATTTTATTTGTGGAACAAATTGTTCAAGGATCCAACATTTGGTTGTTTTATTAGAAATTAACTTACTTTTGAAACAAGCATGTGAAACACAACATTTTGATCAATCAGCTTCACACAGTATGTGCCAAAGTAATTTTAATTTATTAAGAAAACTACATTTGCTAACACAGAATTTACCATGGGTTAAGAAACACTGTGCGTGATGCCATGATACTCATGATGTTGGTGTCACATAACGCCATGATATCATGGTGTCAGTGTCACATGACACCATAATATTCATGACATTAGTGTTACCTGACGCCATGATACTCATGGCGTCAGTGTCACATGATGCCATGATACTCATGTCATCAGTGTCACATGATGCTCATGTAATCAGTGTCACATGACGCCATGATACTCATGGCATCAGTGTCACATGACGCATTGATACTCATGGCATCATGATGCCATGGTACTCATGACATCAGTGTCACATGACGCCATGATACTCATGACATCAGTGTCACATGACACCATGATACTCATGGCATCATGACGTCATGATACTCATGGTGTCGGTGTCACACTGGTCCTGCCAGTCTACCCCTGCTGTCTGTGTAACACGTAATGTTGTGTGTCCAGGAGTCGTCTGACAGGGCTCTGAGGATACAGCAACTGGAGGATGAAGTGACAAGTCTCAGACACAACCTGGAGGACAGAGACCAGGTGAGACTGACACTGAGACAGAGCCATGTCTTCTAAACACGTTTGTAGATAGTGTAGTATAGAGACCAGGTGAGACTGAGACTGAGACATGTCTTCTAAACACATTTGTAGATAGTGTAGTATAGAGACCAGGTGCGACTGAGACTGAGACTGAGACATGTCTTCTAAACACGTTTGTAGATAGTGTAGTATAGAGACCAGGTGAAACTGACACTGATACATGTCTTCTAAACACGTTTGTAGATAGTGTAGTATAGAGACCAGGTGAGACTGAGACTGAGACATGTCTTCTAAACACGTTTGTAGATAGTGTAGTATAGAGACCAGGTGAGACTGACACTGAGTCATGTCTTCTAAACACGTTTGTAGATAGTGTAGTATAGAGACCAGGTGAGACTGAGACTGAGACATGTCTTCTAAACACGTTTGTAGATAGTGTAGTATAGAGACCAGGTGAGACTGACACTGAGACATGTCTTCTAAACATGTTTGTAGATAGTGTAGTATACAGACCAGGTGAGACTGAGACTGAGACATGTCTTCTAAACACGTTTGTAGATAGTGTAGTATACAGACCAGGTGAGACTGACACTGAGACA
>OZ024863.1:37534537-37564537 GCA_964017155.1 Oasisia sp. SBJ-2009 | reverse complement strand
TGTAACACAAGTGTGTATTTTAACACAAGTGTGTCTGTAACACAAGCCTGTCTTTTAACACACATGTGTCTGTAACACAAGTGTGTTTTTTAACACAAGTGTATCTGTACGACATGTGTGTCTTTTAACACAAGTGTGTCTGTAGCACAAGTGTGTCTTTTAACACAAGTATGTATGTAACACAAGTATGTCTTTCAACACAAGTGTGTCTTTTAACACAAGTGTGTATGTAACACAAGTGTGTCTTTTAACACAAGTATGTCTGTAACACAAGTGTGTCTTTTAACACAAGTGTGTCTGTGACACAAGTGTGTATGTAACACAAGTGTGTCTTTTAACACAAGTGTGTCTGTAACACAAGTGTGTCTGTAACAAAAGTGTGTCTGTAACACAAGTGTGTCTGTAACATGATTATGTCTTTAACACACACAGGAGTGCATGTAACGGTGTTACATCTGTAACACTGTAATGTGTTTGTTACAGCTTGAGCTTGAGCAGAAGATGAGTCGTCACGCTGAGGTGATGGAGAGTCGGAGACAGGTGTCACATGACAGCATCCAGGAGCTGCAACGGAAGCTGAATAACCTTGAACAGGTGACCTTCACTTGACCTTCAGTGCTTTATACATCCTTTCCCTTGTTCCATCCCACAAAGATGGTTTCCTCGTCAGTTATGCCACGTGGGGTGTTATTTTTCTCTGCTCTCAAATCATTGGGCCAATTGTTTTCATTTAATGTTTCATGGGGCATTATTTGGGGTGGCTGTGTATTTGAGTGTCTTCTTGGTAATTGTTTTTAATGCAAAACTGTTAACGCCATCCCAGTCATTCAGACATTGACGTTGTAGTAGGTTGTTTTAGTGTTAATCATTCATGGACTACCTGTTTTTTTTATTTAATGTACTAATACTTTTATTGATCTATTTATTCTAATATTTTATTAACGTATTATTTTAGCTCACAGTGTAGTATCCTTTACATTGCATGACCGTGAAATTCAATGTACAAATAATTTGTATCTATTTATTATATTTATTTTATTAATTTACTCATCGTTTTAATGTACACTAAAAATATACAGTTAATTGTATTTGTCTATTTGTCATACTTATTTTATTAACTTACTACTTTAGCACACAGTCACGTTACAACTGCAGTATAGTGAAACATCACGTTTTAGTAGTAAATACTTGAAGACTTGAAGTTACATTTGCTTTACGCTGACATATGAGAGACAAATGTCTGGTATATCAACAGCTAGACGACCTGTGTTCATAATCAACACAGTTGTTGCTATATGACATTGTTTCTCGACAGGTTCTGTGCCAAAGTGATTCACATCGACCTACTACGCCATCTAGTGATGTCCTGTTGAACCGCTCCCGAACTCCGACTCCGGCGGGAGAGTTTGATATGCAGGTAAGGGAGTGATGCTGACAGCTTGTTGTGCTGACAAGCTGACAGCTTGTGATGACATCTTAGCATGGTATTCTGGGGCGTAATAGTGCAATGGTGCAAATGGGGGCCCGATTGTAATCTATCTTGCTTTCATCTCGTGTTCAGTTATTTTTACAGAAAAGCAAATCTACAAAGTACTCATTACCACATGCAAGCTTGTGTCTGTGATTTTAAAGTGTAGCTTTGATAAAATCAATTGAAAAACTGCTTACTTATTTAATTGCTGCAGAATATTCAATTCAAATATTGTTGCATCACGACGTGATTGTCCTATTTCCTGTTGTTGACTTCCTTATTCTCTCAAAAACCCGGAAGACTTTAGAGCATTAAATCACTGACATATATTAAATAAATTTATTTAGATTACATATTTATATTTGGACACCAAAAAAATTGGATTTAATCAAGGAAGCCACTTTAATCCGTTCATACACTATGAACTAGAAACACGATTTGTGATGTGAAATAATAATATTTATTTTGTATAGTTCCATATCCACAGCAATTTAGTACTTAACATAAAATATGATACGAAATAAGAAAACATATAACTATATAAATACATAATTTAATGACATTCGTTTATAATAACAAATTATAGTGCAAAATAAATACATAAAAGCAGTTCATTCAGTTATAGCACTTAGAAATTAATTAATTAATTAAAACTAAATATTTAATAAATTACAGCAAAAATGCTTCCGTGAATTAAATAAGCATCTTTACAGATGCCTTAGAAGATCAAAGTAAAGTTTTAGAAGTGAAAATAGTTGGCATAGCGTTCCAAACTGATGCCATGATGACCTCTTGTCTGATTCGCTACCCTTCTGTGGTCAACAGGACACAGACAGACTGACCAGTGAGGGGGCGTATCCAAGTGAGGGGGCATACCCAAGTGAGGGGGCATATCCAAAGCGAGCATACTCACCGAATCGTCACAGCAGTCAGAGGCTGCACTCAGCCGGGAGTGCATCAAACATTGCTGAAAAGGGTCCATCGTCGTGAATCGACAACCAAGTTGGTCATGTGGACGGAAGTAGATGGCATCTCTCACCAAGTTTACTGTTTCAGCAGAAGGGCTGAATCGCATCGGGTAAATTTAAGAACATCGGCCGAATGCCGTATTAATCATGTGAATTACATGTAAATGAAATAGCTTAAAACTAGTTAGTTTTCGTGTCTGTCCCTGATACATTATGACCAATATGTTGCCAAGAAGTGCCACGGGTCTATGCAAACTGATGTAAATTACAAGTTTTGATTATGAATTTATTCTGAAAAAAATTGCATAATTCCAGAGGTATATGCCGGGGAGGGGCCATTGAGACTGAGGGTCTGTACTGTGATCTTTTGTAATGGACCTACTGTTTCTTTGAATATTCAAAAGTGAGTCTACAAATGGAACTCTGACCCTCAACCAAAGCTGTGTAGCACCAACAGAATACATTGAATGTAGTATTGTGTATTTCCACTGATAGTATTGTATACTGATAGTATTATATATACTTCCGCTGACAGTATTCTATACTTCCACTGATAGTGTTGCATACTTCCACTTATAGTATTGTATACTTCCACATAATTTTTATTTATATTTTATATTTTACATAACTGTGCATGCGAGACAAACTGTTTTATAGAAGCTCAACTTATTTATCATCAGGATCAGTGCAGCAGTATTTTAGTATACATTTTAATTTCTGACTCTTTAATGTGGTAAAATGTATGAACGACTACCGTCTTTATGATGGTATCACTTTTTCATTCACTAGTTTATTATTTATTGCTTAGTTTATTATATGCTTTGTATACGTCGTAAGTTTATGATAAAGCTTGGTACACTGTATACATTATAACTTGCATGCTTTTATAATTGTGATGTTGTTTTGATTTCTTGTAACACAATTGTTATGATCAGTCATATGTAGTAATTTTATTTTAAATGTTAAGGTAACCATTATTTGTTTCAATTTCGGTCCATCTTGCTTCATTGTATAGTATGCACCTACCTACATGTTATTGTTATATACAAATATTGCGTGTTCTCATGGCATACATTTTATTAGTTTATATGATGTGAACTTTTACAACAAACTATACATGTCATGAGGATAAGTTTATTTGTTTGTCCATCGGTTGTTGCCACTGTGGCAAATGTCTTGTTAAATAAATTATCAGATATATCGAAGTGCAAGAGTTAGTGGTTATTTCTTTCCTGGTCCAGCTTTACATATGTGTAACTGATATATTAGGGGAGTGGCAGATCTCTCTAACAGATCGATTTTTACACCACCCTACACACACTTAAATTTTACATAATTAGAAAGCCCTGCATCTCCCCGTTACGATTATTCCTGTCGTAGAGTTGCGAACTGGTGTAGTTTGCATTAATCCAAGGTCACCATCAATCAATCGATTTTAGAAATTGGGCACTTCTGAAAACTTCTTGAACTTCTGCTATTTTATCCTTAATATCAATTTATGTTAACAAATGCAGAATGCTAATGCCTATCTGTGCACAATATGTGTATGTGCCAGGGGTTGAGTAGTGACTAGTAATATAGGTTTTTGTGTAAAAGTACAACATTAATGTGTGTTGAACCCATAAAAACGATTACTTAATAAACATGACCTCCTGTTGCTATGTTCCACTCCCAAGGCAATCTAGATCCCAAAAATAAATGTATGGCTAGAAGAATGAGTGGGCGTAGTGAAGTAAGAATTATACAAATGTCGGTTTTGTATAAAGGTGGAAGGGATTTCAGAATGTATGGTCATGGTTTCATTTATATGGATTTTTCTTATTTATATGTAACAGAGCAACTAAGAAATTAGATCAACCGTAACATATTACTATATAGTTTTATATTTATTCTCTTACCTCTCTGCTGTGAACGTTCACATGTTATTTACACAAAAACAATTCCACTCCCTTGGAAAAAAGATTCAAATTTACTGAAACATAATTGTCAAAACATTTCATGAATGGCGAACATTACTTTGTTGATACAGTTCATTAAACGCGTACAACATTGCAACACTGGGATATGGGCCTTACTTACCCCTTGACTTCTTAATATCATTACTGCAGTCCTCAACATATTCTAAGCTGATCTCTACAAGAGTTATGATTGTTGTATTTAACTTGATGACTTGGCAGAACTCTGACGTTGTATATTAATCCCTCTTTGTTTGGCAACATTTATCAAGGCGAAGTTCATATTCCTGCTTACACAAACACACACACACACACACACACACACACACACACACACACACACACACACACACACACACACACACACACACACACACACACACTATAAGTTTGACTACAGTTAATACATTTCTAAGATATCACAAAACCACCTGAACTGATGAAATGAAATCAATGTGTGTGCACACAACATGTAGTGTTTGCATAAAGAACACCAGCAGGGTATGAACCTACCACACACAACACTGAACCGACATTACCCTAAACTGTACAAGTGAAAAAAAATTGGTTTAGAGAAACATTTAGGAGTGCTTTTGCATTAAAACACAGTATTCTGACTGCAATCAGTCACAACTGTATTATGTCACAACTGTATTATTAGAAAATTAATATACAGGTACATGAACTGACAGGAATACATAATAATTAGTACACGATCTGTAAAAGCATGCACCAACTCATTTTTATGGACAAGCCTGCTAGTTGTGGTTTTGAACTCTTCATATCACGTCATTATAGCTGCCCAACACCTAATTTCAAAGATTGTTTTTGCCAAAAAAAATTACAAAACGAGTATAACTGTTTCCTACTAGCATGAGTTATGATTATTAAACCAGAACATGTACCATCGTCTAACACTATCCAAAATGTCCTCTAGTTCGTTATCTTCAATAAAATACTCGGGCGTGTGTGTGCGTGCGTGTGTGTGTGTGTGTGTGTGTGTGCGTGCGTGCGTGCGTGCGTGCGTGCGTGTGTGTGTCTGTGTCTGTGTGTCTGTCTGTGTGGTGTGTGGGGTGTGTGTGTCCGTGTGGTGTGTGTGTAATAATGAATAATGTATATATAATCCTACATTATATATAATAAAAAGAAAACTATGCAAGTTCAAAGTATGTTCGACATTTTTTTTATGTGTATTTAATAGTTGTTTTGTTTATGCAGGTGTTATGTACACGTATGAAAGGTTGGTAATGTACACGATTATACTGACTGGGTATTTGTATTAACTGTGTTTCTTAATTATTAAGAAACAATATTAATAATAATAATGAATATATCAAAGAAAAGATTATAACCAAAGGTTATTCTCGGTAATATTATACCTGTGTAAACTTATGCAAACTCATTTTTAAAGGTATCTTAACAATGAATGATCGCAGTTATTTATTCATACATTCAATGTACTATTATTAATATACCATAGTTATATTTATTTACTTATTGATGACTAAATACAATGTAGTTTATTTTGTATAGTAGAAATGATTGTATCTTAAAAATTTACTATCAATAAAATATTGATGATTCTATGCATGGTATTAATTCTTTTACAATTATAATTCCAGCCAAAACAGTTATTTGGATAAGCGCGATATACGAAAAATTTAATAATTATTACTATAGAATGAAAAAATCATGAAATATATCAACAGATATTAAAATAAATATTTTTTAATACAACATAATATAATTCCAACATATAATTAGGTACGTCCCCTTGTAGTTACATACAAGGCGACGTATACTTAGGCGTGGACGTTCCACATTTGAAATGTAAGAGAGTTCAAGCATTTTTATATCTTTCAATAATATTTACGTACGTACAACAAATTAACTAAAGCTTACCGTGAGGCTGAGTTGTGTACGCTTAAAGCTGTTAAAACATTTACAACATACCGTAAAATAAGTCAATGTGCTGTTGCGAGTATAAGTGTTTCCTACAAGAAAAAACTTTGAAAAACAAAAGAGAGGGAATGAGGAAGTGGGAGACACTGGGTATATAGCCTGTAGTACAATCTAATGTAACTAGTTCGGCCAGGGGTACCTCATCGGTTGCTCCTCATAACGTTCCCTGGCACGGTTTGTCACAATCCTTACTCCCTCACAACTGACCGACTTCCGCCGGAAGTGTTCCTATGGGAGGAAATTACCTAGCCCAAACCCCGGTTCGCCGCACCGGTTGTGACCTCCATAGGATGAGCGTCACTGGTAACCCCTTCCGCCACGTGCGGTCGGAACACTCAGTTGTAGAAGGTAGCCATTTTGTTTGCTTATAAACCCATGCCGAGCCTTAGCTGGTGAAATTGTGGTGTCAACTTGTAAAACACGTAAGCTGATATATCTGACGTTATTTATTTTGTAGCATTACATTACAACTTCGCTTATATGTCATGCTATATCATATCATACATAAAACATGTTAACATGCATAACTATAATTATTAATGTAGACTTAACCAGATTCATGGTTCTATAGCGGAAGTTGGGCAACAATATGGCGTCGCCGACATTTCCTCCTTCATAAAATTAAATAAGGCATTATTTTTAAACGCAGATACATAATACAGTACACCCTACAGTGAATAATATAACTCGCCTTGATATACGAGAATTCATAATTTAAAATAATAAACACAGGTGGATTAAAACGTTATTAGTTATTTTCTTTGATAAATAAATACAATGCTTACCTACGATTTACATCGACGCAAATCAGCAAGTGGATCCATTCATTACATATAAACTATGTTGCCAAGTAATGTTTTGATTACTGAGAAATGTATTATCTGTATAATTATATTCACAGTAGAACGATGCTAACAGTTATGCATAATGATGATAATGTTTATCTTCCGTAATGCCTTGCTGGTTTGACTATGCATGTTAGCGATACAGAATGTCGACACTGCATGTACCACATGGCAACTAATGTAATGTACTACCAACAGTTGCGGTTCTAAAACAACATTACACACATGGCCTACCTTAAAGCAATTATCTGTAGCAGTCGTGGCTCTCTTTTTGGCGTCTAATTGTATATCCCAATGTCTGATGACTCCCCAAACTGCAACATGTGCAGCTCATTCGAGACCAACTGTCAAACCACATAGAGCGTCAAATGTGTATCGTTTGCTGAATATCATACGATCCGCTGCACTCGACCCTAAACGAACCATCCGTAAACACGTGAAGTTGGTCTTGTACTGAAAACCGTGAGAACTGCATTACCACTACAACTGCACTTAAAATTCGACAAATCCATGCTTTCGATCGAACGCTTAAGTCATTTGTTTGTAGCAACTGTCATGTTCAACGCGACAGTCAATTAGTGCGTTCTTGCGCGGGACCAAGAACATACCATTGTCGGAGGCCGCATGTCAGTCTAAGAATGTCCAGGGCAGTGAAGCATTGTTAAACTGACAATGAAACAAGACAGGTATTACACACGGGCAATTCAAGTTTGCCTTGAATGGGACAAGTAGCTTCGCTGTTCTTGTCGAATGTGCAAATACCCATGACCGTACCGAATTGCGGTTTAATTAGAATGACGGGAGGGGTGAAAAGGATTGGTTGATGAAAGTATGGAGGAAGAGGGGTGTAGAGGGACAGTGGGAAGGGAAATAGTAGAGGATAAAGAAAGTGAGGGAGTGGGAGAGGGAGACGGCGAGGGGCCGCCAATCAGGGAGGAAGGGAGAAAATGTTGAGTATTTTTAAAAGGAAGTGATGGGGAGATGTAAATCAGAAGAGAGACAGACAAAGAGAAAAAAAAACCTCACAAACTTGTTCACTCTGACACATTGTGCATCAGAACGAAAACGGATTGCAGCGCTACTCATTTGTTCATTTCTTTCATCTATTCGCTAAAAATGTACACTGAACGGTTTAAATATTAATAATAATAATAATACAGTTTTTTATATAGCGCTAATTCCTGCATGGCGGATCATTGCTCTGCACAAGAAATATACTAAATGTATATTAATAAATAGAAAAATTAAAAAAAAAAATTTAAATTATTAAATTATATAAATTAATATAAATCATTTTCATTTTTTGGTTTTAAGAAGTACTACTAAACCTTTATATGTAAATTATATAAATTAATTTAAAATAAATTAAACACTGTTTTTAAAATGAATACTACTAAAACTAGGTATGTAAATTATATAAATTAATATAAAATTAAAACCTTTACTAAAACTGTGTGCGTATATATATATATATATATATATATATATATATATATATATATATATATATATATATGTGTGTGTGTGTGTGTGTGTGTATAAATCTATAAATTAATCTAAAACATAAACACTGATTAAAACGTGTATGGCACTAAAATGAAATTCTAAAGCATTGTCCGTCATTTCAAAACAATTTGAATTAATTGAAATCTCTAATAAAAATATATGCCTTTAATTAAACACTTTCTAAACATACACAATGTCCCGGATGCACGAATGTTCACAGGTAATTCAATCCACAGTCGAGGTGCTGCTGCGCCAAATCACCAATACACTTCTTTATAATGGTATTCTATATAAGGGATTATATAGATGGGTGATATTAGCACTAACAAACATTATTCTGATGATGTAGTGAGGGGGTAGAGGGAGGGAAGAAAGGATAAAGGAAGGAGAGGGAGAGAGGGGAGGCTGAGGGAGAGATTAACGGGAGAAAAAAAGAGCGTGCTTATATGTGTAAGAGATTGTGTTGTGGGGATATAATGTTGTCATCGTCACATTTCTTTTTTGTATTAATCTGCACCCTCCTTCCGAAGAAGACTTTATATTATCATAGACATTACCGATAATATAAAGTTTCTTATTGATTTTAGAGCAAAAATATAGTATATTATCATCAAACGCGTGCGTAGCGTACACTAACATTATCACGTCACGTAACCTTTTGCATATCACCGGTGTTTCCACACAAAATGGGATCAGTTTGATATAGCATATATGATGCTGCCCATACGTTACCATTATAAATACTATTGGCAATGGTTATGCTTGACGAAGGTCACGTGTAGCAATTGATTGTCACGTACACAAACCGCAACGTAACGTTTTAGTAAAGTAATCTGATTTTTTATATATATTTTTCATAAACCATTACTAATAAAAAAATGTAAAAGCAAGATATTTAAAATATTTAAGAATCGCATAATAACTCAGCCTGCGTCTGATCTAACACTTGATCGAAGGAAGCATAGACCTCTATTCCAACGAGTAATACAGTCACAGAAAAAAATACCTACTCCCAATATTTGTATTTACTGTTGGGGTAAAATGTAAAACAGAACCAGATGATCGATGCTGCATAGGTTTTCTAATAGGAGTAAGCAATGAATGTAAATACGACACACACGTACACGCACACACACGCCACACGCCCCCCCCCCCCCGTACACACACGCACACGCGCGCACACTCACACTCATCCCCGCCCACCCACGCACGCACACGCGCACACACGCAAGCACACACACACACACACACACACACACACACACACACACACACACTCACACCCACACACACACACACTCACACCCACCCACACACACATACTCACACACACACACACGCACACACACACACACACACACACACACACACACACACACACGCACGCACGCACGCACGCACGCACGCACGCACGCACACACACACACACACTCACACTCACTCACTCACACCCACACTCATCCCCGCCCACCCATACACGCACACGCGCGCACGCAAACGCACGCACACACACACACACACACACACACACACACACACACACAGTGGTAGGAGGTAATGTAAGCTTTATGAAACTTGTCACAGCCCGGGCCATTCTTACGGTTTATCGTGTAGGCCTATTTCGAAAGATAAACAGGCATTGAGTATATATGGTGGCGGTGGCTGAGCGAGTTGGAAGATGATCGACAAAACAATTGCTCAACACCTGCAAGAGAGACGGGAAGTTCACAGGAAGTTCAGAACGGGGCTAATTGTCCGAATATAGAAAATAAAGGGAGATGTGCATGACCCGGGAAAACAATTGAGGCATTACGTTGCTAAGCAATATGTTGAGGTTGCTGGAACGAATTCTGGATGGCAGAATAAAAGCAATAGTGTAAGGGGAAATCGTCGAAGAACAGCTAGAGTTTAGACAAGGAAGAGGAACAGCGGATGGGATGTTTGTCCAGAGATAGGTAATAGAGAAGAAATTGGACGGACAGAAGGATATGGCAATTAGATACATATACCTGGAGAAGGCCTAGGCTATAATCCCAAGAGAAATGACTATGGGAACACTGGAGTGGGTGGGGGTCCCAGGGGGAGGTCAGGTTGGTACGTAGGGAGTCTTACCTCAGTACAAAACAAGGTGGAACAAATTAAAAAAATTGGCACATCTATTTCTTTGGAACAGTAAACCCGAAGCTTTGAAAAGAGAATCACTGTTAAACACATTTGCTGACGGAAGTGTTAACATTGTATATATTAGAACTAAAATATAATCTCTATTCGTCAAACAAATATTCTGCAATTAATTAAAGAGCATAGAGCCAAGTGGAGCCTTAGCAGTGTATTGGCTGGGTATACACCTTAAAGTTAAAGAGTATGTAGATCTGCGCCGCCTTTACCCACCTTAAATGTCATGGTGCTGATTCACGTCCGGGTTATCTAGCCGGATAGACAAGCCGTCAATCGATGCCTTTTCGAAGACTTTCAATGTTATTAGTTAGATCATTTCTTTCAAATTAAACCATTATTTAGAACTGTATCAGCTTAGAACACGTTAAATGCGCTTCTTTCGAGTTTGACCCTGCTAGGCGCAACATAATCGGCACATCCCATGATCGTTCGACAGACAGCCAAACGTGCTCGGACAGCCAGTCTCTGCCACGCCCCACGACCGTCGCCCGGTCCAAAATTACGCAACATGTACTGGAGCGCCAGCGACCGATGTCGCTTCGATCAGCGCAGCAACTTGTCTCTTGCCGCATCTATTCACACCTCGAAGTGCTGACCCAGGGAATATCATCGGGCAACCAGAACGTGTTTACAAACACGCCGAACGCTGATATAACCATGTGTATTATATATATATATATATATATATATATATATATATATATATATATATATATATATATATATATATATATATATATATATATATATATATATATATATATATATATATACAGTGCCGGTAAAAAGTCATGGGACCATTGGATTTTACTGTTGTTTCTCTATTGTTAAGCTCTGTGGCAGCATTAAAATCAACTTGGCAAAGGACGTGCTGCCACCTATTGGATGCGCCTAAGTTTATATCCTGTTTTGAGTGTTGTTTTGCCTCTGTTTTTGCCATTTTTGCCTAATTTCATAAGAACACCCCAAGATTGTCGTCCAAAGATCAAGGTAGGCCTCAATTATATCACTAAGTGTTATCTGCTTTCTATGGACTAATGAATCACAATTGACTGTCTAAACTGTATGTGGGCAATAATCGGGTACTTTGGTGTATTACCGGAGCAATATTTGGTATAAAGTGTCAATATTAATTAATTATTATTAATTATCAATATTTATTAAGAAAAGTAGTGAATAAATCAAATTTTCAATATAATAAGAGCTAATGATATGGTAAATATTTGTTTTTATTATTCCATAATAATATTTATTATATATTTGTAATAAATTATGCATATAAATTTAATTTAAAAGTAATAAATAACTTATTTGCAAATTGTTAACGAAACGTTGACTGCTTAGTAACCATAGACATTAGTTCAGGTCTCCATGGTAACAAAACGTTGACTGCTTAGTAACAAAATACACATTCAGCTGAAAGCTTACAATCTTAATTTTACAGTAATTTTCATTTCGTTGAAAACTATATTTTCTATCACAGAATTTACCTACGGTTAAAAAACACTGTGCATGATGTCATGATACTCATGGCGTCATGATGTCATGATACTCATGGCATCATGACGTTATGATACTCACGGCGTCATGACGTCATGATACTCACGGCATCATGACGACATGATACTCACGGCATCATGATGTCATGATACTCACGGCATCATGACGTCGTGATACTCATGGCATCATGATGTCGTGATACTCATGCCATCATGATGTCATGATACTCATGGCAGCATGATGTCATGATACTCATGGCAGCATGATGTCATGATACTCGTGGCATCATGACGCCATGATACTCGTGGCATCATGACGCCATGATACTAATGGTGTCGGTGTCACACTGCTTCTGCCAGTCTGCCCCTGCTGTCTGTGATACTTGATGTTGTGTCCAGGAGTCGTCTGAGCGGGCTCTGAGGATACAGCAACTGGAGGATGAAGTGACGAGTCTCAGACACAACCTGGAGGACAGAGACCAGGTGAGACTGACACTGAGACAGAGACATGTCTTCTAAACATGTTTGTAGATAGTGTAGTATAGAGACCAGGTGAGACTGAGAGAGAGACATGTCTTCTAAACACGTTTGTAGATAGTGTAGTATAGAGACCAGGTGAGATTGAGACTGATACATGTCTTCTAAACACGTTTGTAGATAGTGTAGTATAGAGACCAGGTGAGATTGAGACTGAGACATGTCTTCTAAACATGTTTGTAGATAGTGTAGTATAGAGACCAGGTGAGACTGAGACAGAGACATGTCTTCTAAACATGTTTGTAGATAGTGTAGTATGGAGACCAGGTGAGACTGAGACATGTCTTCTAAACGTGTTTGTTGATAGTGTAGTATAGAGACAAGTTTGTACCCAGCTTTTTCGTATAATGAGTTATTATTAGGAGCTGTCTGAATTTATCATGTAGCTGGTCAATTGTAGAAAACTAATGAGCAACTTACAAAATGATATCTGAGACGGGTCATACAAATTCTCCTTTAGTATTTAAATATAAACAAACGCGCAAGATTTACAGTTGAGAATATACAATGTTTGAAGTTATGTTTCTTTTGATAAAGAATGAAATGAAAAATAATTCCTTTTACAGTGCTGCCTTGTGACACCGTGAACCAATTTAACTGCGGGTCTTTTACGCGGTAGGCAATTATTAGATTACTTTATAATAATCACTGCTGAATGGTCCACCTTTGTAATTCATTGTTTACTCACCAGGAGGTTCGTCAGATTAGAGAGAAGTCGGCTGCTGAGATTGCCGACCTTGAAGGCATCGCCCACGCGCACTACAGCCGAGCCAATCGGCTTGGAGACGAACTCAACTATCTGAGAGCGGAACACTTGGAAATAGTGTGGCGGGTATGTTACCTCTTATTCCTACGCCAAGCCAGTGGGTAGAGCGGTGCCACACACACATTCGCACACACCACACACACGCACGTACGCACGCACGCACGCACGCACACACACACACACACACACACACATACATGAATGTACAAAACACATTTATGTACTTTTGACAACACTCCTGTCCCTGTCTGCTCCTGGCCCAGCTGGTTGTGGCCCACCAAATGACCCGATGTCCCTGTCTGTCCCTGTTGTCCCCTGATCCCATCCGTCTCTTCCCTCCAGCTGCAATCCCAGGAGGAACTGTCCAGCCGGGAACATGAACTGGAGGACACACTGCGAGAACTCAAGGACGATATCAAAACAGTGAGTGACACTCTTGATCTGCCTGGTCCGCGGCTCACACTTCTCATTCTGTTCTCTGTCACTGCTGTTGTCTCTTACGTTGTTGTCATCAATGCTGTTGTCTCTTACGTTGTTGCCATCACTGCTGTTGTCTCTTACGTTGTTGTCATCACTGCTGTTGTCTCTTACGTTGTTGTCATCACTGCTGTTATCTCTTACGTTGTTTGACTCACTGCTGTTATCTCTTGTGTTGTTGTCATCACTGCTGTTATCTCTTACGTTGTTGTCACCACTGCTGTTGTCTCTTACGTTGTTGTCATCACTGCTGTTGTCTCTTACGTTGTTGTCATCACTGCTGTTATCTCTTACGTTGTTGTCATCACTGCTGTTGTCTCTTACGTTGTTGTCATCACTGCTGTTGTCTCTTACGTTGTTGTCATCACTGCTGTTGTCTCTTACGTTGTTGTCATCACTGCTGTTGTCTCTTACGTTGTTGTCATCACTGCTGTTATCTCTTACGTTGTTGTCATCACTGCTGTTATCTCTTACGTTGTTGTCATCACTGCTGTTGTCTCTTACGTTGTTTTCATCACTGCTGTTGTCTCTTACGTTGTTGCCATCACTGCTGTTGTCTCTTACGTTGTTGTCATCACTGCTGTTGTCTCTTACGTTGTTGTCATCACTGCTGTTGTCTCTTACGTTGTTTTCATCACTGCTGTTGTCTCTTACGTTGTTGTCATCACTGCTGTTGTCTCTTGCGTTGTTGTCATCACTGCTGTTGTCTCTTACGTTGTTGTCATCACTGCTGTTGTCTCTTACTTTGTTGTCATCACTGCTGTTATCTCTTGTGTAGTTGTCATCACTGCTGTTATCTCTTGTGTTGTTGTCATCACTGCTGTTATCTCTTGTGTTGTTGTCATCACTGCTGTTATCTCTTGTGTTGTTGTCATCACTGCTGTTATCTCTTGTGTTGTTGTCATCACTGGTGTTGACAGATCTATTTTCACGATATGCAAACCGAAATCAGTCAAGCAATTGATCGATCATTGAATTCTGAAACTGGAGGACCAAGCATTTAAACAAAAGGCTGTAGAATATTTGGGAACAGGGATAATAGGTGACTTTTTGAAGCAATGGGGGATTTTACATTGGGATATAGCCCAGACACCATATCAACATGTCACCCTATTACCAGACACCCCATCAGCCTGTCACCCTATTGCCCAGACATCCTATTATCCTGTTACCCTCTATCCCCGGACACCCTATCTCTCTCACACCATATTTCATTGACACCTATGTCACTCACACCCTATTTCACTCACACCCTATCTCACTCTCACCCTATCTCACTCACACCCTATCTCACTCACACCCTATTTCACTCACACCCTATCTCGCTCTCACGCTATCTCACTCTCACCCTATCTCACTCACACCCTATCTCACTCATCCCCTATCTCACTTACACCCTATCTCACTCACACCCTATCTCACTCACACCCTATCTCACCCTATCTCGCTCTCACCCTATCTCGCTCTCACCCTATCTCACTCTCACCCTATCTCACTCACACCCTATCTCGTTCTCACCCTATCTCCCTCTCACCCTGTCTCGCTCTCACCCTATCTCGCTCTCACCCTATCTCGCTCTCACCCTATCTCGCTCTCACCCTATCTCGCTCTCACCCTATCTCGCTCTCACCCTATCTCGCTCTCACCCTATCTCACTCACACCCATCTCATTGTCACCCTATTTCACTCACACCCTATCTCACTTTCACCCTATCTCGCTCTCACC
This sequence comes from Oasisia sp. SBJ-2009, assembly GCA_964017155.1. Classification (NCBI taxonomy): domain Eukaryota; kingdom Metazoa; phylum Annelida; class Polychaeta; order Sabellida; family Siboglinidae; genus Oasisia; species Oasisia sp. SBJ-2009. The sequence goes on along the minus strand of OZ024863.1, from coordinate 37,548,647 downwards.
CTATCTCATTGTCACCCTATTTCACTCACACCCTATCTCACTTTCACCCTATCTCACTCACACCCTATCTCACTGTCACCCTATTTCACTCACACCCTATTTCACTCACACCTTATCTCACTCACACCCTATCTCGCTCTCACCTGATCTCACTCTCACCCTATCTCACTCTCACCCTATCTGTGAGTCACCCTATCGCCCGTGTGCCCAGGAGGTGACGGAGGGGATGCTGGAGCTGGAGCGATCCCGCATCAAGATGGCCACGGAGCTGGAGCAGCTCCACGACCAGAAGGACAACCTGCAGGAGCATCTGAGCGTGCTCAAACAAACCCTCGTCGTGGTAACTCTCTCGCATGTGTGCACGTGTCGTCACGCCTCGTCATGCTTCGTCACGCTTGTGTTTCTGTCTTTTTCTTCAGATTTGTAGCACTTTTAAAGCGCCATGGTCCGTTCGTGGTGCATCTGGCTGGGTGTGGCGTTAGTGGCGTCAACTTGTGTTCACGTGATACTGCATCACGTGATCATGCATTTCCTGGTCTCTTAGCCTCGCCTACATTAGTTTCGAAAACGCCTCGTGGTCGATGTGTAAACAGAGTTAAGCACCCCTTACTGCGTCTATTTTCAACTCCTAAATGATACATGAAAACATATTTTGACTGTCTTTATGCTATAATAGGTATAATTTATACTGTACAACATGATTTTGCAATAAAAATAAAAAGCCACAAATGGACCATGTCGCTTTAAATGATCATTTCCCAGCGATGAAGAAAAATGTCATCGAAATTTAAATTTTATATTTTATTGAAAACTTGGTTTATTCTCCTTGTTAAAATAATAATATTAATAATGGCTTGATGCAAGAAATACCAGAAGCTACCACCATTGCTAAACATTACTTGGTTTTATTAAGTGAACACTATATGTTTTCTGTGGCAAGGTTCATGGGGATCTCGTTTCCTGTTCAGATCCCAACTGTTGGACCTGGCTGAGATATATTTCTTTTGAATCATATAAGATTGTTGTTGTGGTCACTATGTCCACTCAAGCGGTTAGTCATCCACTGTCACAATGGCCACTAAGTCAGAACCTCGGGAGTGAATCACTGAGAGTGAAACCTTGAGAGTGAAACATGTTAGTGGAATGTCTTTGTGAACTTACAACATGAACCGATCAATGACTGGTGAGTTCTGTTTCAGATCCGGAGTGGCGCCAACACCCCAGTGCCACAGGACGCAACGGCAAAGGGAAACACTAACTACTTTGAAGAACAACAATACCAGCTGAAGGTGACTAGTTCTGTCAACGTCTCAGAGATGTCACTGACACAATGGTGCAACTTTTGGGTAGAGACATATGGGTAGATACCACCATTAATTTACCATAGGCGGCCATTGAAACGTTTCTTTGATTTCCCGCCAGGTTTTTATATCAATGTTATTGAAAAGTTCACAGACTAAGTAGCCTCCATTCACACATATCATATATAAAATTCGTGAAAATGACATATCTTTTTCTCCTACAATCCAATCTCTAACCTGACACCCCTCCATTTCTGCTCCAATCAGCCGGCGATTGCCCATGTTGACACCTCTAGGCCGAACTACAACTGTATACATACGCGCGTGGTCACTGTCTGACAAATGTCATTATTTCACAGCTCTGATGCCATGCTGCACAAAAAAATTATTTCTACTCAACCAGTCCTACATTCATTGCTTCCAGGAATTTACAAAAACTGCACAATGCAGTTCTTTTAAGCAGGACTACTAATGGCGTAGGACTCCATTTGGTGATATGTCCCCAAATAGATTGCCCGAATAGAGCAAATCTTCACGAAAAATATATTACATTGAAGCAATGCATATATTAAAGAAATTCATCTAAGGATTTTTTCCGTATAGCCGCACACATTAACTGACATGTCTTTGAAGGTCACACCCGTCCGTTGTGGAGAAATATCTACTGTGTCATGAATGATGTATATATACGAGAAGTGGGACAATACATTAATTATAGTAGTTGATATTATATGAATTCTGACCCCAGTGTCACATTGGTTACACTAAGACGACCTTGAAGACACTGAATTTAATCACTATAGTGCAATGTTGGTATTTTTTTTTATTCTGCATTATGCTTGTTTTTTTGCAAAAAATATTGAACATTTGCCTTTAAAAAAATCCCATGTGTTAAAAAAAAGGGTGTAAACTTCACGAATTATAGCCAGCTCCAAAGACACATGTGTATTAGTGCTGATATGGGGTATGAAAAAAAGCCACATCAAACACTCACACAGCAGCCTCGTTTCCTGTCGTGCACAGGTACATGTCAACGACATGCGGGCAGAATGCAGGCCTGATGCACAAGTGGGCTGTTCCAGCTTTGATGCCACCTGGTAGAAACAAAATATTTGACATATCACTTCCAGGGAGGGTTGTAAATCACAAATCAATTGTACATGGGACTACTGGTGTAAACAATCGCTTGATTGGAGGAAATTATGTACCCCACCCCACTAAAGTTGCAGCAGCCATGTGAGCTTAGTGTCAGCTGGTCACTAGGTTGGATTACTCTGGTGTGTCACATTTGGAATTTTTTGTGTGTGTATTTCAATTGTCAACATGTCTCCGCGAAAGAATGAAAGGGCCTGTGGTTTTAGGAAGGGTCATCCTGCATACGCGTCCAAGAAAGAGGACAGCATTGAAGAGCAGACTGGAGATGGAGAAAGTTTAGCCCGATGGATGCCCAGACTTACCCAAGCTGAGTTTACGCGCGTCACAAAAGTGACGCCAGCTGGCCTCATCGAGGTGCCAGATGCAGAAGGGCACTCTGGCGAGGCGAAGATCCTGCGGCCACGCCGCGATGATCACGACAATGACGACTTGACATCGGTGTATCTACAAGGAGGAGGAGAAGATACACGTGAGGAAATGCGGCTGTACGACAAAGGCCGGATGGAAACGATGTACAACGAGTGCATCGAGGAGCATTCAGTGACGGAAGGCGAGTGTGGCAATCCTAGCTTTACTGTTGCCAGAGAAATCAAAGTAGGATTGTGTTGGCAGTGTTGTCTACGATGCAAGAAATGTGGATACACATCAAGGATGTATAAACTGTACCATGAAGTGGAGACAGGAAGGCGAGGCCGAAAGCCAGCGGCGCCTAACATTGGACTGCAAGTCGGATTACAGGAGAGTACAACAAGTACAACAGGCATAGTAAAGAGCCGAGTAATTTTTGCTAGTATGAATGTGCCATCACCATGCATCAGCGCCATGCAAAAAACTGCCAACAAGGTTGGTGACACAACGTCGACGATGACATTGGCAGACCTGGCAAAGAAACGCGAAGACGTGAAGCAAATAAATCGGCTGCGTGGTCTACCCGAGAATGCGCCCATAAATATCGCGATTGATAGTCGCTATAACACCACGTGCATCACTGGAGCGTATCACGCAGGACAGAATGCCAGCCAGGCGATCACTGTTGCTGTCGAGAAGCAGACAGCACAGAATGAGATAGTTGGGTAATGGCGTAGGACTCCATTTGGTGGTATGTCCCCATATGTGAAGTGGTCAACTGGAACATTGGCAACTTTCCTGAAACAACTCAAAACTTATCTATTTCGTTTGTATTAAATGCCTTGATGGCACTGGTTTATATTTCATAGCATTGAGTGGTTTTAAATTGTTCTGTTTGAAACTGTATTTTTACACCCTAATTTTATTTATTTATCTTAGCATATTTATTATTTATTTATCTTAGCTTACTTAATTATTTATCTCAGTTTATTTATTTATTACAAGTGTGTCTGTAACACAAGTGTGTCTGTAACACAAGTGTGTCTGTAACACCTGTGTCTGTAACACATGGGTGTCTGTAACACAAGGGTCTTGTGTCTGTGTCTGTAGCACAAGGGTATGTCTGTAACATGATTATCTTTAACACACACAGGAGTGGGCGTTACACAAAAGTGTGTATGTAACGGTGTTACATCTGTAACACTGTAACGTAAGTGTTTGCTACAGCTTGAGCAGAAGATGAGTCGTCACGCTGAGGTGATGGAGAGTCGGAGACAGGTGTCACATGACAGCATCCAGCAGCTGCAACGGAAGCTGAATAACCTTGAACAGGTGACCTTCACTTGACCTTCAGTGCTTTACACATCCTTTCCCTTGTTCCGTCCCACAAAGTTGGTTTCCTCATCAGTTATGCCACGTTCGGTTTTATTTTTCTCTAAGCTCTCAAATCATAGGGCCAATTGTTTTCATTTAACCCAATAGCACTCAGCCAATTTTAACGGGAAGCCTGTGCCTCATCAAATATTTGACATAGATGTTTAAAATATTTCTTGTCCCATTTTCTTTGCTCCAATGCCTTTATTATTCAATTCTCGCAATTGCATGTTTTATGCATGTTGTAGATAATAAACGTACCTGGTGTTGTAACTTTAAGATATGTTGACCATTTCTTGATTGACACTAAGACATTTTGAATTTTTTTGTAAAAATAATACTTTATTGCGGTGTAATTGTTTTATGCTCGGCTTTTTACTTCTACAACTTGTGTTTATTTAAAAGACCATTAAATTATCTACACACTGGTATATAATTTGTTATAATATGTTACACTTTTTAGCAGTATACGTGGCCAACTTCCTGGCTGGAGGGCATTTTAAAATGTCAAAAAAAAAACGTTTGTTGTCACATTTTCAAAAATGCAGTAAATATTTTTTGAAAACGGAAATATCCAAAATAGCCACAAATTAATGTTCTATGTCTAGATAGGTGTCGCATTTATTGCTTCTCTTAATCACTAGATGGAACCACGTAAACCAAATTCAAACGGTGTGCTGTATTCGCTGGCCGGCTATGGCCAACCTGAAGAGATTCGGGGTGATCGTCAATGCCCGACTTGACTGCCAATCGGTTAATGTTTCATGGAGCATTATTTGGGGTGGCTGTGTATTTGATTGTCTTCTTGGTAATTGTTTTTAATGCAAAACTGTTACATTTCCTTTAAGCTGACGTATGAGAGTCAAATTTGTGGTGTTTCAACAGCTAGACGACACTGTGTTTATAATCGACACAGTTGTTGCTATATGACATTGTTTCTCGACAGGTTCTATGCCAAGGTGATTCACATCGACCTACTACGCCATCTAGTGATGTCCTGTTGAACCGCTCCCGAACTCCGACTCCGGCGGGAGAGTTTGATATGCAGGTAAGGGAGTGATGCTGACAGCTTGTTTTGCTGACAAGCTGACAGCTTGTGATGACATCTTAGCATGGTATTCTGGGGCGTAATAGTGCAGTGGTGCAAAGGTGGACTCGATTGTAATCTATTTTGCTTTCACCTCGGGTTCAGTTATTTTTACAGAAAAGCAAATCTACAAAGTACTCATTACCACATGCAAGCTTGTGTCTGTGATTTTAAAGTGTAGCTTTGATAAAATCAATTGAAAAACTGCTTACTTATTTAATTGCTGCAGAATATTCAATTCAAATATTCTTGCATCACGACGTGATTGCCCTATTTCCTGTTGTTGGCTTCCTTATTCTCTCAAAAACCCGGAAGACTTTAGAGCATTAAATCACTGACATATATTAAATAAATTTATTTAGATTACATATTTATATTTGGACACCAAAAAAATTGGATTTAATAAAGGAAGCCACTTTAATCCGTTCATACACTATGAACTAGAAACACGATTTGTGATGTGAAATAATAATATTTATTTTGTATAGTTCCATATCCACAGCAATTTAGTACTTAACATAAAATATGATACGAAATAAGAAAACATATAACTATATAAATACATAATTTAATGACATTCGTTTATAATAACAAATTATAGTGCAAAATAAATACATAAAAGCAGTTCATTCAGTTATAGCACTTAGAAATTAATTAATTAATTAAAACTAAATATTTAATAAATTACAGCAAAAATGCTTCCGTGAATTAAATAAGCATCTTTACAGATGCCTTAGAAGATCAAAGTAAAGTTTTAGAAGTGAAAATAGTTGGCATAGCGTTCCAAACTGATGCCATGATGACCTCTTGTCTGATTCGCTACCCTTCTGTGGTCAACAGGACACAGACAGACTGACCAGTGAGGGGGCGTATCCAAGTGAGGGGGCATACCCAAGTGAGGGGGCATATCCAAAGCGAGCATACTCACCGAATCGTCACAGCAGTCAGAGGCTGCACTCAGCCGGGAGTGCATCAAACATTGCTGAAAAGGGTCCATCGTCGTGAATCGACAACCAAGTTGGTCATGTGGACGGAAGTAGATGGCATCTCTCACCAAGTTTACTGTTTCAGCAGAAGGGCTGAATCGCATCGGGTAAATTTAAGAACATCGGCCGAATGCCGTATTAATCATATGAATTACATGTAAATGAAATAGCTTAAAACTAGTTAGTTTTCGTGTCTGTACCTGATACATTATAACCAATATGTTGCCAAGAAGTGCCACTGGTCTATGCAAACTGATGTAAATTACAAGTTTTGATTATGAATTTATTCTGAAAAAAATTGCATAATTCCAGAGGTATATGCCGGGGAGGGGCCATTGAGACTGAGGGTCTGTACTGTGATCTTTTGTAATGGACCTACTGTTTCTTTGAATATTCAAAAGTGAGTCTACAAATGGAACTCTGACCCTCAACCAAAGCTGTGTAGCACCAACAGAATACATTGAATGTAGTATTGTGTATTTCCACTGATAGTATTGTATACTGATATATACTTCCGCTGACAATATTCTATACTTCCACTGATAGTGTTGCATACTTCCACTTATAGTATTGTATACTTCCACATAATTTTTATTTTTATTTTATATTTTACATAACTGTGCATGCGAGACAAATTGTTTTATAGAAGCTCAACTTATTTATCATCAGGATCAGTGCAGCAGTATTTTAGTATACATTTTAATTTCTGACTCTTTAATGTGGTAAAATGTATGAACGACTACCATCTTTATGATGGTATCACTTTTTCAGTCACTAGTTTATTATTTATTGCTTAGTTTATTATATGCTTTGTATACGTCGTAAGTTTATGATAAAGCTTGGTACACTGTATACATTATAACTTGCATGCTTTTATAATTGTGATGTTGTTTTGATTTCTTGTAACACAATTGTTATGATCAGTCATATGTAGAAATTTTATTTTAAATGTTAAGGTAACCATTATTTGTTTCAATTTCCGTCCATCTTGCTTCTTTGTATAGTATGCACCTACCTACATGTTATTGTTATATACAAATATTGCGTGTTCTCATGGCATACATTTTATTAGTTTATATGATGTGAACTTTTACAACAAACTATACATGTCATGAGGATAAGTTTGTTTGTTTGTCCATCGGTTGTTGCCACTGTGGCAAATGTCTTGTTAAATAAATTATCAGATATATCGAAGTGCAAGAGTTAGTGGTTATTTCTTTCCTGGTCCAGCTTTACATATGTGTAACTGATATATTAGGGGAGTGGCAGATCTCTCTAACAGATCGATTTTTACACCACCCCCAAACACACTTAAATTTTACATAATTAGAAAGCCCTGCATCTCCCCGTTACGATTATTCCTGTCGTAGAGTTGCGAACTGGTGTAGTTTGCATTAATCCAAGGTCACCATCAATCAATCGATTTTAGAAATTGGGCACTTCTGAAAACTTCTAGAACTTCTGCTATTTTATCCTTAATATCAATTTATGTTAACAAATGCAGAATGCTAATGCCTATCTGTGCACAATATGTGTATGTGCCAGGGGTTGAGTAGTGACTAGTAATATAGGTTTTTGTGTAAAAGTACAACATTAATGTGTGTTGAACCCATAAAAACGATTACTTAATAAACATGACCTCCTGTTGCTATGTTCCATTCCCAAGGCAATCTAGATCCCAAAAATAAATGTATGGCTAGAAGAATGAGTGGGCGTAGTGAAGTAAGAATTATACAAATGTCGGTTTTATATAAAGGTGGAAGGGATTTTAGAATGTATGGTCATGGTTTCATTTATATGGATTTTTCTTATTTATATGTTACAGAGCAACTAAGAAATTATATCAACCGTAACATATTACTATATAGTTTCATATTTATTCTCTAACCTCTCTGCTGTGAACGTTCACATGTTATTTACACAAAAACAATTCCACTCCCTTGGAAAAAAGATTCAAATTTACTGAAACATAATTGTCAAAACATTTCATAAATGGCAAACATTACTTTGTTGATACAGTTCATTAAACGCGTACAACATTGCAACACTGGGATATGGGCCTTACTTACCCCTTGACTTCTTAATATAAATTACTGCAGTCCTCAACATATTCTAAGCTGATCTCAACAAGAGTTATGATTGTTGTATTTAACTTGATGACTTGGCAGAACTCTGACGTATATTAATCCCTCTTTGTTTGGCAACATTTATCAAGACGAAGTTCATATTCCTGCTTACACAACACACACACACACACACACACACACACACACACACACACACACACACACACTCACTCTCACACACACACCACACACCCACTCACCCACACACCCACACACCCACACAATCACACACACACACACACACACACACACACACACACACACACACACACACACACACACACACATACACACACACACACACACACAGACACACACACACCCACACAATCACACACACACACACACACACACACACACACACACACACAATCACACACACACACACACACACACACACACATACACACACACACACTCACTCACTCACTCTCACACACACACCACACACCACACACACACACCCACACCCACACACACACACACACACACACACACTCACTCACTCTCACACACACACCACACCACACCCACACACCCACACACCCACACACCCACCCACACACCCACACAATCACACACACACACACACACACACACACACACACACACACACACACACACACACACACACACACACAACATTATAAGTTTGACTACAGTTAATACATTTCTAAGATATCACAAAACCACCTGAACTGATGAAATGGAATCAATGTGTGTGCACACAACATGTAGTGTTTGCACAAAGAACACCAGCAGGGTATGAACCTACCACACACAACACTGAACCGACATTATCCTAAACTGTACAAGTAAAAACAATTGGTTTAGAGAAACATTTAGCAGTGCTTTTGCATTAAAACACAGTATTCTGACTGCAATCAGTCACAACTGTATTATGACACAACTGTATTATTAGAAAATTAATATACAGGTACATGAACTGACAGGAATACATAATAATGAGTACACGATCTGTAAAAGCATGCACCAACTTATTTTTATGGACAAGACTGCTAGTTGTGGTTTTGAACTCTTCATATCACGTCATTATAGCTGCCCAACACCTAATTTCAAAGATTGTTTTTGCCAGAAAAATTACAAAACGAGTATAACTGTTGCCTACAAGCATGAGTTATGATTATTAAACCAGAATATGTAGCATCGTCTAACACTATACAAAATGTCCTCTAGTTCGTTATCTTCAATAAAATACTCGCTATGTGTGCGGGCGTGTGCGTGCGTGCGTGCGGGCGTGTGTGTGCGTGTGTGTGTGTGTGTGTGTGTGTGTGTGTGTGTGTGTGTCTGTGTGTCTGTGTGTGTGTCTGTGTGTGTGTGTCTGTGTGTGTGTGTCTGTGTGTGTGTCTGTGTGGTGTGTGGGGTGTGTGTGTCGGTGTGGTGTGTGTGTAATAATGAATAATGTATGTATAATCCTACATTATATATAATAAAAAGAAAACTATGCAAGTTCAAAGTATGTTCGACATGTTTGTTATGTGTATTTAATAGTTGTTTTGTTGATGCAGGTGTTATGTACACGTATGAAAGGTTGGTAATGTACACGATTATACTGACTGGGTATTTGTATTAACTGTGTTTCTTAATTATTAAGAAACAATATTAATAATAATAATGAATATATCAAAGAAAAGATTATAACCAAAGGTTATTCTCGGTAATATTATACCTGTGTAAACTTATGCAAACTCATTTTTAAAGGTATTTTAACAATGAATGATCGCAGTTATTTATTCATACATTCAATGTACTATTATTAATATACCATAGTTATATTTATTTACCTATTGATGACTAAAGACAATGTAGTTTATTTTGTATAGTAGAAATGATTGTATCTTAAAAAATTACTATCAATAAAATATTGATGATTCTATGCATGGTATTAATTCTTTTACAATTATAATTCCAGCCAAAACAGTTATTTGGATAAGCGCGATATACGAAAAATTTAATAATTATTACTGTAGAATGAAAAAATCATGAAATATATCAACAGATATTAAAATAAATATTTTTTAATACAACATAATATAATTCCAACATATAATTAAGTACGTCCCCTTGTAGTTACATACAAGGCGACGTATACTTAGGCGTGGACGTTCCACATTTGAAATGTAAGAGAGTTCAAGCATTTTTATATCTTTCAATAATATTTACGTACGTACAACAAATTAACTAAAGCTTACCGTGAGGCTGAGTTGTGTACGATTAAAGCTGTTAAAACATTTACAACATACCGTAAAATAAGTCAATGTGCTGTTGCGAGTATAAGTGTTTCCTACAAGAAAAAAACTTTGAAAAACAAAAGAGAGGGAATGAGGAAGTGGGAGACACTGGGTATATAGCCTGTAGTACAATCTAATGTAACTAGTTCGGCCAGGGGTACCTCATCGGTTGCTCCTCATAACGTTCCCTGGCACGGTTGGTCACAATCCTTACTCCCTCACAACTGACCGACTTCCGCCGGAAGTGTTCCTATGGGAGGAAATTACCTGGCCCAAACCCCGGTTCGCCGCACCGGTTGTGACCTCCATAGGATGAGCGTCACTGGTAACCCCTTCCGCCACGTGCGGTCGGAACACTCAGTTGCAGAAGGTAGCCATTTTGTTTGCTTATAAACCCATGCCGAGCCTTAGCTGGTGAAATTGTGGTGTTAACTTGTAAAATACGTAAGCTGATATATCTGACGTTATTTATTTTGTAGCATTACATTACAACTTCGCTTATATGTCATGCTATATCATATCATACATAAAACATGTTAACATGCATAACTATAATTATTAATGTAGACTTAACCAGATTCATGGTTCTATAGCGGAAGTTGGGCAACAATATGGCGTCGCCGACATTTCCTCCTTCATAAAATTAAATAAGGCATTATTTTTAAACGCAGATACATAATACAGTACACCCTACAGTGAATAATATAACTCGCCTTGATATACGAGAATTCATAATTTAAAATAATAAACACAGGTGGATTAAAACATTATTAGTTATTTTCTTTGATAAATAAATGCAATGCTTACCTACGATTTACATCGACGCAAATCAGCAAGTGGATCCATTCATTACATATAAACTATGTTGCCAAGTAATGTTTTGTTTACTGAGAAATGTATTATCTGTATAATTATATTCACAGTAGAACGATGCTAACAGTTATGCATAATGATGATAATGTTTGTCTTCCGTAATGCCTTGCTGGTTTGACTATGCATGTTAGTGATACAGAATGTCGACACTGCATGTACCACATGGCAACTAATGTAATGTACTACCAACAGTTGCGGTTCTAAAACAACATTACACACATGGCCTACCTTAAAGCAATTGTCTGTAGCAGTAGTGGCTCTCTTTTTGGCGTCTAATTGTATATCCCAATGTCTGATGACTCCCCAAACTGCAACATGTGCAGCTCATTCGAGACCAACTGTCAAACCACATAGAGCGTCAAATGTATATCGTTTGCTGAATATCATACGATACGCTGCACCCGACCCTAAACGCAGCATCCGTAAACACGTGAAGTTGTTCTTGTACTGAAAACCGGGAGAACTGCATTTCGACTACAACTGCACTTAAAATTCGACAAATCCATGCTTTCGATCGAACGCTTAAGGCATTTGTTTGTAGCAACTGCCATGTTCAACGCGACAGATGTTGCTAATTATACATTGTCAATTAGTGCGTTCTTGAGCGGAGCCAAGAACATACCATTGTCGGAGGCCGCACGTCAGTCTAAGAATGTCCACGGCAGTGAAACATTGCATTGTCTGTGTTAAACTGACAATGACACATGACAGGTATTACACACGGGCAAATCAAGTTTGCCTTGAATGGCACAAGTAGCTTCGCTGTTCTTGTCGAATGTGCAAATACCCATGACCGTACCGAATTGCGGCTTAATTAGAATGACGGGAGGGTTGAAAAGGATTGGTTGATGAAAGTATGGAGGAAGACGGGTGTAGAGGGACAGTGAGAAGGGAAATAGTAGAGGATAAAGAAAGTGAGGGAGTGGGAGAGGGAGACGGCGAAGGGCCGCCAAGCAGGGAGGAAGGGAGAAAATGTTAAGTATTTTTAAAGGGATGGGATGGGGAGAGGTAAATCAGAAGAGAGACAGACAAAGAGAGAAAAACAACCTCACAAACTTGTTCACTCTGACACATTGTGCATCAGAACGAAAACGGATTGCAGCGCTACTCATTTGTGCATTTCTTTCATCTATTTGCTAAAAATGGACACTGAACGGTTTAAATATTAATAATAATAATAATACAGTTTTTATATAGCGCTAATTCCCACATGACTGATCGTTGCTCTGCACAAGAAATATACTAAATGTATATTAATAAATAGAAATGCAAATTATATAAATTTATATAAATGATATTAATTTTTTGGTTTTAAGATGTACTACTAGTAAACCCTTGTATGTAAATTATATAAATTAATTTAAAATAAATTAAACACTGTTTTTAAGATGAATACTACTAAAACTAGGTACGTAAATTATATAAATTAATATAGAATTCAAACCTTTACTAAAACTGTGTACGTAAATATATATATATATATATATATAAATCTATAAATTAATCTAAAATATAAACACTGATTAAAACGTGTATGGCACTAAAATGAAATTCTAAAGCATTGTCCGTCATTTCAAAACAATTTGAATTAATTGAAATGTCTAATAAAAAGATATGCCTTTAAACACTTTCCATCAATACATAATGTCCCGGATGCATGAATGTTCACTATAATTTGTTCCACAATTCCTGCGCCAAATCACCAAGACACTTCTTTATAATGGTATTCTATATAAGGGATTAGATAGATGGGTGATATTAGCACTAACAAACAGTATTCTGATGATGTAGTGAGGGGGTAGAGGGAGGGAAGAAAGGATAAAGGAAGGAGAGGGAGAGAGGGGAGACTGAGGGGAGAGACTAACGGGAGAAAAAAAGAGCGTGCTTTTATGTGTAAGAGATTGTGTTGTGTGGGTATACTGTTGTCATCGTCACATTTCTTTTTTGTATTAATCTGCACCCTCCTTCCGAAGAAGACTTTATATTAGCATAGACATTACCGATAATATAAAGTTTCTTACTGATTTTTGAGCAAAAATATAGTATATTATCATCAAACACGTGCGCAGCGTACACTAACATTATCACGTCAGGTAATCTCTTGCATATCACCGGTGTGTCCACACAAAATGGGATCAGTTTGATATAGCATATATGATGCCGCCCATACGTTACCATTATAAATACTATTGGCAATGGTTATGCTTGACTAAGGTCACGTGCAGCAATTGATTGTCACGTACACAAACCGCAACGTAATGGTTTAGTAAAGTAATTTGATTTTATATCTATTTTTCATAAACCATTACTAATTCAAAATTGTAAAAGCAAGATATTTAAAATATTTAAGAATCGCATAATAATTCAGCCTGCGTCTGATCTAACACTTGATCGAAGGAAGCATAGACCTCTATTCCAACGAGTAATACAGTCACAGAAAAAGCACCTATTCCCCATATTTGTATTTACTGTTGGGGTAAAATGTAAAACACAACCAGATGATCGATGCTGCATAGGTTTTCTAATAGAAGTAAGCAATGAATGTAAATACGACACACACGTACACGCACACACCCCCACACCCCCCCACACACAAACTCATGATAAT
>OZ024863.1:37469537-37529537 GCA_964017155.1 Oasisia sp. SBJ-2009 | reverse complement strand
TAATGTTTAATTAAAATCTGGCGTATGTTCAATTGGGAATTAACACAGCAAGGCTTATTTGTATTTACCCAGAATAAAAAAGATACACACACATATCCATATACACACACGCGCGCGCGCACACACACACCACTTTTGATATACGATTAACTATGGGTTATTAGCTAAATTTGAGATAGGTATAGCTGAAACATGTATTGAGGAATTCATATTATGTCTCTAAAATGTCTATTGTGTATCTACCTTAACGTCTTTCCTTTTTGAATAAGACTTCAGTACTTCTGCTGTGTCTCTGAACAAATCCCCACTGGCTATGTCGAGCCGTCGGCCGGCTCCTATAACAGAAGAACAAAGTTGCATTACAGATTGGAAGAATCACTTTCAATGTTATGCTAAACACGTAGGCGTGGTTGAAATGCCCCCCCCCCCCCCAAGCATGCCACTATGTTCAAGTCCCTCGACAGATTTCTTACGCTTTGTATGAAGTTAGCTGAAGTAAGCTCTAAACTGATTTCGCCGTACCACCGATATGTACAGTGCATACACCTCCTCCACTCGCGACAGAACCCACGAGCTTCAAGAATCACATATAACCACTCTTCCAACCATTCTGTAGAGCCGCTGATCTTGATGAGCATGGCGTGGACATTGAAATAGTTTACACATTTATTTAAGATTTTTTTATTTCAGGCTGTGTGAGAGTTCAGTTCCCTGAGCAACACGTTGAATCCCTGGGGAGAGATTTAGTATGGGGTAAATACGTCACGTGTAGAATGTATCAATACAGAAAACTGTACCTACAATTTCCATATTAAATGTGCACATACATGGAGATTGTTGCTATCGGTTTTTATTAGTTTTTACAAAACTTATATTTATGTGAATGTTATAACTATTCGATAAAACTCACAATTGTACATATGATATTTGTAGTGTATTTATACCCTATTTTTAATAATTAATTTAATAACATATTCAGAAAATATCACGACTTATTTATTCATTTATTTAATTTATTTATTTGTATTACCCACTTATTTATTCTTTTATTTGTACCCCATAATTGCTGTAATGGTATTTTATGTATTGCACTCAAGCCCATGTATTTCTATTCGCATAATGTTTACTTATGACCTGATCCAGTATCCGTTTATATAAACACACTATGCATACTCACTCGTTATACATGTGTACAGCGTCAGCGACACGAAGCATCGTTTTGTTTTATTCGTTGTAACGCCATTCAGGATGACCCGGCGTGACTGGCCACGAGCACTAAATAAATTTAGGACCTGCAGCACAGCCAGTTTTTCAAACATCGTTCTCACGATATTCCTGCTTTTCGTACTGGTGCCTGGCTGCACAGTCAGAAAATTTACCTAAACGAAGAGAAGGCAAAACATCATCCATCATAATGATCAGGTCCACATATAGCATGTGCGCATTAAAAACAGATTTTACATAAATTATAATTAAATAGCATGCACGTACTACCTAATATTATCATCCTCGCGCGCCTGGCACATCCCTATATAACTTCAGGTGATTTCAGCCACACGCGACTCCATAAAAATGACTACATACTTAAGAAAATAACAAAAATATACTTATTATTACTGATGTATAAGGCTATTCCTTCGGGGGTTGCATTAGGTCGTGCAGCTTGCCTCCATCGCAAAGGTGTCCGCTCATCTATGTCCTGGAGCTGTGAGCTTGTTCTTAATAGAAACACAATAAATCAATCCTATAACATGATTTAAGATTACTTGCCTATACCCTCATATATTCTAATTTCCCATTAACCTTTGTGTAATTGCTGACCAGTTTTGGTGACCGGTGTTTTCGTGTGGTGGGACCTCGCCTATGGAACGCATTGCCCATTGACATCAAGTGCTGCAGAACTTTGTCGGCTTTCAGAAAGGCACTGAAAACGCACATTTTCAAAACATATTACTGCTGACATTTTAAATATTCAATGCCATTTTAGAAAATTTGTTTCAAATATTTTATCTTATCTTATTTTTTATTGAAATTTATATATCCCATCGTATGTGTTTTGCATGTAAATAGCGTATTATTTATTTTTATTTTTTTTCTTCTTCTTTTTTATCTGAAAGTAAATTTTACAGTTGTATTTATTATTATTAATATTAGTTTTAATACATAATGAATAGCTTTATATTTTATTGTACAGCGCTTTGAGCATATTTGAATATTGCGCTTTATAAATAATAAATATTATTATTATTATTATTATTATTATTAATTGGCAACGGTTTGTCTTTACTTTATATGGTAAAGTTATTGTGCAAATAATACACACACACACACACACACACACACACACACACACACACACACACACACACACACACACACACACACATATATATAATAAATTCATGCCACAAATATATCTTTGTTAAGCTAGAAATGTACAAAGGTTTACCACAAAATAAATGATTAAATAAACGTACCTTCTCCACTTGAGTAGCTGTGCTACTCTCTAAGTCCTTGTAACTGTCAATGTTGTCGAGAGGCAGGGAAACAGGTCACCTTCAGTGTTCCTGGCCTGCTCTTAAATGACTAGCAGATGGTGTCACTAGGGATGTAATCACTGAAGCCTCTCCATGGGTATCATTAGGCTAGGCTAAATTTAAGGACCCTGGAGTTCATTGACAGTTCAATCCAAATTTAACTATGCGAGAAAAAGGCTTTGGTGTAGTTTTCTTACAAAATATATACTAATATTGTATTTAATATATTTTCACAAACTGGAATTTCTTTGGGTGTTCGAACTGTTTCTTCTAAAGATTAGTTTTTTTCATATTTGTTTTTAAAAACACTTATTTTCAGAGAATATTATGTAGGTACACCCTTCGCTGTGTTTTAGTAGGCCCTATGGCGGACCGCGGGACAATCGGATTACAGTGGCGCACAGAATATATTGGAAACATTTAATAAATATAAACACATCTAAACTCGCCCAAATTATCTATAAATTATATTCATCACAATTAATGCGATAGGTATTAAATTAGTTTTGCATATATTCATATTTTTGAAGGATATACAAAATTATATTTACTGCCAAACCTTTGCTGCATAACGACAAGGCCTATCTTGGACGATATGTCTTGACTAATGCAGCTAGGGCCTCTTGTCATACTATCTTTTTTTTTTTTTTTATTGACCGTTCTTTAGGTAGGTTAATTTCCTCCTAAAAACCCTTCCCAATGTCAATAATAGTTCGCTATGATACTTATACAAATACACGGGCCGAGTTGTCTCTAGGAGGGGGCCGAGTTGTCTCACACTGGGCCTGTTTATTGCACCAGCCGCCGTGGCTAGCTGGCATTGTCGACTTATCAAACAGCATATATGCCTCTGCGTGGACTGTGACTAATGAGAACCCCTGCTGCTCTGGCACAATCAGGACATGAACGTGTCAGATGTCTGTCTACAAGTCAGATGCAGAAGATCAGGTAAACATTGTTTTTAATGTTGATGTTTTGTAATTTAAAACTACACCTAACTAGCGGACCCCCGGTTAATGCAGCCACCGGCCAGAATTGCACCGAGTTGTTGGACTGCACCGTGGCCACAAATTACCCTTCTCCGATGGCGCTGTTGACTCAGAGAGTTGATACAGCAGGTCGGCAGAAAGGCTATTGACAGATAACGCCAGACCACTCTTGATGTCTTTGTTCTTCGTAAATAAAATGATGTTTACTGTTCGTATGTTTTCTTGTTTCATGCTACATTCATCGACGGTTACCCTACCCAGAGGCCACCCGCCTTATACGGGCACTTTAGATGTGGTATAGCGCTGTGTGTAGCCTAGCTTCAGGTGTTTTTTGATCGTTGTATGTATGTATGTATGTATGTATGTATGTATGTATGTATGTATGTATGTATGTATGTATGTATGTATATATATTGTACATATGGTGTATTTAATGTGTTGCTGTGATAATATGGCTTATTACTACTGAAAGGCATTCGATTTATATGTGTAGTAAACATGAAATAATTTAATCCAAGCGTAATGTAATGTCACAGAAGTAGAACTTTCTAGCTGGTCGCCCAACTTTAAATAACATAAAACTGTACTTCAAGGAGGTGAAAGTGAATTGAATTTGTGTTCTCTAAAACACTTAAATTACTGAAGGTTGATTTGTAACCTGCAACTTGTTTTATAATCAAAGTCAAACTAAACTACTGAACAGCACACGCCTGAAACAATCTATACACTGCCCATTTGTGAGGGTAATTATCCTCCACTGCAGCTGTGAAAAGCACCCTCCTGGGAGAACGCAAATTAAACACACGCATTGATGTCAGCAGGAGTCGCAAAAGCAATAAACTTACCACTGCAATCATGACAAGAGCATGTCATTCGATCCACTAAGTTGGATAATGCATATAGGGAGAGATTGTTGTGATATGATAGTTTTCCTCACTGAGCAACATCGCAGGACTTGGGTTGTGTTCTCCTTTCTTTGCTGCTTTGTACCAGTAATAATTCGATAAGTTTTATCAGTATTAATGTGTGTGTGTTCGTGCGTGCGTGCTTGTGCGCGTGCGTGCGTGCAACATATTTCTTTGTTTAAATTATTTGCCTGCGTTACATTTGTACATTAGTTTCTTCTGTGTATTTAATATGTAGGAAACATAATATATTAGAATACACAACTGCTGAACGGAAATACACGTGATTCCCTTCCCCTACCCTACTCCCAAAAACAGAACCACCAATCAAAAAACACGAAATTCGTTGTGTGTACATTTAATAACTGTTTTAACAAAAATTTAATATATGAAGTACATTGCTTTGATACAGCACTCGTGTATGAGTAACTTGTATAAATGTATTTCCAGATTAACAATCCACAATGACAATACTTTCATCATTAGGCCTATGTTAAATAGCTAGTGCGTAAACAATCATATCTCGCTCGTAACCATAACAAGGAACAATGATTTCCCCATGAATCTATTTATCGTTGAGAAGTTCAAGCAAACCAGACACAAACAGCACGACTGTTATGTTTGTTCATCTGTTTGAAGGTACGAAACATTGTTAAAATAATTACTTACTGGAAGGTTGACAGTTGAACTATATCTAACGTCCCAACCATCTAGATGTTGGTGAGATCTATATCTGGCAGAAATGTAACACACCGGAATGACTGTGTTAGAAATGACAGTGTTTTCCTTCTACATGATGTTACGATTGGAATACTCACATCCTTAAATCGTCTGGCATCCTCACAAGACGTCACATTGCCGATATTATCGACAATGATTGCAGTTGTTGCATTGAAGGTACCGCCTTCTAATGTCTTCCTTTTCCTATCCAGTTTGTCCATTGCAAAGATACGTTGATTGTGAGACATATTTTTTGTTCTCCGGAATGTCTTGCTCTATCTGTTGCATGATGGTGGCACATTGTGACGTTAGCTGACGTTTAAGAGTGTTATAATTGATTCCTGTACCAAGTCTTTTATTCAATGTGATCAATGCTTTAATTGCTCCGTGTCTGGTTTTACACATGATATGCAGTGGCAATGCCCAGAGGGGTGACTATTCCTGAAACATGTTGTATGAGTTGCTGGAACACTATGAGTTTTTATTTTGTGTTGGTTCATCAACTGATATCCGTCCTGAGCTGTGAGCCTCTTCGCCCCCCCTGTGGTAATCGTGTTTTCGTGCAGAGAAGCATGGCAGTGAAGTTGAAGAGAGATATTGGAATCATCTTTTAAGCAGCAGCGAACGATACCTCGGTTGTCTGTTCACGTCTTCTCTCTCTCATGCACATATCAATACATGATTGTCTGGCTCCAAAATCCTGAACCTATCAAGAGCATCATCTAGGGGTACATATGATGCGCAAATGAACCCCAAACCGCAACTTTCGTTTAAAAAAATGCGCTTGCCGAACCTTTGTTACTCGTACCGCTAGAACCGTACCAGTTTCCCCAGTTAGACACGTGAATGAACTCGTGAATTAACGTGAAAACTCGTACCGCTAGAACCGTACCAATGTCCCCAGTTAGACACGTGTATGAACACGTGAATTCGCGTGAATACTCGTACCGCTAGAAGCGTACCAGGTCCCTCAGTTAGACACGTGAATGAACTCGTGAATTAACGTGAATACTCGTACCGCTAGAACCGTACCAGTTTCCCAAGTCACACACGTGAATGAACCCGTGAATTAACGTGAATACTCGTACCGCTAGAACCGTACAAGTTTCCTAAGTCACACACGTGAATAAACCCGTGAATACTCGTATCGCTAGAAGCGTACCACTTTCCCCAGTTAGACACGTGAATGAACACGTGAATTCGCGTGAATACTCGTACCGCTAGAACCGTACTAATTTCCCGAGTTAGACACGTGAATGAACTCGTGAATTAACGTGAATACTCGTACCGCTAGAACCGTACCAGTTTCCCCAGTTAGACACGTGAATGAACTCGTGAAATAACATGAATACTCGTACCGCTAGAACCGTACCAGTTTCCTCAGTCACACACGTGAATGAACACGTGAATTAACGTGAATACTCGTACCGCTAGAACCGTACCAGTTCCCCCAGTTAGACACGTGAATGAACACGTGAATTAACGTGAATACTCGTACCGCTAGAAGCGTACCAGTTCCCCCAGTCAGATACGTGAATGAACTCGTGAATTAACGTGAATACTCGTACCGCTAGAAGCGTACCAGATCCCCCAGTCAGACACGTGAATGAACTCGTGAATTAACGTGAATACTCGTACCGCTAGAACCGTACCAGTTTCCCCAGTTAGACACGTGAATGAACACGTGAATTCGCGTGAATACTCGTACCGCTAGAACCGAGCCAGTTTCCCTAGTTAGACACGTGAATGAACACGTGAATTAACGTGAATACTCGTTCCGCTAGAACCGTACCAGTTTCCCCAGTTAGACACGTGAATGAACTCGTGAATTGACGTGAATACTCGTACCGCTAGAACCGTACCAGTTTCCCCAGTTAGACACGTGTATGAACACGTGAATTCGCGTGAATACTCGTACCGCT
Source organism: Oasisia sp. SBJ-2009 (assembly GCA_964017155.1). Taxonomy (NCBI): domain Eukaryota; kingdom Metazoa; phylum Annelida; class Polychaeta; order Sabellida; family Siboglinidae; genus Oasisia; species Oasisia sp. SBJ-2009. The sequence goes on along the minus strand of OZ024863.1, from coordinate 37,522,464 downwards.
AGAACCGTACCCGTTTCCCCAGTTAGACACGTGTATGAACACGTGAATTCGCGTGAATACTCGTACCACTAGAACCGTACCAGTTTCCCCAGTTAGACACGTGTATGAACACGTGAATTCGCGTGAATACTCGTACCACTAAAACCGTACCAGTTTCCCCAGTTAGACACGTGTATGAACACGTGTATGAACACGTGAATTCGCGTGAATACTCGTACCGCTAGAACCGTACCAGTTTCCCCAGTTAGACACGTGTATGAACACGTGAATTCGCGTGAATACTAGTACCGCTAGAACCGTACCAGTTTCCCCAGTTAGACACGTGTATGAACACGTGAATTCGCGTGAATACTCGTACCGCTAGAACCGTACCAGTTTCCCCAGTTAGACACGTGTATGAACACGTGAATTCGCGTGAATACTCGTACCACTAGAACCGTACCAGTTTCCCCAGTTAGACACGTGTATGAACACGTGAATTCGCGTGAATACTCGTACCGCTAGAACCGTACCAGTTTCCCCAGTTAGACACGTGTATGAACACGTGAATTCGCGTGAATACTCGTACCACTAGAACCGTACCAGTTTCCCCAGTTAGACACGTGTATGAACACGTGAATTCGCGTGAATACTCGTACCACTAAAACCGTACCAGTTTCCCCAGTTAGACACGTGTATGAACACGTGAATTCGCGTGAATACTCGTACCGCTAGAACCGTACCAGTTTCCCCAGTTAGACACGTGTATGAACACGTGACTTCGCGTGAATACTCGTACGGATAGAACCGTACCAGTTTCCCCAGTTAAACACGTGACAGATCACGTGAATTCACGTGAAGACACGTACCAGTGAAACCGTACCAGTTCTGACCCAGTACGACACGTGTCAAACTCGTGACAACAGACAGAACACGTGTATTCACGTGAATACACATGAAAACACGTACTGGTGGAGCGGTACCAATTATGAACCAGTATGACACGTGTCAACTGGTTCAGAAATGGTTCCTTGTTTGCTGGGTAATTATGTACATACTATTTTTTGTAAATTGTTTATTTTATGTAAATACATGTATCATTGTGTTACACACTGCGTTAACCTCTCTGCAGTATATTTCATCCTGAGACAGCAACATATCAATGTCACAAGGTTCCCATATTATCACAAGGTTCCCATATGTCACAAGGTTCCCATATTGTCACAAGGTTCCCATATGTCACAAGATTCCCATATTGTAACAAGGTTCCCATATCGTCACAAGGTTCCCATATGTCACAAGGTTCCCATATGTCACAAGGTTCTCATATTGTCACAAGGTTCCCATTTTGTCACAAGGTTCCCATATCGTCACAAGATTTTCATATCATCACAAGATTCCCAAATTGTAACAAGGTTCAGGTATTGTCACAAGGTTCCCGTATTCCTTCCTGTGTCTAGACCACCCTGCTGAGTGCGTCTAGACCACCTTGCTGAATGTGTCTAGACCACCCTGCTGAGTGCGTCTAGACCACCCTGCTGAGTGTGTCTAGACCACCCTGCTGAGTGCGTCTAGACCACCCTGTTGAGTGTGTCTAGACCACCCTGCTGAGTGCGTCTAGACAACCCTGCTGAGTGCGTCTAGACCACCCTGCTGAGTGCGTCTAGACCACCCTGCTGAGTGTGTCTAGACCACCCTGCTGAGTGCAGAACTTACCTGTTCTTACCTGCGTTCTTTCCTTCAGGGAGCCCCTCCCTACCTGGACCAGCCCAGCCATCCGCCCCCACCCAGTTCTACCTCCGGGAGACCAGTGCCTACTTTCTATGGGGCTGGGGGTCAGGTAGTCGCCCCTCCCCCGGCTGACCAGCACTACGGGGTGGACATGACTGATGCCGGTCAACTCGGGTTTGACCAGCCAGGACTTATGGCCGGCCCCGGGTATGACCAAACCATGCCTCAAGTCACAACAGCTGGGGCCCAATATGGACTCTTGCCTAATGGAGGTAGGGGGTATTTCTTGATACTGCTTTATAAATATATAAATTTGTATACATTTTGCGTACACCTGTAGTTTAAAAAAATACTGCAGTTTTATGTTTTAGTGTCTATGACGATTTTAATGATCTTAATCTATTAGTATTTGTGATTTGTTTTTTTAATGATTAAACCTGCAAAGCGCCTTTGAGTAATTTTGGCTGAAAATGGCCCTATAAAGATGTTCATATTATTGTCATTATCATATTTTCATGATATAATTGGATTTCAAAAAGTTGACGTTATGTTGAAATTACAGGTGGGTGCAGTAGGTTGCCTGAAGGTTTTGGTAATTGTGAGAATGGAATGTACGACAGTTGTAGCTTTGTAAAAGAGGACCTGCAAAGTAGCTTTGACTGAGAGGTGCAGGGCATGTAGTTTTTAGCACAGCTGCACAGGCATGGTATATTTGCTGTTAAAACCTGGCTCTCAACATTGGGGACTGCGTATCCATCGTGAATCTGATAATCATGTTAATGTCAGTCCTGTCTCAATTTGGGACATAAAAGAACCATTGAGGACGACAAGTACCCTTGCAGTGACCACCCTCAGTGCCAACATAGAAAGGTCGGCTTGGTGTAAATGTTGTGAACAAGACTGATTAGTTCAATGAGACTTCATAGGATCATAACATTGTAACAACAACATATAATAATAATAATAATATTATTCATTATTTACAAAGCGCAGTATCCAAATATGCTCAAAGCGCTGTACAATAAAATATAAAGCTATTTATTATGTGTTAAAACTAAAATTAATAATAAATACAACTGTAAAATTAACTTTAAGATAAACAAAAATGTAGAAACGTTAAATTATTCATATTAAAACTGTTAATTAAATATTATATAGAATTAACGACGATGAATAAAATAAATAAATCAATAAATACATCAAACTAATATATAGACATATGCCGAAGGGAGGAGACAACGAGAACTTACGTGTTCTTTTCTCGCGCTGTTTGCAGCTCAGAGCACCACTGCGCCACCTGGTGGTGATTTATTCCAACCGAATCAACAACAATACCAGCTGAATCAACAACAATTCCCACAGAATCGACAACAATTCCCACAGAATCAACAACCTGTGTTCGTTCAGGCGCCTGGTGGATTCATGATTCCCACAGCCCAGGGAGCGACCCCTGCTCCCGGGCAAGTGCTCCAGCAGGGGGCTGGTCCCCAGGGGGCTGGGGTGACATTCGTGCCCCGGCCACTCCTGGGGGCCAGTACCTGGTGTCCACCCCCACGACCACCACCCCCATCGCGGGGCCAGGACAGGTGTTCCTGCAGGCGACACCAGATGGCAGGACCACTCACCCGGTGATGTTCAGCACTCCGATCAGTCCCGCGGCAGGTAAGTGTCATTGCCAACCTCGATATACACCAAGTCGTAATCTGTGCTTTTTTTGGACTTGTTTTAATCAGTGTTTATGTTTTATATTTATATATATATATATATATATATATATATATATATATATATATATATATATATATATATATATATATATATATATATTTCTTTCTGACTGTTCTCGCGGCTTAGTTTAATGTTTGTGTACTTTTATCGATATTTTATTTAACCTATTTATTATACATACATATATATATATATATATATATTTATTTAGCTTCAATAATTTGTGTTATTATATTTATATATATATATTTTTTTAATTGTTTATATATGTTACTAGTATATTTATGTTTTTCTTCTGGTGTGTATTTGTATTTTAGGATTTTAATGTATGTAAAGCGCCACGAACAATTTCAAATTGGATGTGGCGCTATATTAAATAAAAAAATTATTATTAAGCCTCATTGCCAACCTCGATATACACCGAGTCGTAATCTGTCAAACACCTGAGATAAAATCTCAAGTAATAAAAAAATTCTTTTTGCAGTAAATTTCCGCACTTGCGCATTCATATCATCTCAAAACAAAACTGATCTTTGCTTTACATATAGTGAAACCTGCCAATACGAGGATGTGCCAAAAGGATACTTCATAATGTGTCACTGTAATAATGTCCCAGTGATATTGCAGCAGCTGTTTCTGTTGTGAAAACATTCCTTGAATTTAATAATGTTTATTTTGTATAGTGTCATACCCAGAGAAATCATAGCACTTAACATAAGACACATACAGTAAAATAAGACAAATTTAACAAGGAGTTTTCGGATATATGAAAATGCACAGATTTCACCCACTGCGAATTGTGCAGATTCACTCAGCATTCAGTAAAAATATTATCATTATTCAGTTGTTACTCAGTTAAATATTTTTTTGCTCACCGCTATCAGCATTACAAGATACAGTTATAGTGTCAGTGCATGTGTGATTTATACCTTTCAAAAGGGTACTACCAGCGTCAATGATTGAGGAAGTCACATTGTTGATGACATGTTTTTCTGCAGGAGGATTATGTGAATAAACTACAGGAGACAATTCGCTCTCTCAAGTCTCAGCTGAGCCAATATGGGGTACGTGCCACGCAACTATGTGCTTTCATACTGTTTATAACATACAATAGTTTGTGCTAAGACTATATCTTAAAGCAAGGGTGCCATCTTCTCTACTCAGAATTAGCCGAGCAATAATTGGTAACGAGAAGAAGTTTGCTGCTAGAACGTGGCAAAGTTAAACATCAAAGTGTATTGCAGTTAAATCTGCTCAGCTCGGTGTTATTGCTAATCAATTTTGTTTTGAAATTAGATGTTTTATTTACAATTTGAACGTGTTGCAGGCGGAATCTTTCAAATTGCAAACTTTGTTCTGAGGTTATAAATGATCCAAACACAAATTGGCAGACAGTAAACCTTCAACACGCATGTTGTAGTCACAAGAACGTAATATTAAATGAATCATCAATTACAACCTGGAAGCTGGCACCATTGCTTTGATAACATTACTGTATTGTATTTACTATATTTCTGTGTGAAAGTGTCGCTTAACAGTAAGATTGCTTTGTTTAAATGTAATGAAATGTAGTGGAATATTTATTAAATATACTAAAATGTTAGTGTTACTGTTCCTTTAGGAGCTGTCTGCATCCGGCAGTGAAGAAAGTCGTCACGTTCTTTTTGTTGACGATATTGAAAGAAGAGCTCTAAAGAAACTGAAAGTGGAACTAAAGGTATGTGACAATGTGAAAGAAATTATGGATTGCCTGTGCTACAGTTTCTGACAAATTTAAAACATTTTATTTTATCGATACAATCTATATAGAAATGTTTTCCTTTGCTGAAGACACTAAACATAAAAGTAAAGTAAGAGTTTTAACCTTACTTTAAATGTTTAACTTGGCAATGGAGCAGTTAAGCTAAGTGCTTGCAGACATATTTTTAAAACACCTGAGATAAAACTCAAGTAATAAAAAAGGACTTTTTGCAGTAAATTTCCGCACTTTTGTGCATTCATGTGATGTCAAAACTGATCTTTGCATTACATATAGTGAAACCTGTCAACACCAGGATGTGCCAAAAGGATACTTCATAATGTGTCACAGTAATAATGTCCCAGGGATATCGCAGCAGCAATATCACTGTTTTGAAAACATTCGTTGAATGTGAGTTCTATAATAATAATAATGTTTATTTTGCATAATGCCATATCCAGAGAATTCATAGCACTTAACATAGACACATACAGGAAAATAAGACAAATTAAACAATATAAATACATAAATTAATGTTGTTAGTTTAAAAGTTAAAATAATAAATTATAATGTAAAATAGAGATATAAAAGAAGTTCAATTAATTAATTGCGACAAAAAAATGAATAAATTACAGCAAAATGCTCTAAGCCACCCTCCAGTGAAACCGGTGACTGTTCTCTGGGTCTCTAAGTCACCCTCCAGTGAGACCAGTGACTGTTCTCTGGGTCTCTAAGTCACCCTCCAGTGAGACCAGTGATTGCTCTCTGGGTCTCTAAGTCACCCTCCAGTGAGACCAGTGACTGTTCTCTGGGTCTCTAAGTCACCCTCCAGTGAGACCAGTGATTGCTCTCTGGGTCTCTAAGTCACCCTCCAGTGAGACCAGTGACTGTTCTCTGGGTCTTTATGTCACCCTCCAGTGAGACTGGTGACTGTTCTCTGGGTCTCTAAGACACCCTCCAGTGAGACCAATGACTCTTCTCTGGGTCTCTAAGTCACCCTCCAGTGAGACTAGTGACTGTTCTCTGGGTCTCTAAGTCACCCTCCAGTGAGACCTGTGACTGTTCTCAGGGTCTCTAAGTCACCCTCCAATGAGACCTGTGACTGTTCTCTGGGTCTCTAAGTCACCCTCCAGTGAGACCAATGACTCTTCTCTGGGTCTCTAAGTCACCCTCCAGTGAGACCAGTGACTGTTCTCTGGCTCTCTAAGTCACCCTCCAGTGAGACCAATGACTCTTCTCTGGGTCTCTAAGTCACCCTCCAGTGAGACCAGTGACTGTTCTCTGGGTCTCTATGTCACCCTCCAGAGAGACCAGTGATTGCTCTCTGGGTCTCTAAGTCACCCTCCAGTGAGACCAGTGACTGCTCTCTGGGTCTCTAAGTCACCCTCCAGTGAGACCAATGACTCTTCTCTGGGTCTCTAAGTTACCCTCCAGTGAGACCTGTGACTGTTCTCTGGGTCACTAAGTCACCCTCCAGTGAGACCGGTGACTGTTCTCTGGGTCTCTAAGTCATCCTCCAGTGAGACCAGTGACTGTTCTCTGGGTCTCTAAGTCACCCTCCAGTGAGACCAGTGACTGTTCTCTGGGTCTCTATGTCACCCTCCAGAGAGACCAGTGATTGCTCTCTGGGTCTCTAAGTCACCCTCCAGTGAGACCAGTGACTGCTCTCTGGGTCTCTAAGTCACCCTCCAGTGAGACCAATGACTCTTCTCTGGGTCTCTAAGTTACCCTCCAGTGAGACCTGTGACTGTTCTCTGGGTCTCTAAGTCACCCTCCAGTGAGACCAGTGACTGTTCTCTGGGTCTCTAAGTCACCCTCCAGTGAGACCATGGACCGTGTGTTGTAGGACCGCCGGGCTGAGTTGGAAGCCCTTGACCTGGCTGTGGGACGGCAGAAGTCTCAGCTCCACCACATGAGGGAGGTGGAGAGGGACTTACTGGGGAAGAGGGAGGATGCAGCCAGGGAACTCAAGGAGCTGAGGAGGAGCAACACGAAGACACGGCCACAGAGAAGGAGGTGGGTTGGAGAGGGAGGTGGGAGGGAAGGAGAGGGAGGTGGGAGGGAAGGAGAGGGAGGTGGGAGGGAAGGAGAGGGAGGTGGGAGGGAAGGAGAGGGAGGTGGGAGGGAAGGAGAGGAAGGTGGGAGGGAAGGAGAGGAAGGTGGGAGGGAAGCAGAGGAAGGTGGGAGGGAAGGAGAGGAAGGTGGCAGGGAAGGAGAGGAAGGTGGGAGGGAAGGAGAGGAAGGTGGGAGGGAAGGAGAGGAAGGTGGGAGGGAAGGAGAGGAAGGTGGGAGGGAAGGAGAGGAAGGTGGCAGGGAAGGAGAGGAAGGTGGGGGGGAAGGAGAGGAAGGTGGGAGGGAAGGAGAGGGAAGGAGAGGGAGGTGGGAGGGAAGGAGAGGAAGGTGGGAGGGAAGGAGAGGGAAGGAGAGGGAGGTGGGAGGGAAGGAGAGGAAGGTGGGAGGGAAGGAGAGGGAAGGAGAGGGAGGTGGGAGGGAAGGAGAGGGAGGTGGGAGGGAAGGAGAGGGAAGGAGAGGGAGGTGGGAGGGAAGGAGAGGAAGGTGGGAGGGAAGGAGAGGGAAGGAGAGGAAGGTGGGAGGGAAGGAGAGGAAGGTGGGAGGGAAGGAGAGGGAAGGAGAGGGAGGTGGGAGGGAAGGAGAGGGAGGTGGGAGGGAAGGAGAGGGAAGGAGAGGGAGGTGGGAGGGAAGGAGAGGGAAGGAGAGGGAGGTGGGAGGGAAGGAGAGGAAGGTGGGAGGGAAGGAGAGGGAAGGAGAGGAAGGTGGGAGGGAAGGAGAGGAAGGTGGGAGGGAAGGAGAGGGAAGGAGAGGGAGGTGGGAGGGAAGGAGAGGGAGGTGGGAGGGAAGGAGAGGGAGGTGGGAGGGAAGGAGAGGGAGGTGGGAGGGAAGGAGAGGGAGGTGGGAGGGAAGGAGAGGGAGGTGGGATGGAGAGGGAGGTGGGAGGGAAGGAGAGGGAGGTGGGAGGGAAGGAGAGGGAGGTGGGAGGGAAGGAGAGGGAGGTGGGAGGAATGGACAGGGAGGTGGGAGAGAAGGAGAGGGAGGTGGGATGGACGGAGAGGGAGGTGGGAGGGAAGGAGAGGGAAGGAGAGGGAGGTGGGAGGGAAGGAGGTGGAAGGGAATGAGAGAGAAGGAGTGGGAGGGAAGGAGAGGGAGATGGGTGGGAAGGAACTTGACCTTTTTAGTGAACATTGCTACAGATTTGAAAAAGGGAATGTTTATGTTTTGCAAGCATTTGTTATTATTTTACCTGAATTGGTGTAATTTTATGGGCAGAACTGTAATTTTGATATTTATAAAAATATTTATAATTATTCTAATTCTGTTTATCCCATTGCTAGTACAGTACATAATTTGTTAGGCACCATACATATATTCCTAATATAAGAACCATAATAATATAATACTTGTGCGTAGTGATACTATTTAATTTTTATTTTTCTATATTCCCCGCAACTGTCACATTTAGTCTTAACACTTTATAAACTGTGTACCTAGTTTATCCACTTTCAAATGAACATGGTATTTTCCATTGTCCTGTGATGCACAATACACTGTACCATTATCAGTAAAAACAAAATGTGCTATTTCAATCTTCCCCACAGAGAGTTCCTAGATGGCACCACCATCTACGATGTTAATGAGTCGGACTACGTCTATGAGTATGACCCAAGGTCGCGGCAACCTCGACCCGACTGTCTCAGCGATGAGATCAAGTGCCTTGAGGCCACGCTCGCAAAGCGAAAGGCGGAACTGCGAGAGGCCGACCGCCTGCTTCTGGAGTGTGAGGCTGACCTGATTGATGCTCGCAAAGAGGTGAGAGGTCACTCACAGCAGTCATGTGATCTGTCTCGTGTGTGATGTTGTAGTCTGCAGTGACAACGGTGTCACACACACATACATACACACACACACACATTCACACACACACACATACATACACGCACACATGCACATACACACACACACTTATGTACACACACATATATATATATATATCCACACACACACATACTAGTGCTGGTTCGATACCAAAAATATCGAAGTATCGCGATACTTGCGAAAGTTCGATACCGATATTTAGTGGTATCGCGATACTTCGATATTTTTGGTATCGAACGCCCACTATTCGATACCTTCGATACCTTCGATACCTTCGATACCTTCGATACCTACGATACCTTCGATACCTTCGATACCTTCGATACCTTCGATACCTTCGATACCTTCGATACCTTCGATACCTTCGATACCTTCGATACCTTCGATACCTTCGATACCTTCGATACCTTCGATACCTTCGATATTTCGATACTCGACATCGAGTCCATTCGACGAAGTCGATGCGAAGGCGCAACGTCGTTGTTTACGGGAGCTATCACTACAGCGTTTCGCAGCCTAAATTGACTTAGGCGTGGTTGTTTAACAAATAATATAACATAAAATGTGAATTGTTTTCTAAAACTTTATTGTAGAATTAGTCTCTATAATAACTGTTTTCTGTGTGCTATCTTAGCGTAGGTCAGACTTCGCTTAGCCTCGTTACCCAAACCAAGGTTCGTACGTGACGCTCTCGTTTGGTGGCAGTACCATGCCATCTTTCTCCCTACTTTATTTACGGTTACGCGTACAAAACGACACATCCTACTGTATTTGCATAGAGTGTTTATTGCACGCACTAGTATTTATGAAACTAGTTTAATAATAATATTATTAATATAAATATTTATTCGAGCGCGATGCGGAGGTTATGTTTATCCGGGTTCCGTTTGGTGGCGCCACCATTTGCCGTACACGATGCCCACAATCAAGGTGAACGACAACAAGTCGCAACGTTCATCGCTAATAATTTGGCAGTTTTCCAACAAAGAGTGTCTGCTGTGCTAGAGGCGTCTCAAAGATAGCGGGGGAAATACATCGAATTTGACGAAACATGTCACCATTCAAGAAGCTATCAAAACGTGATGATCAACTTTCATCGTATGGCGTCGTCGACGTCGTGGACAACGTCGCATTGGCTTTGGGCTTGGCTTTGCCATTGTCATTGACTCGAGAACGTATTCTATCGAAATATTCGACAGTGACCGAGCAATGGACATCTAGTTATAGTCGAAGCGAATCGCCATCTGTTGCCGAATCTGCTAAGAAACTGCGGCAAACATCGCCAAGAAGTGACATACACGACGTGACTGATTAACGATGACGATGTGCTTACTGCATCTACTGTCACTCTCACTGTGACACTGCCAGTCACTGGCACTGGCCAAACAGATTCACCACTGGCAGAGCCAGAGGTAGAGGAAGAAACTGACCGGTTCTTGAAAACAGTTGCAAAAACATTATGATTACGTGGTAATTTAAGTTTTATATAAAAAATAATTGGTGTGAACTGGGAAGTGCAATTGTAATTTTTATTAATATTTTTTCTATTATTAATTAGTGTTATTTTATTGTAATCGTCTATACAGTTTTGATGCTAAATCACAATTATCTTTACGATACAATTAATTATAAAACAGTTATAACAGTGAGTGTGCAGCTGTGCTGGCAGTGGCACTATTATAAGTGATAGGTGTATTTATATTTAATATAATAATAATAACATATTATTTGTATGTTATGTTTCAGCTGTATTTGTTGATGGTCACTTTATGAGACACATTGAATTGAAATTAAGCTGCTATATTATAGTGTATTTACAAACAGCTGGAGTGAAGTACTGTTATTAATTAAAAATAATTCAGTGCAATTGATGAATTTATTTGTCACTAGGTATTTTATTGCAGTTGTCTTTATTGTTTTAATTTTATATTACATTTACCTTTTAGTTTTACAACAGTAATCAATTATATTGAAACTGTTGTTTGTTTACTTACATAAAATGAAAATTGCATTTTAATCATTGTTTGCATGACTATAAAATTATCACATATTTCCCTATTTGTAAATGAAAAATTGTGTGTGTTTCTGTGGCATTAGTCTAAGTGGATAATAGTGTGTTTCTTTGGAGATCTCTACTGTACTGAATTACACTTACAAGGTAAATTTTGAGTATCGAATAAAAATCTGGTATCGATTGATATCGAAGAATTCTGGTATCGAACCAGCAATATATCGATTGGTATCGAAGAATTCTGGTATCGAACCAGCACTACTTTTGTTGCATACTGTTTCTACTGGGAACTGTGTTCTATGTGAATATTAAACTTACAACGTAAGTATCGAGTATCGAGTATCGAACAAAATTCAGGTATCGATCAGTATCGAACAAGACCTGGTATCGAACCAGCACTAACACATACACACACACACACACACACACACACACACACACACACACACACACATACATACATACATTCACACAGACACACACAGCACAGACTCACATACACACACTTACACATACACACACACACGCTTAGACTCACACACACACACACACACACACACACACACACGCACGCACGCACGCACGCACGCACGCACGCACGCACACACACACACACATACACACTCACTCACTCACACACACACACATACACACACACACACATTCACACACACACACATACATATACGCACACATGCACATACACACACACACTTATGTACACACACATATATATATATATCCACACACACACATACACACACACACACACACACACACACACACACACACACACACACACACACATACATACATACATTCACACAGACACACACAGCACAGACTCACATACACACACTTACACATACACACACACACGCTTAGACTCACACACACACACACACACACACACACGCACGCACGCACGCACGCACGCACGCACGCATGCACGCACACACACATACACACTCACTCACTCACACACACACACACACACTCTCTCTCTCTCACACAAACACACACACACACTCACTCACTCACTCACACACACACACACACACACACACACACACACACACACACACTCACACACACACACACATACATACACACACACACACACACACCAGAGGATAGCATTAAGTGCCTCTGGATACTAACAAACCACCACTCTCCCATCCTTAGCCATAAGCCGTTTGTGTCCTGGCTAAGCAGACCCTGCGTCAGTTTGAGGAGGCACGTGCGTCCCTCGCGTCTGCCCTCACAGACAGCGAGGAGCTGGAGAGACGGGCCCACGAGGCGGGGGTGAACCTCGTGAGGGCTGAGGACCAGCTGCGATTGATGCAGAGGCAGAACAACGACCTCACGGACAGCGAGAGAATGCTCAGCGAGATTGAGGCGGTAAATAATAATAATATAATAAAAATAATTCCGTTGCTTTATATAGTGCTTTTTAGCTAACAAAATATCAATCAAAGCGCTTCACATTAATACGATGTGTTCACTAAATCTAAAATATAAATTAACTAAACACATAAGGTAAGATAACAATAAATGAGCTAAGATAAATAAGTAAATAAACTAAGATCAATAAAAACACATTACTATGATGTGTTGACCAAATCTAAAATATAGACTAATTAAATACATAAGGTAAGATCAAATTAGTAATCTAATTTAAATAAGTAATGTAAGAGCAATAAGTAAGTAAAAATAAATAAATAAGCTAAGATAAATAATTATAAAACAATAACTTAAAACTGTAAATATTTCTTTTTCTGTAAATGTCTTTGTCTTCTTATTAATTGGCTGATATTGGAATTGTAATAGCATCACCTCCTCGTGTCATGGTTCACTCGCCTTCATCTGTGTTCTCTCGCTTCCTTGAATTATTGGCTTCTGATTGGTAATACATTTGAAAAAACTCACAAAGAGATTTTTTTCCAATTGACACATTTAGTTATAATTCATCCCGACAGGTGGCGTCACTGTTGGGGTCTGCCATTGTTTGCTGCGTGCAATGTTGTGATTGATGACTCAAAAGTGAAGTGGTCATAACAACAAGCTAATCCTGACCTCAATAAGTCATATCCCAGTAATCCAGAAAACATGGCACGCAAACGTCTTTTGAAGGAATAAAATTTCCAAACATTAGTACATCCTGCTATATGCATGAGAGCTATAGCTGAAACACTTGCAAATCCAAAAACGTAGAGGTCAAAAAATTTGGATTAACAAAATTCATCACAACACAATTACACTACTTTCCAGTAAATTTTTTAATAATAAAACCATTTATAAAGCACCATAAATCCAAGTTACCTTGTTCGAAGGCGCTGTTACAACAAATCATAGAAAGAAACTAAAAGTAAAAAATCATACAAATATAGCATCAAATATCGAAATAAATTATCATAAAAATACACATACTTATAATAATTACAAAATTACTTATAATAATAATACATATTATGAATGTAAAAGTACTAAAAGCAGCTCAGAATAATAAATAAATAAGTAAATCCTAAAAACTTGAAATGTACGTCAATGTTCATGAGTAAAAAGCTCTTTTGAATAAAATTAACAAGTTTTAAGGAGTAGTCATAAAAGATATTGTACACCTATCAGTACATTTCTTGTGCATGCTAAGCACTGTCTACATGTCTCAGTTCACCTCTCATGCTTGCAGGTGATAGCACAAAAAGATGATGAGTTCCAACAAGCAGACGTGAAACTGAGATTAGCCACACAAAGGTGGGTGGATTAGACTAAGACTGATGTCACTGTAAGCTTAGACGATTGTCACCAAGTCATACAGGTGACAGGTATGTCAACAAAGCTGACATCAATCCTGTATTCTGGCCATCTGATATTGGACACAGGGTCATTTAGAGAAAGAAATCTCACACAATTCAAATGAGACGCTTAGTCTTAATAAAGAGGTTAACATCTATTTAATTAACAATCTAATCAGACCAGTAAATGTCATATAAACATATACCTTTAATATCAATATGTAGATGTTTGTTGCTTATAGCAAGGGTACCAGCGCCCAGGTTTTATGTTTGTCATTTAGTATTACATTCTTATTACTACGACATGCATGTTGAAGATATACTGCCTACTAGTTCGTGATTGGTTGCTTTATTAAGCTGGAACAATGCTCCCAATTCGAAAGATTCCACCTGCATCATGTTCAAATGTAAAACAAAACCTCAAGTTTCAAAACAAATTGCCAATATTGCTGAGGTGAACATACTTAGCCGCAATAGCCTTTGATGTTTAACTTTCCCACGTTCTAGACAGTAGACTTCCCGTTACAAATTACTGTTTGGCCAATTCTGGGCAGAGGACCCTTTAGCCAAGCCCAGTGGGAAACTAGCTGATCTTGTTGCAGATTGTCGGATATGGAAGCGTCAATTTCCCGAGCAGAGAATGAGCGCAGAGAGAAACTATCTCTAGCACAGGAGAGTGACGACATCTTGTCAACGAAATGACTTGAGCTGACCTTATTAACTCAGCAGGTAGGAGTACTTGTGTCACATGACATACCAAATAAGATCAAATATGACCATGGATAATACTGTTGTCAATTAGGTTGGCCTCAAGTTGGATTCATTGATATATTAATAATTTCAGCATGTCCGGTTTAAAAAAATCATCTTTATAACAATTGTTAAAAGAATCATTAGATGATAGGTTATCCTGTCATATTAGGGCACATGGGGGCTAGAATATCAAATAATCATTCTACTGCTCTTGTACAATTTTGTGTAATCCACATTGCCTGAATTCACTTAGTTGTATGAAAGAATACCTGGCTATAGACATTGGCAATTGTGAATGGTCAATCTTTTTGCACTAATTTTAGCATGGCTGAATACTTAGGAAGACCAAGACTGTGCAGATGAATGTTCTGTCAGGAAAGCACAGAGCAGTATTACAAACTGGTTACCACACTATATAAGAACCTACCTTTGCTTTTCACCTGCGCAATAACTAAAAGTCAGGAGGAACTGGAGCAGCTCCACAGAGAGCTGCGGCGGAGCAAGTCGGACCTCCAGTTGCTCCAGGAATCAACGGAGAAACGGCGGCAACAACTCGACTCTCTTGACACGCAGCTTGAGCAGGAAATAGCAAGTCGCAGGCTCGAAATTAAGGTATGACATCTTCTTAGAGGTATTTCATAATTTTATCTCAATTTTTAATATTAGTACATAATAAAAAGTGTAGACATCTTATATTCTTCTTCTTCTTCTTCTTCTTCCATTAATGGCCACCGGTCAACTTGCTGACCATTATTGGCATTGGTTTTTTTGAGTTGTCCTTCTCTAGAATTAGTGAATCCACTACAGGTTACACATTTATTTACCCCCTGTGTGGGATCTTTTACTTCCCCTGGCATAGTTAGAAGGGACCACCGACTTTTAGTGTCTCTTCCGAAAGACACAGGCAAATGTGGGGTGAACAAAATTGCCTAAGTTTTTAAACAGCGGTAGGTGGGATTGAACCCCCGTCCCCTCGATTGACAGTCCGGCGCTCTACCACGCAACCACCGCTCACCACTGTTGTGTTGATATCTCCTTCTGTGTTCTTCAGGTGGTCGAAGACAAACTGACCGATTTGAAGACAAAAAGGAAACTGAAAGAGCAGGATCTTAGCTGGGTGAGTGGTCATCTATATATCACTGACCAGTCATTTATGCTAAGTTTGATGCATTTTGTATCAATGTTTGGTTGAAAGCATTAATAGAAAGTAACATTGAAGTGAACATGCTTATCAAGCATGGTACTGATGTCTAGAACAATCCCATGGTGCAGTGCAAGAAGACGTATTTGCACTTTTTATGGTAACCTCTAATGTTTGAATTGGTTTTTACCATGACTAATGTTAGTGTTAGAAGTAATGTCAAAATGTTGTTAATAAATGTACGTAAAGTTTGTGAGTTGGTACTGCATTGTTTAATTTGTTTTACATTAAAATAGTCTACAAAATTATGTTATACATGTGTAGGTAGTCCTGTGTGCATGGCTCTGCATGCATACATGCGTTTATTCTGCAATAAACCATGTTTAAAATTTGGTTTACAGCGTGAACTTTGTATGGTCGGAATATTAAAACTGAGAATGCTTTCTCAGGTTAACTAAATATATTTCTGCAGGCTATGTATTATAAAAATGTTTATTCTTATATTAAAAATATTTAACAAGTAGATGAGAAATAGAGAGATTCATTTTAAAATATTGCTCTTGTGGAGGAGTAAGTGGAGCAGTAACTGGAGAAATAAGTGGAGCAGTAAGTGGAGCAGTAATTGGAGCAGTAAGTGGAGCAGTAACTGGAGAAGTAAGTGGAGCAGTAAGTGGAGCAGGAATTGGATCAGCAAGTGGAGCAGTAAGCGGAGCAGTAAGTGGAGCAGTAAGTGGAGCAGTAAGTGGAGCAGTAAGTGGAACAGTAAGTGGAGCAGTAATTGGATCAGTAAGTGGAGCAGTAAATGGAACAGTAAGTGGAGCAGTAAGTGAAGGAGTAAGTGGAACAGTAAGTGGAGCAGTAAGTGGAACAGTAAGTGGAGCAGTAAGTGAAGCAGTAAGTGGAGCAGTAAGTGGAGCAGTAATTGGAGCAGTAAGTGGAGCAGTAAGTGGAGCAGTAAGTGGAGCAGTAAGTGGAGCAGTAAGTGGAGCAGTAAGTGGAACAGTAATTGGAGCATTTCACTGAGAACACACGAGGAAAACAATCACATACAGACCAAACGTTGTTGTGTTTCACGACAGGATGACAGCGAGCTGCAGGGTGACACGAGCGACGTCCAGGAGTTGACGACAGAACTGGAGCATCTGACGCGACAAGTGGAGCAGGCTAGAGCCAAGTTGGTGGAGCGTGAAGCCGAGAGGACGACAGCTGAGACGGCTGTTGTGAAACTGAAGCGAGAGGAGGTTCAGCTGGATGAGACCCACCGAGGTCTGCACAGTCAGGTCCACCAACTGAAAAGGTGATGTCTTGTGACTTCAGCAGGGCCCGTACGGGGCCTTGAAAGTCTTGAAAAGGCTTGAATTTGATTGGACCAAATTCAAGGCCTTGAAATCGTTGAATTTTATAAAGTAGTCTTGAAAAGTCTTGAATTTAATTGTGGTCAATAAATAATTTGTTTGACTAAATTGTCATGACAAACTAACAGATGTAGGCCAGTGGCAGTCGGGTGGAAGGGAAAGCCAACGCACAAAAATAACTCGCTGTTCTTAGTCGAGTAAGGTGAGGCGAGGGTGATCTCCCTGGCATGCGATGGTGATCTCCCCGGCATGGGAGGGTGATCTCCCTGGCATGCGAGGGTGATCTCACCGACATGCGAGGGTGATCTCCCTGGCATGCGAGGGTGATCTCCCCGGCATGCGAGGGTGATCTCCCTGGCATGCGAGGGTGATCTCCCCAATATGCGAGGGTGATCTCCCCGGCATACGAGGGTGATCTCCCTGGCATGCGAAGGTGATCTCCCTGGTATGCGAGGGTGATCTCCCCATCATGCGAGGGTGATCTCCTCGGCATGTGAGGTTGATCTCCCTGGCATGGGAGGCTGATCTCCCTGGGATGCAAGGCTGATATCCCCGGGATGCGAAGCTGATCTCCCTGGCATGCGAGGGTGATCTCCCCGGCATGTGAGGCTGATCTCCCCGGCATGCGAGGCTGATCTCCCCGGCATGTGAGGCTGATCTCCCCGGCATGCGAGGCTTATCTTGCGAGGCTGATCTCCCCGGCATGCGAGGCTGATCTCCCCGGCATGCGAGGCTGATCTCCCCGGCATGCGAGGCTGATCTCCCCGGCATGCGAGGCTAATCTCCCTGGCATGCGAGGGTGATCTCCCCGGCATGCGAAGCTGATCTCCCTGGCATGCGAGGGTGATCTCCCTGGCATGCGAAGGTGATCTCCCTGGTATGCGAGTGTGATCTCCCCAACATGCGAGGGTGATCTCCCCAACATGCGAAGCTGATCTCCCCGGCATGCGAAGCTGATCTCCCTGGCATCCGAGGGTGATCTCCCCGGCATGCGAGGCTGATCTCCCCGGCATGCAAGGGTGATCTCCCCAGCATGCGAGGCTGATCTCCCAGGCATGCGAGGCTGATCTCAGTCATATTAACACTTACTGTGAAACTTCAAATTGAGATGATTCAGTCAACTTGAACATACTGATCAATTTTAACCACATCTCTTAACCCTTTTCTTCTGTGGTTGCAGAACGGAGCAGCAGATTGAGGAGAGAGTGAAGAGCAGAAGGTGAAAGTTGGAGCGTCTGGACGGAGAGCTGCGGCAGATTGAGGCTGCCCTGGATGAGGGGAGGGACAGGAAGGGGGCTGTGGATAGGGACCTGACCACAGTCAGAGCCAGTGTACATGGTGAGACACCTTCACTGATATTGTAACACTAAATGTATGTGCATTGCTTAAGAATTTATTTTTAATGTCATACACGTTTTAATCAGTGTTTATGTTTTAGATTAATTTATATATATATATATATATATATATATATATATATATATATATATATATATATATATATATATATATGTGTATATATATATATATATATATATATATATATATATATAAATCTAAACCTATATATCTAAATCTATATATATAAATCTATATATATAAATTTACATACAGAGTTTTAGTAAAGGTTTTAATTTCAGATTAATTTATATAATTTACATACCAAGTTTTAGTACTATACATCTTAAAAACAGTGTATAATTTATTTTTAATTTATTTTTATAATTTACATACAAAGGTTTACTAGTGCATCTTAAAACCAAAAAGTAATATGATTTATATTAATTTATATAATTTATATTACTATTTATTAATATACATTTAGTATATCTCTTGTGCAGCGCATGGATCCGCCTTGCGGGAATTAGTGCTATATAAAAAACTATAATAATTTTGTGAGATACCTTCACTGATATTGTAAAACTAAATGTATGTGAGATATCTTCACTGATATTGTGAAACTAAATGTATGTGATATATATTCTCCGATATCGTAAAACTAAATGTATGTGAGATATCTTCACTGATATTGTAAAACTAAATGTATGTGAGATACCTTCACTGATATTGTATAACTAAATGTATGTGAGATACCTTCACTGATATTGTAAAACTAAATGTATGTGAGATATCTTCACTGATATCGTGAAACACTTGGAGATGAGATATCTTCACTGATATTGTAAAACAAATTGGAGGTGAGATATCTTCACTGATAGTGTAAAACAAAGTGCATGTGAGATATTGTCACTAAAACTAAGTGTAGGTGACATATATTGTCACTGATATTGTAAAAATAATTAAGTGAGATCCATCATTATTATTGAATAGTAGTAGCTATGCACTGTATTATTTTTATATTGTAATCTGCAAATTGGTGCATAATATACATACAGTGTATTATTTTATATATTTTGCTACAGATGTGATTGTTATTATAGACATGTCGCTTTGACAGTTTGTAACATATTTCAGCCCGAATATTTCCAAACAGATTCGTGAGTTTTTGTGGCGAAACATTTCAGAGCACACTGGTGAGCTGGAGGAGCTCCACTCTAGTCTACAGGCAGCTGAGAGCCAAGTGGAGCTACTGGAGCAGGTAAGTCGACTCCAGCAATGAGATGCTCTTGACACATCATAAGATATTGACAGCAACTAATTCGTCTTTGCACCAATTCAGCTGTGTTCGTCTCAACTCTAACAATGTTACTAAATCTATCTTAGCAATGTCTCGTCAGTTCATTTTCATTAGCTTAATTAATTGTTCTACCAAAAAATAATTTAATTGACTGTCAAAAGTGGATTTTTTGCATTAAAACACAATACAATTATGCATACGTTTCTGTGCTGGTGTTGATGACTATTAAAAAAAATTAAAAAAATGGGTTGAAGGCGAAATGTTGGCAAACTTTTGGCCTTTAGCTACTTACCAGATGTAAGGAGGAAAAGAAGTTGTCTGACCATACAAAAAACAAACCTGCACGTTTTTATCAATTTGTTTCATCACTAATATTTGTTACTAATAACAATTATTATGTCTAATCACTAATATATGTTTAACTACTAATGCATACTATACATTTAGTACTAATGTCACTCATAACTAATATAAACTTTTTTCTGGGAATACTTCATTTCTGATTCCTAACATTAACTTTTTGTTACAACATTTTTAATTTGTGTATTTACAAAAAAAATATAGTCTTGCATGATAAACATTTGAAACTATCGTACAGATATTTCTGTAAAATATACATTTTTATAATGCCAAAATTGTTGGCAAAATATACAGCAGAATGTCTCATAGCTGCACGTTTCTGGTGCCCTTTTTTCATGGATCTGGTTGCTAGGTCATGTGGTTGGTTTAGATAATGATGTTGATTCAGTCATTAATTTTTGTGATGCGAACCAACTTCTTTCAGATGTTAACGACAGTTAACTCCAGCTTTTGTCAAGTATCCAGAGAACTTGCTGCGAAAGAGTGTGAATTGCGTTATGCTACTGACAATGTTGAACGTGCGAAGGTAGCTTGTCCGTACTAATCCTGTGCATGCCTGCCATGTCATTTACCACAATCTTTGGCACCCTCTAGTGGCGATAGTAATTCACATTGTCTCCAATCATTAATCATTTTCAAAGCAGATATTTGTGTTTGTTTTCATTGAGTGTAACAAGGAAGCACATAAGAGCATGGATACATGCCATAATTAAAGATCCCTCTTAAATTTCATCTTTAAACCTATTGCATTTCAGATTAATGGTGAGCTGGGTAATTTGATCAACTAAGTCATTTGACTTTGGTGAAACAATTGGACAAACACCTATTTTTAACTGGGTACAGTCATGTATTGGCGAACAATGGTAAAAGTGGAGTGGCTCTATATATATAACAGCATAAAAATATCAACACGCAAGCTATTTGGCCTAACAACAAAGTTTGTTCACTTTGTTCAATGATTTTAGCAATGCTTTGAAACTGGTCTTGTGATTCCGTTGTCAACAAACATAGAATTTATGTTTTGAAAATGATCTGTGGCGATGATCCCTCCTGCCTTGAATGCACCTTGAATGCCGTCTTTCACAACCTGTTTCTGTCTTCACAAGCTGCAGCATACTTCAGTACGTCTTAGTTGACACATTTAGATGTACACTTTCTTTATAACACATCAACATTGTTTACCAAATTATTATATTTAAATACACATTGAATTAACTTCATGTGTACTTGTTTCTGTTCAGCTTATATGTTGTTAATTGCTTTATTCATCCACATTCGTTGGATTTTAATACACACATATTCCTTGTGCTACCAACACACGCTGATATCATAGCTTTATGCAGAGACCCGTTCACCCGTCATTTGGATGGGTAAAACCTGTTGTGGACGGGTAGAAATATGGGTGGACTGGTGGTCGTCGGGTAAAAGAATGAAGTAAAGAGCAAAAAAGGTGTCAGTCGTGGCTTGAAAATAGGTGCCACTTGTCTGTTTTTAGTTTTTTTCAGGTCGTAAAGTAAATCTCAACTGGTGTGTGTGTGCGTGTGAGTGAGTGAGTGAGTGAGTGAGTGAGTAGTGAGTGTGTGTGTGTGTGTGGTGTGGGTGTGTGTGTGTGTGAGTGAGTGAGTGAGTGAGTGAGTGAGAGTGAGTGAGTGAGTGAGTGTGTGTGTGTGTGTGAGTGAGTGAGTGAGTGTGTGTGTGAGTGAGTGAGTGAGTGAGTGAGTGAGTGAGTGAGTGTGAGTGCGTGCGTGCGTGCGTGCGTGCGTGCGTGCGTGCGTGCGTGCGTGGGTGTGCAGATGTTCCTCAAGTGTCCTCACTGACCTGTCCAGTCTGATGAATCAGTTGGAAAGATTCACTCATGACGAGGTTTTAAATTAGATTGTGCAATTCTAATTACTCGTTGAAGTGCCAAGAGTGAACTTTGAACCTGTCTGTCTTCTCCTGGCCCTGGCTCCTGTCTGTCTAGTGGCGTGGACACTGGTCCCCACTCCTCTCTCTGTGTCCCCCTGGTGGCTAGGGAAACCACTCACTCATATCCCACGCTTGTACAAAGGCAGGTGGTGATTAGAGCCTGCAAACACGTGTTATCACTGCAGTGGGTAGTTTACGTAATTGATGCCATGCACATACACACATGTGTGCATGCATGCATGCATACACAGGCACACACTCATGCACACATACACACATACACGCACACACACCACACGCACACACCATAGACACACACACACACACACACACACACACACACACACACACACACACACACACACACACACACACACACAAACTCATGATAATTATGTATTCTATTATTTATATGTGATTTTGCTCTATTTGCTTGCTTTTATTGGGGCTATTATTTCAATATAGTAACACTGTGTGGAGTGTTACCACATGTCACATGACCTGTGCATCACTGGTGTGTTTCAGATGGAGGCTGAGAGACAACAGAAGACTCAGGAGAACTTTGTTGGACTCGACGAGAAAGTCCAGAATCTTGGTGGGGTAACACAAGGCGCGGGTTCAATTCAATTCACTTGTTTATTTATTAACTTCAGTAATGCAATTAATTTAATTTAAGTCATTAACTTTATACAACAGTTTAATGTGATTACATTTAAATTCATAATCAACTCTCGGTTAGGTGCATATCTAAAATTTATTATTTATGAATATCAGACATTCTGCGTTTATGATATCGAGGTGTTTCCTCTTTTTTCAGTTAGACTCCAGTCACTAGACCATGTAATTGTTAATGGGAGGGAAGTGCGGGGGTGGGGGGGCAATGAGATTGACTGGTTGTTCATCCATTTATCGTCACTTTGGGTTATTTACTGACAGTCTTGTAAAGACGTGTTTGTCTGTTGTGTTCTCAGCGTGAGAGATTGCCAAGAGGGATGCTGAGAAGGATGAATTAATGACAGCCTTGTCAAGGTCATGCGAGGAACTCACCAGTTTACGAACACAGGTTTCCATGATAATGAAACATTGGCTGCTTAGTAACCACATACATTAGTTCAGGTCTCCATGGTAACGAAATGTTGACTGCTTAGTAACCATAGACATTAGTTCAGGTCTCCATGCGTTGACTGCTTGGTAACCAAATACATTAGTTTAGGTCTCCATGGTAACAAAACGTTGACTGCTTAGTAACCAAATACACATTCAGCTGAAAGCTGACAGTAAGAGTCAGAGTAACTTTATTGCACAATGTAACAGTAACATGGAAGCTGTTTCTAATGCATTAGGAAAGCGTACTAATGCGAATATGTCCTAGACTTAGCTACAATGTGATATACACTTATTATGGGCAACTATACAACTCAAGAATACAATTTTACTAAAATAAAAAGCAACACTGAGGACAATTTTGGGTGTATATTTTGTTTGACAGGAATATCTTAAATTACATTTTATTTGTGGAACAAATTGTTCAAGGATCCAACATTTGGTTGTTTTGTAAGAAATTAACTTACTTTTGAAACAAGGATGTGAAACACAACATTTTGATCAATCAGCTTCACACAGTATGTGCCAAAGTAATTTTAATTTATTAAGAAAACTACATTTGCTAACACAGAATTTACCATGGGTTAAGAAACACTGTGCGTGATGCCATGATACTCATGATGTTGGTGTCACATAACGCCATGATACTCATGGCGTCAGTGTCACATGATGCCATGATACTCATGTCATCAGTGTCACATGACACCATGATACTCATGTAATCAGTGTCACATGATGCCATGATACTCATGGTATCAGTGTCACATGATGCATTGATACTCATGGCATCATGATGCCATGGTACTCATGACATCAGTGTCACATGATGCCATGATACTCATGACATCAGTGTCACATGACACCATGATACTCATGGCATCATGACGTCATGATACTCATGGTGTCGGTGTCACACTGGTCCTGCCAGTCTGCTGTCTGTGTAACACGTAATGTTGTGTGTCCAGGAGTCGTCTGACAGGGCTCTGAGGATACAGCAACTGGACGATGAAGTGACAAGTCTCAGACACAACCTGGAGGACAGAGACCAGGTGAGACTGACACTGAGACAGAGCCATGTCTTCTAAACACGTTTGTAGATAGTGTAGTATAGAGACCAGGTGAGACTGAGACTGAGACATGTCTTCTAAACACATTTGTAGATAGTGTAGTATAGAGACCAGGTGCGACTGAGACTGAGACATGTCTTCTAAACACGTTTGTAGATAGTGTAGTATAGAGACCAGGTGAGACTGAGACTGAGACATGTCTTCTAAACACGTTTGTAGATAGTGTAGTATAGAGACCAGGTGAGACTGAGACTGAGACATGTCTTCTAAACACGTTTGTAGATAGTGTAGTATAGAGACCAGGTGAGACTGAGACTGAGACATGTCTTCTAAACATGTTTGTAGATAGTGTAGTATAGAGACCAGGTGAGACTGACACTGAGACATGTCTTCTAAACACGTTTGTAGATAGTGTAGTATAGAGACAAGTTTGTACCCAGCTTTTTCATATAATAAATGATTATTAGAAGCTGTCTGAATTTGTCGTGTAGCTGGTCAACTGTAGAAAACTAATGAGCAACTTACAAAATGATATCTGAGACGGCTCACACAAATTCTCCTTTAGTATTTAAATATAAACAAACGCGCAAGATTTACAGGTGAGAATATACAATGTTTTAAGTTATGTTTCTTTTGATAAAGAATGGAATGAAAAATAATTCCTTTTACAGTGCTGCCTTGTGACACCGTGAACCAATTTAACTGCGGGTCTTTTACGCGCTAGGCAATTATTAGATTACTTTATAATAATCACTGCTGAATGGTCCACCTTTGTAATTCATTGTTTACTCACCAGGAGGTTCGTCAGATTAGAGAGAAGTCGGCTGCAGCCCTTGAAGGCATCGCCCAGGCGCACTACAGCAGAGCCAATCGGCTCGGAGACGAACTCAACTATCTGAGAGCAGAACACTTGGAAATAGTGCGGCGGGTATGTTACGTCTTATTCCTACACCAAGCCAGCGGGTAGAGCGGTGCCGGTGGGTAGAGTGGTGCTGGTGGGTAGAGTGGTGCTGGTGGGTAGAGCGGTGCCGCTGGGTGGAGCAGTGCCGGTGGGTAGAGAGTGGTGTCGGTGGGTAGAGCGGTGCCGGTGGGTAGTGCGGTGCCAGTGGGTAGTGCGGTGCTGGTGGGCAGAGCGGTGCCAGTGGGTAGTGCGGTGCCAGTGGGTAGTGCGGTGCCGGTGGGCAGTGCAGTGCCGGTGGGCAGAGCGGTGCCAGTGGGTAGTGCGGTGCCGGTGGGCAGTGCAGTGCCGGTGGGCAGAGCGGTGCCAGTGGGTAGTGCGGTGCCAGTGGGTAGTGCGGTCCGGTGGGCAGAGCGGTGCCAGTGGGTAGTATGGTGCCGGTGGGTAGAGCGGTGCCAGTGGGCAGAGCAGTGCCAGTGGGCAGAGCGGTGCCAGTGGGTAGAGCGGTGCCAGTAGGTAGAGCGGTGCCAGTGGGTAGAACGGTGCCAGTGGGTAGTGCGGTGCCAGTGGGTAGTGCGGTGCCGGTGGGCAGAGCGGTGCCAGTGGGTAGAGCGGTGCCAGTAGGTAGAGCGGTGCCATTGGGTAGAACGGTGCCGGTGGGTAGAGCGATGCAGGTGGGTAGAGCGGTGCCGGTGGGTAGAGCGGTGCCCGTGGGTAGAGTGGTGCCAGTGGGTAGA
Source organism: Oasisia sp. SBJ-2009 (assembly GCA_964017155.1). Taxonomy (NCBI): domain Eukaryota; kingdom Metazoa; phylum Annelida; class Polychaeta; order Sabellida; family Siboglinidae; genus Oasisia; species Oasisia sp. SBJ-2009. The sequence goes on along the minus strand of OZ024863.1, from coordinate 37,496,630 downwards.
GTGGTGCCGGTGGGTAGAGCGGTGCCACTGGGTGGAGCAGTGCCGGTGGGTAGAGTGGTGCCAGTGGGTAGAGTGGTGCCGGTGGGTAGAGCGGTGCCGGTGGGTAGAGTGGTGCTGGTGGGTAGAGCGGTGCCGGTGCATAGAGCGGTGCCAGTGGATAGAGCGGTGCCAGTGGGTAGAGCGGTGCCAGTGGGAAGAGTGGTGCCAATGGGTAGAGTGGTGCCAATGGGTAGAGTGGTGCCGGTGGGTAGAGTGGTGCCACACACACACACTCATACACACACACACACACACACACACACAACACACACACTCCACACACACGCACGCACGCACGCACCCACCCACCCACGCACGCACGCACGCACGCACACACACACGCATACATGAATGTACAAAACACATTTATGTACTTTTGACAAGACTCCTGTCCCTGTCTGCTCCTGGCCCAGCTGGTTGTGGCCCACCAAATGACCCGATGTCCCTGTCTGTCCCTGTTGTCCCCTGATCCCATCCGTCTCTTCCCTCCAGGTGCAATCCCAGGAGGAACTGTCCAGCCGGGAACATAAACTGGAGGACACACTGCGAGAACTCAAGGACGAAATCAAAACAGTGAGTGACACTCTTGATCTGCCTGGTCCACGGCTCACACTTCTCATTCTGTTCTCTGTCACTGCTGATGTCTCTTACGTTGTTGTCATCACTGCTGTTGTCTCTCAAGTTGTTGTCATCACTGCTGTTGTCTCTCAAGTTGTTGTCATCACTGCTGTTGTCTCTTACGTTGTTGTCATCACTGCTGTTGTCTCTCAAGTTGTTGTCATCACTGCTGTTGTCTCTCAAGTTGTTGTCATCACTGCTGTTGTCTCTCAAGTTGTTGTCATCACTGCTGTTGTCTCTCAAGTTGTTGTCATCACTGCTGTTGTCTCTTACGTTGTTGTCATCACTGCTGTTGTCTGTTACGTTGTTGTCATCACTGCTGTTATCTCTTACTTTGTTGTCATCACTGCTGTTGTCAGACAGCATCATTGACAGATATATTTTCACGATATGCAAACCGAAATCGGTCAAGCAATGGGTCGGTAATTGAGTTAAAAACTGGAGAACCAAGCATTTCAACAAGAGACTGTAGAATTTTTGGGAACAGGAATGATAGTTGACTTTTTGAAGCAATGGGGGATTTTACATTGGCAAATAGCCCAGACACCCTATCACCATGCCACACTTTTGCCAGGCACCCCATCAGCCTGTCACTCTATTGTCAAGACATCCTATCAGCTTGTCACCCTATTCCACCAGACACCCTATTGCCTGGACACCCTATCTCACTCATCCTATCTCACTCACACCCTATCTCACTCTCATCCTATTTCACTCACCCTATCTCACTCTCACCCTATCTCACTCACCCTATCTCACCCACACCCTATCTCACTCTCACCCTATCTGTGAGTCACCCTATCGCCCGTGTGCCCAGGAGGTGACGGAGGGGATGCTGGAGCTGGAGCGATCCCGCATCGAGACGGCCACGGAGCTGGAGCAGCTCCACGACCAGAAGGACAACCTGCAGGAGCATCTGAGCGTGCTCAAACACACCCTCGTCGTGGTAACTCTCTCGCATGCATGCACGTGTCGTCACGCTTCGTCACGCTTCGTCACGCTTGTGTTTCTGTGTTTTTCTTAAGATTTGTCGCACTTTTAAACGATCATTTCCCAGCGATGAAGAAAAATGTCATCGAAATTTATATTTTATATTTGATTGAAAACGTGGTTTATTCTCCTTGTTAAAATAATAATATTAATAAAGGCTTGATGCAAGAAATACTAGAAGCTACGACTATTGCTAAACATTACTTGTTTTATTAAGTGAACACTATATGTTTTCTGTGGCAAGGTTCATGGGGATCTCGTTTTCTGTTCAGATCCCAACTGTTGGACCTGGCTGAGATATATTTCTGTTAAATTATAAGATTGTTGTTGTGGTCACTGTCCACTCAAGCGGCCAGTCATCCATTGTCACAATGGCCACTAAGTCAGAACCTCGAGAGTGAATCACTGAGAGTGAAACCTTGACAGTGAAACATGTTAATGGAATGTCTTTGTGAACTTACAACACGAACCGATCAATGATTGGTGTGTTCTGTTTCAGATCCGGAGTGGCGTCAACACCCCAGTGCCACAGGACGCAACGGCAAAGGGAAACACTAACTACTTTGAAGAACAACAATACCAGCTGAAGGTGACTAGTTCTGTCAACGTCTCAGAGATGTCACTGACACAATGGTGCAACTTTTGGGTAGAGACATATGTGAAGTGGTCAACTGGAACATTGGCAACTTTCCTGAAACAACTCAAAACTTATCTATTTCGTTTGTATTAAATGCCTTGATGGCACTGGTTTATATTTCATAGCATTGACTGGTTTTAAATTGTTCTGTTTGAAACTGTATTTTTACACCCTATTTTATTTATTTTATTTACTTATCTTAACATATTTATTATTTATTTTTTTATCTTAACTTACTTAATTATTTATCTTAGTTCATTTATTTGATTTTAGCTTATGTATTTAATTCATTTATATTTTAGATTATTAGTCAACACATCATGTTAATGTGAAGCGCTTTGATTTGGTTGGCATTTAATTACTTAAAAAGTGCTATGTTAACAAACATAATTATTATTATTATCACAAGAGGTGTCAAAACAACCTGTGAGATTGTCTGCATTACTTGGCAATGATTGTTCATGTGCATCAGTGTACAAACATGTCTGTGTGACAAAAATGTTTGTAACATGTCTATAATGTCTAACACAAGTCTATATGTAACACTTACATGCGTAACCCAAGTGTATCTGTAACGCAAGTGTGTCTGTAACACAAGTGTATCTGTAACACAAGTGTGTCTGTAACACAAGTGTGTATTTTAACACAAGTGTGTCTGTAACACAAGCCTGTCTTTTAACACACATGTGTCTGTAACACAAGTGTGTTGGAAATTGGCAATGCCTTTAATTACTACACAAACAAAGTATATGACAATATAAACAAAATATGACAAAGTAAACAAAACTATGGGCATTGCCGTTGGCTTAGATATAAAGTGAACAACTAGCTATCTAAGCAGAATAAATGTGGGGGCTAGAAAACCACCAGTACGAATAAACATGTAGACAAACATGTAACATGAAAAACCGTGGAATAACCACAAGGTAGCCCAAGGTGCCTCTAACCCCAACTGACGTAGGGGCGCAACCTCAAGCCACCAGCGGAGCACCACATATATAAGTCCATGTATAGAAAAACAAGGGGAAAGTGGTAGGTACATGCACACATGTCCTCGCCCTAAAACCCCTGGGTAGTGATAACCACCAGTTAAAGCAAAAACGACAATATACGCAACACACGGCAACCAGAAGGGAGCCGGGAACGAAAGAGGCCAAGCCAAGCTGGAGCGGATGGGGCAGGTGGGAGGGATGAAAAAACGCGATTAAAACTGGTAAACGAACTTCCTCTGTTGACAGAGGAATTAAAACTGAAGTCGCATGATATGCGGTGCCGTGTAGCGATTGGCTCCCCAGTTATCCCAACCCCTTGCTGTTACCATATATAGAGATGTAGGGCTGACAAGGATGAGTGCTAGTGCATTCCCTAGAGGTGACTGTGTCCAGCCCTGCCCCAGCTTGACTGTGGCCTCACCTAAGGTGACACTGTCCAGATGTGACTGGACAATGTTTACAAGATAGTTGGTGCTGTGAGCAAAACGTATTTAATCTCTGCTGGATTAAATCCCTATTTTAACACAAGTGTATCTGTACGACATGCGTGTCTTTTAACACAAGTGTGTCTGTAGCACAAGTGTGTATGTAACACAAGTATGTATGTAACACAAGTATGTCTTTCAACACAAGTGTGTCTTTTAACACAAGTGTGTATGTAACACAAGTGTGTCTTTTAACACAAGTATGTCTGTAACACAAGTGTGTCTTTTAACACAAGTGTGTCTGTGACACAAGTGTGTATGTAACACAAGTGTGTCTTTTAACACAAGTGTGTCTGTAACACAAGTGTGTCTGTAACACAAGTGTGTCTGTAACAAAAGTGTGTCTGTAACACAAGTGTGTCTGTAACACAAGTGTGTCTGTAACATGATTATGTCTTTAACACACACAGGAGTGCATGTAACGGTGTTACATCTGTAACACTGTAACGTGTTTGTTACAGCTTGAGCTTGAGCAGAAGATGAGTCGTCACGCTGAGGTGATGGAGAGTCGGAGACAGGTGTCACATGACAGCATCCAGCAGCTGCAACGGAAGCTGAATAACCTTGAACAGGTGACCTTCACTTGACCTTCAGTGCTTTATACATCCTTTCCCTTGTTCCGTCCCACAAAGATGGTTTCCTCGTCAGTTATGCCACGTGGGGTGTTATTTTTCTCTATGCTCTCAAATCATTGGGCCAATTGTTTTCATTTAATGTTTCATGGGGCATTATTTGGGGTGGCTGTGTATTTGAGTGTCTTCTTGGTAATTGTTTTTAATGCAAAACTGTTAACGCCATCCCAGTCATTCAGACATTGACATTGTAGTAGGTTGTTTTAGTGTTAATCATTCATGGACTACCTGTTTTTTTTATTTAATGTACTAATACTTTTATTGACCTATTTATTCTAATATTTTATTAACGTATTATTTTAGCTCACAGTGTAGTATCCTTTACATTGCATGACCGTGAAATTCAATGTACAAATAATTTGTATCTATTTATTATATTTATTTTATTAATTTACTCATCGTTTTAATGTACACTTAAAATATACAGTTACTTGTATTTGTCTATTTGTCATACTTATTTTATTAACTTACTACTTTAGCACACAGTCACGTTACAACTGCAGTATAGTGAAACATCACGTTTTAGCAGTAAATACTTGAAGACTTGAAGTTACATTTGCTTTACGCTGACATATGAGAGACAAATGTCTGGTATATCAACAGCTAGACGACCTGTGTTCATAATCAACACAGTTGTTGCTATATGACATTGTTTCTCGACAGGTTCTGTGCCAAAGTGATTCACATCGACCTACTACGCCATCTAGTGATGTCCTGTTGAACCGCTCCCGAACTCCGACTCCGGCGGGAGAGTTTGATATGCAGGTAAGGGAGTGATGCTGACAGCTTGTGGTGCTGACAAGCTGACAGCTTGTGATGACATCTTAGCATGGTATTCTGGGGCGTAATAGTGCAATGGTGCAAATGGGGGCCCGATTGTAATCTATCTTGCTTTCATCTCGTGTTCAGTTATTTTTACAGAAAAGCAAATCTACAAAGTACTCATTACCACATGCAAGCTTGTGTCTGTGATTTTAAAGTGTAGCTTGGATAAAATCAATTGAAAAACTGCTTACTTATTTAATTGCTGCAGAATATTCAATTCAAATATTCTTGCATCACGATGTGATTGTCCTATTTCCTGTTGTTGACTTCCTTATTCTCTCAAAAACCCGGAATACTTTAGAGCATTAAATCACTGACATATATTAAATAAATTTATTTAGATTACATATTTATATTTGGACACCAAAAAAATAGGATTTAATCAAGGAAGCCACTTTAATCCGTTCATACACTATGAACTCGAAACACGATTTGTGATGTGAAATAATAATGTTTATTTTGCATAGTTCCATATCCACAGCAATTTAGTACTTAACATAAAATATAATACGAAATAAGAAAACATGTAACTATATAAATACATAATTTAATGACATTCGTTTATAATAACAAATTATAGTGCAAAATAAATACATAAAAGCAGTTCATTCAGTTATAACACTTAGAAATTAATTAATTAATTAAAACTAAATATTTAATAAATTACAGCAAAAATGCTTCCGTGAATTAAATAAGCATCTTTACAGATGCCTTAGAAGATCAAAGTAAAGTTTTAGAAGTGAAAATAGTTGGCATAGCATTCCAAACTGATGCCATGATGACCTCTTGCCTGATTCGCTACCCTTCTGTGGTCAACAGGACACAGACAGACTGACCAGTGAGGGGGCGTATCCAAGTGAGGGGGCATATCCAAGTGAGGGGGCATATCCAAAGCGAGCATACTCACCGAATCGTCACAGCAGTCAGAGGCTGCACTCAGCCGGGAGTGCATCAAACATTGCTGAAAAGGGTCCATCGTCGTGAATCGACAACCAAGTTGGTCATGTGGACGGAAGTAGATGGCATCTCTCACCAAGTTTACTGTTTCAGCAGAAGGGCTGAATCGCATCGGGTAAATTTAAGAACATCGGCCGAATGCCGTATTAATCATGTGAATTACATGTAAATGAAATAGCTTAAAACTAGTTAGTTTTCGTGTCTGTCCCTGATACATTATAACCAATATGTTGCCAAGAAGTGCCACGGGTCTATGCAAACTGATGTAAATTACAAGTTTTGATTATGAATTTATTCTGAAAAAAATTGCATAATTCCAGAGGTATATGCCGGGGAGGGGCCATTGAGACTGAGGGTCTGTACTCTGATCTTTTGTAATGGACCTACTGTTTCTTTGAATATTCAAAAGTGAGTCTACAAATGGAACTCTGACCCTCAACCAAAGCTGTGTAGCACCAACAGAATACATTGAATGTAGTATTGTGTATTTCCACTGATAGTATTGTATACTGATAGTATTATATATACTTCCGCTGACAGTATTCTATAGTTCCACTGATAGTGTTGCATACTTCCACTTATAGTATTGTATACTTCCACATAATTTTTATTTTATATTTTACATAACTGTGCATGCGAGACAAACTGTTTTATAGAAGCTCACCTTATTTATCATCAGGATCAGTGCAGCAGTATTTTAGTATACATTTTAATTTCTGACTCTTTAATGTGGTAAAATGTATGAACGACTACCGTCTTTATGATGGTATCACTTTTTCATTCACTAGTTTATTATTTATTGCTTAGTTTATTATATGCTTTGTATACGTCGTAAGTTTATGATAAAGCTTGGTACACTGTATACATTATAACTTGCATGCTTTTATAATTGTGATGTTGTTTTGATTTCTTGTAACACAATTGTTATGATCAGTCATATGTAGTAATTTTATTTTAAATGTTAAGGTAACCATTATTTGTTTCAATTTCGGTCCATCTTGCTTCATTGTATAGTATGCACCTACCTACATGTTATTGTTATATACAAATATTGCGTGTTCTCATGGCATACATTTTATTAGTTTATATGATGTGAACTTTTACAACAAACTATACATGTCATGAGGATAAGTTTATTTGTTTGTCCATCGGTTGTTGCCACTGTGGCAAATGTCTTGTTAAATAAATTATCAGATATATCGAAGTGCAAGAGTTAGTGGTTATTTCTTTCCTGGTCCAGCTTTACATATGTGTAAATGATATATTAGGGGAGTGGCAGATCTCTCTAACAGATCGATTTATACACCACCCCCACACACACTTAAATTTTACATAATTAGAAAGCCCTGCATCTCCCCGTTACGATTATTCCTGTCGTAGAGTTGCGAACTGGTGTAGTTTGCATTAATCCAAGGTCACCATCAATCAATCGATTTTAGAAATTGGGCACTTCTGAAAACTTCTTGAACTTCTGCTATTTTATCCTTAATATCAATTTATGTTAACAAATGCAGAATGCTAATGCCTATCTGTGCACAATATGTGTATGTGCCAGGGGTTGAGTAGTGACTAGTAATATAGGTTTTTGTGTAAAAGTACAACATTAATGTGTGTTGAACCCATAAAAACGATTACTTAATAAACATGACCTCCTGTTGCTATGTTCCATTCCCAAGGCAATCTAGATCCCAAAAATAAATGTATGGCTAGAAGAATGAGTGGGCGTAGTGAAGTAAGAATTATACAAATGTCGGTTTTATATAAAGGTGGAAGGGATTTCAGAATGTATGGTCATGGTTTCATTTATATGGATTTTTCTTATTTATATGTAACAGAGCAACTAAGAAATTAGATCAACCGTAACATATTACTATATAGTTTTATATTTATTCTCTAACCTCTGCTGTGAACGTTCACATGTTATTTACACAAAAACAATTCCACTCCCTTGGAAAAAAAGATTCAAATTTACTGAAACATAATTGTCAAAACATTTCATAAATGGCGAACATTACTTTGTTGATACAGTTCATTATACGCGTACAACATTGCAACACTGGGATATGGGCCTTACTTACCCCTTGACTTCTTAATATCATTACTGCAGTCCTCAACATATTCTAAGCTGATCTCTACAAGAGTTATGATTGTTGTATTTAACTTGATGACTTGGCAGAACTCTGACGTTGTATATTAATCCCTCTTTGTTTGGCAACATTTATCAAGGCGAAGTTCATATTCCTGCTTACACAAACACACACACACACACACACACACACACACACACACACACACACACACACACACACACACACACACACTCACTCACTCACTCACTCACTCACTCACTCTCACACCACACACCACACACCACACACCACACACCACACACCACACACCACACACCACACACCACACACCACACACACCACACACCACACACCACACACACCACACACACACCCACACACCCACACACCCACACACCCACACACCCACACATCCACCCACCCCCCCCCCCCCCACACACACACACACACACACACACACACACACACACACACACACACACACACACACATACACACACACACACACACACACACACATTATAAGTTTGACTACAGTTAATACATTTCTAAGATATCACAAAACCACCTGAACTGATGAAATGGAATCAATGTGTGTGCACACAACATGTAGTGTTTGCATAAAGAACACCAGCAGGGTATGAACCTACCACACACAACACTGAACCGACATTACCCTAAACTGTACAAGTGAAAAAAAATTGGTTTAGAGAAACATTTAGCAGTGCTTTTGCATTAAAACACAGTATTCTGACTGCAATCAGTCACAACTGTATTATGTCACAACTGTATTATTAGAAAATTAATATACAGGTACATGAACTGACAGGAATACATAATAATTAGTACACGATCTGTAAAAGCATGCACCAACTCATTTTTATGGACAAGCCTGCTAGTTGTGGTTTTGAACTCTTCATATCACGTCATTATAGCTGCCCAACACCTAATTTCAAAGATTGTTTTTGCCAAAAAAAATCACAAAACGAGTATATAACTGTTTCCTACAAGCATGAGTTATGATTATTAAACCAGAACATGTACCATCGTCTAACACTATCCAAAATGTCCTCTAGTTCGTTATCTTCAATATAATACTCGCTAGGTGTGCGGGGCGTGGGTTTGCGGGCGTGTGTGTGCGGGCGTGTGTGTGTGTGCGGGCGTGTGTGTGCGGGCGTGTGTGTGTGTGCGTGTGTGTGTGTGTGTGTGTGTCTGTGTGTCTGTCTGTGTGGTGTGTGGGGTGTGTGTGTCCGTGTGGTGTGTGTGGGTGTAATAATGAATAATGTATGTATAATCCTACATTATATATAATAAAAAGAAAACTATGCAAGTTCAAAGTATGTTCGACATTTTTGTTATGTGTATTTAATAGTTGTTTTGTTGATGCAGGTGTTATGTACACGTATGAAAGGTTGGTAATGTACACGATTATACTGACTGGGTATTTGTATTAACTGTGTTTCTTAATTATTAAGAAACAATATTAATAATAATAATGAATATCTCAAAGAAAAGGTTATTCTAGGTAATATTATACCTGTGTAAACTTATGCAAACTCATTTTTAAAGGTATCTTAACAATGAATGATCGCAGTTATTTATTCATACATTCAATGTACTATTATTAATATACCATAGATATATATTTATTTACTTATTGATGACTAAAGACAATGTAGTTTATTTTGTATAGTAGAAATGATTGTATCTTAAAAATTTACTATCAATAAAATATTGATGATTTTATGCATGGTATTAATTCTTTTACAATTATAATTCCAGCCGAAATAGTTATTTGGATAAGCGCGATATACGAAAAATATAATAATTATTACTATAGAATGAAAAAATCATGAAATATATCAACAGATATTAAAATAAATATTTTTTAATACAACATAATATAATTCCAACATATAATTAGGTACGTCCCCTTGTAGTTACATACAAGGCGACGTATACTTATAGGCGTGGATGTTCCACATTTGAAATGTAAGAGAGTTCAAGCATTTTTATATCTTTCAATAATATTTACGTACGTACAACAAATTAACTAAAGCTTACCGTGAGGCTGAGTTGTGTACGATTAAAGCTGTTAAAACATTTATAATATACCTTAAAATAAGTCAGTGTGCTGTTGCACAGAAAAAACTTTGAAAAACAAAAGAGAGGGAATGAGGAAGTGGGAGACACTGGGTATATAGCCTGTAGTACAATCTAATGTAACTAGTTCGGCCAGGGGTACCTCATCGGTTGCTCCTCATAACGTTCCCTGGCACGGTTGGTCACAATCCTTACTCCCTCACAACTGACCGACTTCCGCCGGAAGTGTTCCTATGGGAGGAAATTACCTAGCCCAAACCCCGGTTCGCCGCACCGGTTGTGACCTCCATAGGATGAGCGTCACTGGTAACCCCTTCCGCCACGTGCGGTCGGAACACTCAGTTGTAGAAGGTAGCCATTTTGTTTGCTTATAAACCCATGCCGAGCCTTAGCTGGTGAAATTGTGGTGTCAACTTGTAAAACACGTAAGCTGATATATCTGACGTTATTTATTTTGTAGCATTACATTACAACTTCGCTTATATGTCATGCTATATCATATCATACATAAAACATGTTAACATGCATAACTATAATTATTAATGTAGACTTAACCAGATTCATGGTTCTATAGCGGAAGTTGGGCAACAATATGGCGTCGCCGACATTTCCTCCTTCATAAAATTAAATAAGGCATTATTTTTAAACGCAGATACATAATACAGTACACCCTACAGTGAATAATATAACTCGCCTTGATATACGAGAACTCATAATTTAAAATAATAAACACAGGTGGATTAAAACATTATTAGTTATTTTCTTTGATAAATAAATACAATGCTTACCTACGATTTACATCGACGCAAATCAGCAAGTGGATCCATTCATTACATATAAACTATGTTGCCAAGTAATGTTTTGATTACTGAGAAATGTATTATCTGTATAATTATATTCACAGTACAACGATGCTAACAGTTATGCATAATGATGATAATGTTTGTCTTCCGTAATGCCTTGCTGGTTTGACTATGCATGTTAGCGATACAGAATGTCGACACTGCATGTACCACATGGCAACTAATGTAATGTACTACCAACAGTTGCCGTTCTAAAACAACATTCCACACATGGCCTACCTTAAAGCAATTGTCTGTAGCAGTCGTCGCTCTCTTTTTGGCGTCTAATTGTATATCCCAATGTCTGATGACTCCCCAAACTGCAACATGTGCAGCTCATTCGAGACCAACTGTCAAACCACATAGAGCGTCAAATGTATATCGTTTGCTGAATATCATACGATACGCTGCACCCGACCCTAAACGAAGCATCCGTAAACAGGTGAAGTTGGTCTTGTACTGAAAACCGGGAGAACTGCATTTCGACTACAACTGCACTTAAAATTCGACAAATCCATGCTTTCGATCGAACGCATAAGGCATTTGTTTGTAGCAACTGCCATGTTCAACGCGACAGATGTTGCTAATTATACATTGTCAATTAGTGCGTTCTTGAGCGGGACCAAGAACATACCATTGTCGGAGGCCGCACGTCAGTCTAAGAATGTCCACGGCAGTGAAACATTGCATTGTCTGTGTTAAACTGACAATGACACATGACAGGTATTACACACGGGCAAATCAAGTTTGCCTTGAATGGCACAAGTAGCTTCGCTGTTCTTGTCGAATGTGCAAATACCCATGACCGTACCGAATTGCGGCTTAATTAGAATGACGGGAGGGTTGAAAAGGATTGGTTGATGAAAGTATAGAGGAAGACGGGTGTAGAGCGACAGTGAGAAGGGAAATAGTAGAGGATAAAGAAAGTGAGGGAGTGGGAGAGGGAGACGGCGAAGGGCCGCCAAGCAGGGAGGAAGGGAGAAAATGTTGAGTATTTTTAAAAGGATGGGATGGGGAGAGCTAAATCAGAAGAGAGACAGACAAAGAGAGAAAAACAACCTCACAAACTTGTTCACTCTGACACATTGTGCATCAGAACGAAAACGGATTGCAGCGCTACTCATTTGTGCATTTCTTTCATCTATTTGCTAAAAATGGACACTGAACGGTTTAAATATTAATAATAATAATACAGTTTTTATATAGCGCTAATTCCCACATGACTGATCGTTGCTCTGCACAAGAAATATACTAAATGTATATTAATAAATAAAAATGTAAATTATATAAATTTATATAAATGATATTAATTTTTTGGTTTTAAGATGTACTAGTAAACCCTTGTATGTAAATTATATAAATTAATTTAAAATAAATTAAACACTGTTTTTAAGATGAATACTACTAAAACTTGGTACGTAAATTATATAAATTAATATAGAATTCAAACCTTTACTAAAACTGTGTACGTAAATATATATATATATATATATATATATATATATATATATATATATATATATATATATATAAATCTATAAATTAATCTAAAACATAAACACTGATTAAAACGTGTATGGCACTAAAATGAAATTCTAAAGCATTGTCCGTCATTTCAAAACAATTTGAATTAATTGAAATGTCTAATAAAAAGATATGCCTTTAAACACTTTCCATCAATACATAATGTCCCGGATGCATGAATGTTCACTATAATTTGTTCCACAATTCCTGCGCCAAATCACCAAGACACTTCTTTATAATGGTATTCTATATAAGGGATTAGATAGATGGGTGATATTAGCACTAACAAACATTATTCTGATGATGTAGTGAGAGGGTAGAGGGAGGGAAGGAGAGGGATGAAGGAAGGAGAGGGAGAGAGGGGAGACTGAGGGGAGAGACTAACGGGAGAAAAAAAGAGCGTGCTTTTATGTGTAAGAGATTGTGTTGTGTGGGTATACTGTTGTCATCGTCACATTTCTTTTTTGTATTAATCTGCACCCTCCTTCCGAAGAAGACTTTATATTAGCATAGACATTACCGATAATATAAAGTTTCTTACTGATTTTTGAGCAAAAATATAGTATATTATCATCAAACACGTGCGCAGCGTACACTAACATTATCACGTCAGGTAACCTCTTGCCTATCACCGGTGTGTCCACACAAAATGGGATCAGTTTGATATAGCATATATGATGCCGCCCATACGTTAACATTATAAATACTATTGGCAATGGTTATGCTTGACTAAGGTCACGTGCAGCAATTGATTGTCACGTACACAAACCGCAACGTAACGGTTTAGTAAAGTAATTTGATTTTATATCTATTTTTCATAAACCATTACTAATTCAAAATTGTAAAAGCAAGATATTTAAAATATTTAAGAATCGCATAATAATTCAGCCTGCGTCTGATCTAACACTTGATCGAAGGAATCATAGACCTCTATTCCAACGAGTAATACAGTCACAGAAAAAGCACCTATTCCCCATATTTGTATTTACTGTTGGGGTAAAATGTAAAACACAACCAGATGATCGATGCTGCATAGGTTTTCTAATAGAAGTAAGCAATGAATGTAAATACGACACACACGTACACGCACACACCCCCCACACCCCCCCCCCACACACAAACTCATGATAATTATGTATTCTATAATTTATATGTGATTTTGCTCTATTTGTTTGCTTTTATTGGGGCTATTATTTCAATATGTTACCACATGTCACACGTTGCTAAGCCATATGTTGAAGTTGCTGGAAAGAATTCTGGATGGCAGAATAAAAGCAATAGTGTAAGGGGAAATCGTTGAAGAACAGCTGGAGTTTAGACAAGGAAGAGGAACAACGGATGGGATGTTTGTCCAGAGGTAGGCAGTTGAGAAGAAACTGGAAGGACAGGAGGATATGGCAATTAGATTCATATACCTGGAGACGGCCTATAGCTACAATCCCAAGAAAAATGACTATGGGAACACTGGAGTCCCATGGCATAGGGGAGGTCGGGTTGGTACGTAGGGAGTCTTACCTCAGTACCAAACAAGGTGGAACAAATTGGCATATCCATTTCTTTGGAACAGTAAACCCGAAGCTTTGAAAAGAGAATCACTGTTAAACACATTTGCTGACGGAAGTGTTACTATTGTATATATTAGAACTAAAATATAATATCTATTCGTCAAACAAATATTCTGCAATTAATTAAAGAGCATAGAGCCAAGTGGAGCCATAGCAGTGTATTGGCTGGGTATACACCTTAAAGAGTATGTAGATCTGCGCCGCCTTTACCCACCTTAAATGTCATGGTGCTGATTCACGTCCGGGTAATCTACCCGGAGAGACAAGCCGTCAATCGATGCCTTTTCGAAGACTTTCAATGTTATTAGTTAGATCATTTCTTTCAAATTAAACCATTATTTAGAACTGTATCAGCTTAGAACACGTTAAATGCGCTTCTTTCGAGTTTGACCCCGCTCGGCGCAACATAATCGGCACATCCCATGATCGTTCGACAGACAGCCAAACGTGCTCGAACAGCGAGTCTCTGCCACGCCCCACGACCGTCGCCCGGTCCAAAATTACGCAACATGTACTGGAGCGCGACCGATGTCGCTTCGATCAGCGCAGCAACTTGTCTCTTGCCGCATCTATTCACGCCTCGAAGTGCTGACCCAGGGAATATCATCGGGCAACCAGAACGTGTTTACAAACACGCCATATATAACGCCAAACATATATATATATATATATATATATATATATATATATATATATATATATATATATATATATATATATATATATATATATATATATATATATATATATATATATATATATATATATATATATATATAAAGACAGAGGGTCTACATAAAACAGCGGTCTACATAAGCCGGTCCTTGTGCATAATCGGTCGACATAAGCTGCCTTTAGGAGTATATAATATATAGCTAGAAGAGTGAGTGGGTGTAGTGAAGTAAGAATTATGCACATGTCGGTTTTATATAAAGGTGGAAGGGATTTCAGAATGTATGGTCATGGTTTCATTTATATGGATTTTTCTAATTTCTATGTAACATAAGAGTAACTAAGAAATTAGATCAACCGTAACATATTACTATATAGTTTTATATTTATTCTATAGACTCTCTGCTGTGAACGTTCACGTGTTATTTACACAAAAACAATTCAACTCCCTTGGAAGAAAGATTCTAATTTATTGAAACATAATTATCAAAACATTTCATAAATGGCAAACATTACTTTGTTGATACAGTTCATTAAACGCGTACAACAGTGCAACACTGGAATATGGGCCTTACTTACCCCTTGACTTCTTAATATCATAACTGCAGTCCTCAACGTATTCTAAATTCTAAGCTGCCATCAACACACACACACACACACACACACACACACACACACACACACACACACACACACACACACACACACACACACACACACACACACACACACACCACACACACACACACCCACACGCACGCACGCACGCACGCACGCACGCACGCACGCACGCACACACGCACGCACGCACACACGCACACACGCACACACGCACACACGCACACACGCACACACGCACACACGCACACACGCACACACGCACACACGCACACACGCACACACGCACACACGCACACACGCACACACGCACACACGCACACACGCACACACGCACACACGCACACACGCACACACGCACACACGCACACACGCACACACGCACACACGCACACACGCACACACGCACACACGCACACACGCACACACGCACACACGCACACACGCACACACGCACACACGCACACACGCACACACGCACACACGCACACACGCACACACGCACACACGCACACACGCACACACGCACACACGCACACACGCACACACGCACACACGCACACACGCACACACGCACACACGCACACACGCACACACGCACACACGCACGCACACACACAGCGTTCGGCGTGTTTATAAACACGTTCTGGTTGCCCGATGATATTCCCTGGGTCAGCACTTCGAGGCGTGAATAGATGCGGCAAGATACAAGTTGCTGCGCTGATCGAAGCGACATCGGTCGCTGACACTCCCGTACATGTTGCGGGCGACGTTCGTGGGACGTGGCAGCGACTGGCTGTCCGCGCGGACGTGAACCAGCACCGTGACATTTAAGGTGGGTAAAAGCGGAGCAGAATTATATACTCTTTAAGGTGTTAATTTACCCATGCAGGATTTGTTATCTTCCTTATCACGACTTTCTAATAGCCAAGGATGCACAAGGCATCTGTATTGTGTTACTGGGCCTCTCTAAGGGCTGCTTAATTGGGGGACCAGTAATTACTGGGTTCGCGCTAGGCTTTCGCCATACACTATTTTTTTTTACAGATTGGCGAAACGAAAAATGCACGTTATCGGCAATTTGGCGAAAGATGAAATGCGGAACGGACGAATCTGTAATTTCATTCGAATCGAATATCCTAGAAATCGAATATGAATATTCAGTGGCTTCAAATATGATTAGAATACTGAAGACTGAACGGTATAGGGATGTCTTGCCGGGACACGGCGTCATCCCGTTGCCGTGGCTACAACGCATCGATCTTTTGGTTTTCTGACCTAACCATGAAAACAACGTCTTATTTATAGCCGCCAAGCATATCCTCACATATCCTATGTACATATACACATACTAGTTTACAAATAAAATAATTTTCATTCCTGTGAAGAATAAAATTAAGAAAACAGACTCGCGCCAAACTCGTACGCGATCTACATCGGTAAATTATCGCAGGCGACGTTAAATAAACGACCTTCACAAATTTCGGTTTTATGCTGACCCTAAAGTAACCGTAGCCATAATTAAGCCTAAGTTAATTTTTATTAATCCTAAATTTACCCGAAACTTTTATTTTAACCACAACTGCCGGATAGTGAAATATCACTTTTAAGCAGTATAACAGTAACACTTGAAGACTTGAAGGAAGACTTGGAAATTTTATATTTTATATAATTATGTACATACTATTTTATGTAAATTGTTTATTTTATGTAAATACATGTATCATTGTGTTACACACTGCGTTAACCTCTCTGCAGTATATTTCATCCTGAGACAGCAACATATCAATGTCACAAGGTTCCCATATTATCACAAGGTTCCCATATGTCACAAGGTTCCCATATTGTCACAAGGTTCCCATATGTCACAAGATTCCCGTAATGTAACAAGGTTCCCATATCGTCACAAGGTTCCCATATGTCACAAGGTTCCCATATGTCACAAGGTTCTCATATTGTCACAAGGTTCCCATTTTGTCACAAGGTTCCCATATCGTCACAAGACAATTTTCATATCATCACAAGATTCCCAAATTGTAACAAGGTTCAGGTATTGTCACAAGGTTCCCGTATTCCTTTTCGTAAATGTTCTGAAAAAGGCTGATTAGTGAGACCTCATGAGATCATACCATTGTAAACACAATCTACCTGCATACATGTTAAGTTTCAGAAATGCCAAAACAGTAGATTTATACGTAAATCGGAGGGTCTCAGAAAATCGGGCTTTTATACGTAAATCGGAGGGTCTTGGAAAATCGGGCTTTTATGCGTAAATTGAATTTTTAACCATATTTGCAAATAATATACACTTTATTTCACAAAAGGATTACATTCTATTGATTAACACATACAACTGTATTATTACTAACAGTTCACCAGTCATAATACACCATACATAATAAAAAAAACATTATTGTAATTTTTTAAATAAAAAATGTGTTGCTGTTTAGCTCTTGTAACTTAAAAAGAAGACATGTTCATAAACCAATAAAATTACAATGTTCAGTAATTTACTTGTGTTCTTGCCATTCAGGTATAACATTAACATGTTTGTTCAACTTCTGATATTCATCATATTTTGCAAAGAATCCCTTGTATGAAAAGCAGGAGCATCTACATGATATTTTATTATACAAAATGTATTACTAACTTTATCTTTACATGTAAAACCTGAACATAGCATTTATTATTTGTAAGCCAGTCTGAGCCATGGTAACCTAGGCTTGGTTGGGAGACATTATAACAAGCATGCATTTCGTTTGTTAATAAGAATGTTTTTCATTTACATGTCTAATATACTCAAATAGTAATGTTTAGCAATAAGTACATCAACTTTAAAACATGCATATGTAGTGTAGATGTATGGATGGGCATTATTTGTGTAGATGTGAATGGATTGAGCTTTGCCCTACAAGACCGGAACGTATACGGTGGGCGATAATAGGGTATCGGAGTTGTTCGCGGTGCTCACATAACGCTTATAAACAATGTCAACTGCAGGCAAGGGGTAGGCATTGCACCTAGATATTTATTCGACTGTTTTAGATGTTAAGTGATCAAAGTAAGTTGTGATTTAAATAACTCCAATTCAGGCCATTGTTCAATTTGTTGTCCGCGCCGCCGGTGTCTCTGACTCTGTTTGTACTTTGTAGCTATGTGGAAAAAAAATTAAAAGTTAACCCTTTCCAACTTAATTGGTATCATTGGAAAGGGCTTGAACATACCTTTCAAATGGTACCAAGATCACCTTTATGTGACAAGTATTAAACAAGTTATGGTGTTCTATATCTTAGAAATTAGGCTCGTTTTTTGGCCTTAGTCTTAATGGAAAGCAGTTAGCAAATCTGATGTAACTTGTGACCCGTTTCTTATTTTTCTGGTGGTTTCATGCCATAACTTTCTTAATTCTTGTTCGATTTTCAAAATCTTGGTACCATTGGAAAGCCTAGAAAATTCGAAATGAGAATAAACAATTTTAAATCTAATTCATCTATGATTATGATCTATAGCTAATTATAACCTAATCAACTATTAACATTTTTATTTTAAAATTTTAATTGATTTAAATAAATTTAATGTGTATTTTATTTATTATCATATTGCCATCATTGTATTATATCGTCATACATAATATAAATTATATATCATCATATTATAGTACTTACTATATTACTGTACATATTTAATATTCATGTAAGGCAGCCAATATGGATCCTCAACCTATGATCTGGGGAAAAGAAATTTAAAAAAAAAAACGGAAAGTGTTCCTGTCCTGATTCTGAAATATATTGACAAAAATGCCTTTAGAATACAATGGACACTAGCATGTGGTGTCACTATTTGTTAACAAATGATATTGCCAAATCAGATTGCTGGAATGTGGTAACGTGACCTCCACTCATCAAACCAGCCTACAATTTAGAGTAGAATGCATGCATCAAAATCATCAATCATCGGTGTATACAAACTACAATTATCACTTACCTTAGTAAATATCAATTCTCAGGACTTTAACACTATCGATAATCCACACGACCACAGTATTTTATAGCAAAGTGAAAAATAACAGTATAAAGTCAAGTTATTTTCACCCAAAAATCCCTTTACATGGGGCCTTTCCAGAGCCTATGTGTACTTTTGAGCAGGGAAAAACATGGTGAGAGGATCGATAAATTTCCTCCAAATTCAGCATACACATCGTAAATAGACTGAACAAAAAGATATTATAGGTTTCACAAATAATTATGCTTACATTCAATGTGATCGTTGATGGTTTTATTCAATTTTCTTGGTAAAAAATGGCAACAATTTCCACACGCAAAATTCATAAACTTATCGGTGGCCGATTTACAAAATAAAACTGTGAGGCTGCAGAGGAAGATGTGAACTACATCATCAAAACAAAAGCACATAGCTTTCTTAGAACACAAAGCAACACAACACTCCGCAAGGTACGGTATTTTGGCTGATCTCCACCAGTGGTGGTAGTCATATCAGGCACGCGATCCGCAGATCGAGGCCACTGCAATAAGCCAGTTGACCGGGTATTTACACATAGCTATACTTTGTGAGCATTAAATTAGCTCAGTCTCGGACTCGATTGCAATTACTTCTATTAGTTTTAACTGGCATTGCCATTCGCCCATTGTGAGGCGACACAGAACAATACATGAGACAATATCCAGCCAGAAAGTAAACCAATTATCTACACGCAGCTGGGTAAGTTAGGTAGAATTTGTTTGTTTGGCTTTCATTGAAAACCGGGAGATTTGCTGCTCCCGCCGGGAGACCAGGAGATGTAGTACAATACCGGGAGGCTCCCGGCGAAACCGGGAGACTTAACATGTATGTCTACCTGTAGACAGACCAGCTAATGACTAGACCACCCTGCTGAGTGTAACTAGATCACCCTGCTGAGTGTGTCTAGACCACCATGCTGAGTGTGTCTAGACCACCCTGCTGAGTGTGTCTAGACCGCCCTGTTGAGTGTGTCTAGACCACCCTGTTGAGTGTGTCTAGATCACCCTGCTGAGTGCGTCTAGACCACCCTGCTGAGTGCGTCTAGACCACCCTGCTGAGTGCGTCTAGACCACCCTGCTGAGTGCGTCTAGACCACCCTGCTGAGTGTGTCTAGACCACCCTGCTGAGTGCGTCTAGACCACCTTGCTGAAATGTCTCTAGACCACCCTGCTGAGTGCATCTAGACCACCCTGCTGAGTGCGTCTAGACCACCCTGCTGAGTGCGTCTAGACCACCCTGCTGAGTGTGTCTAGACCACCCTGCTGAGTGCGTCTAGACCGCCCTGTTGAGTGTGTCTAGACCACCCTGCTGAGTGTGTCTAGACCACCCTGCTGAGTGTGTCTAGACCACCCTGCTGAGTGTGTCTAGACCACCCTGCTGAGTGTGTCTAGACCACCCTGCTGAGTGTGTCTAGACCACCCTGCTGAGTGCGTCTAGACAACCCTGCTGAGTGTGTCTAGACCACCCTGCTGAGTGTGTCTAGACCACCCTGTTGAGTGTGTCTAGACCACCCTGCTGAGTGGGTCTAGACAACCCTGCTGAGTGCGTCTAGACCACCCTGCTGAGTGTGTCTAGACCACCCTGTTGAGTGTGTCTAGACCACCCTGCTGAGTGGGTCTAGACAACCCTGCTGAGTGCGTCTAGACCACCCTGCTGAGTGCGTCTAGACCACCCTGCTGAGTGCGTCTAGACCACCCTGTTGAGTGTGTCTAGACCGCCCTGTTGAGTGCGTCTAGACCACCCTGCTGAGTGTGTCTAGACCACCCTGCTGTGTGTGTCTAGACCACCCTGCTGAGTGTGTCTAGACCACCCTGCTGAGTGCGTCTAGACCACCCTGCTGAGTGCGTCTAGACCACCCTACTGAGTGCGTCTAGACCGCCCTGTTGAGTGTGACTAGACCACCCTGCTGAGTGTGTCTAGACCACCCTGCTGAGTGCAGAACTTACCTGTTCTTACCTGCGTTCTTTCCTTCAGGGGGCCCCTCCCTACCTGGACCAGCCCAGCCATCCGCCCCCGCCCAGTTCTACCTCCGGGAGACCAGTGCCTACTTTCTATGGGGCTGGGGGTCAGGTAGTCGCCCCTCCCCCGGCTGACCAGCACTACGGGGTGGACATGACTGATGCCGGTCAACTCGGGTTTGACCAGCCAGGACTTATGGCCGGCCCCAGGTATGACCAAACCATGCCTCAAGTCACAACAGGTGGGGCCCAATATGGACTCTTGCCTAATGGAGGTAGGGGGTATTTCTTGATACTGCTTTATAAATATATAAATTTGTATACATTTTGCGTACACCTGTAGTTTAAAAAAATACTGCAGTTTTATGTTTTAGTGTCTATGACGATTTTAATGATCTTAATCTATTAGTATTTGTGATTTGTTTTTTTAATGATTAAACCTGCAAAGCGCCTTTGAGTAATTTTGGCTGAAAATGGCCCTATAAAGATGTTCATATTATTGTCATTATCATATTTTCATGATATAATTGGATTTCAAAAAGTTGACGTTATGTTGAAATTACAGGTGGGTGCAGTAGGTTGCCTGAAGGTTTTGGTAATTGTGAGAATGGAATGTACGACAGTTGTAGCTTTGTAAAAGAGGACCTGCAAAGTAGCTTTGACTGAGAGGTGCATGGCATGTAGTTTTTAGCACAGCTGCACAGGCATGGTATATTTGCTGTTAAAACCTGGCTCTCAACATTGGGGACTGCGTATCCATCGTGAATCTGATAATCATGTTAATGTCAGTCCTGTCTCAATTTGGGACATAAAAGAACCACTGAGGACGACAAGTACCCTTGCAGTGACCACCCTCAGTGCCAACATAGAAAGGTCGGCTTGGTGTAAATGTTGTGAAAAAGACTGATTAGTTCAATGAGACTTCATAGGATCATAACATTGTAACAACAACATATAATAATAATAATAATATTATTTATTATTTACAAAGCGCAGTATCCAAATATGCTCAAAGCGCTGTACAATAAAATATAAAGCTATTTATTATGTGTTAAAACTAATATTAATAATAATAAATACAACTGTAAAATTAACTTTAAGATAAACAAAAATGTAGAAACGTTAAATTATTCATATTAAAACTGTTAATTAAATATTATATAGAATTAACGACGATGAATAAAATAAATTAATCAATAAATACATCAAACTAATATATAGACATATGCCGAAGGGAGGAGACAACGAGAACTTACCTGTTCTTTTCTCGCGCTGTTTGCAGCTCAGAGCACCACTGCGCCACCTGGTGGTGATTTATTCCAACCGAATCAACAACAATACCAGCTGAATCAACAACAATTCCCACAGAATCGACAACAATTCCCACAGAATCAACAACCTGTGTTCGTTCAGGCGCCTGGTGGATTCATGATTCCCACAGCCCAGGGAGCGACCCCTGCTCCCAGGCAAGTCCTCCAGCAGGGGGCTGGTCCCCAGGGGACTGGGGTGACATTCGTGCCCCGGCCACTCCTGGGGGCCAGTACCTGGTGTCCACCCCCACGACTACCACCCCCATCGCGGGGCCAGGACAGGTGTTCCTGCAGGCGACACCAGATGGCAGGACCACTCACCCGGTGATGTTCAGCAAGTAAGTGTCATTGCCAACCTCGATATACACCGAGTCGTAATCTGTGCTTTTTTTGGACTTGTTTTAATCAGTGTTTATGTTTTAGATTTATATATATATATATATATATATATATATGTATTTCTTTCTTTCTGACTGTTCTCGCGGCTTAGTTTAATCATTAATGTTTGTGTACTTTTATCGATATTTTATTTAACCTATTTATTATACATATATATATATATATTTATTTAGCTTCAATAATTTGTGTTATTATATTTATATATATATATTTTTTTAATTGTTTATATATGTTACTAGTATATTTATGTTTTTCTTCTGGTGTGTATTTGTATTTTAGGATTTTAATGTATGTAAAGCGCCACGAACAATTTCAAATCGGATGTGGCGCTATATTAAATAAAAAATATATTATTAAGCCTCATTGCCAACCTCGATATACACCGAGTCGTAATCTGTCAAACACCTGAGATAAAATCTCAAGTAATAAAAAAATTCTTTTTGCAGTAAATTTCCACACTTGCGCATTCATATCATCTCAAAACAAAACTGATCTTTGCTTTACATATAGTGAAACCTGCCAATACGAGGATGTGCCAAAAGGATACTTCATAATGTGTCACTGTAATAATGTCCCAGTGATATTGCAGCAGCTGTTTCTGTTGTGAAAACATTCCTTGAATTTAATAATGTTTATTTTGTATAGTGTCATACCCAGAGAAATCATAGCACTTAACATAAGACACATACAGTAAAATAAGACAAATTTAACAAGGAGTTTTCGGATATATGAAAATGCACAGATTTCACCCACTGCGAATTGTGCAGATTCACTCAGCATTCAGTAAAAATATTATCATTATTCAGTTGTTACTCAGTTAAATATTTTTTGGCTCACCGCTATCAGCATTACAAGATACAGTTATAGTGTCAGTGCATGTGTGATTTATACCTTTCAAAAGGGTACTACCAGCGTCAATGAGTGAGGAAGTCACATTGTTGATGACATGTTTTTCTGCAGGAGGATTATGCGAATAAACTACAGGAGACAATTCGCTCTCTCAAGTCTCAGCTGAGCCAATATGGGGTACGTGCCACGCAACTATGTGCTTTCATATTCCAGACACTGTTTATAACATACAATAGTTCGTGCTAAGACTATATCTTAAAGCAAGGGTGCCATCTTCTCTACTCAGAATTAGCCGAGCAATAATTGGTAACGAGAAGAAGTTTGCTGCTAGAACGTGGCAAAGTTAAACATCAAAGACCAGTGTATTGCAGTTAAATCTGCTCAGCTCGGTGTTATTGCTAATCAATTTTGTTTTGAAATTAGATGTTTTATTTACAATTTGAACGTGTTGCAGGCGGAATCTTTCAAATTGCAAACATTGTTCTGAGGTTATAAATTATCCAAACACAAATTGGCAGACAGTAAACCTTCAACACGCATGAATCATCAATTACAACCTGGAAGCTGGCACCATTGCTTTGATAACATTACTGTATTGTATTTACTATATTTCTGTGTGAAAGTGTCGCTTAACAGTAAGATTGCTTTGTTTAAATGTAATGAAATGTAGTGGAATATATATTAAATATACTAAAATTTTAGTGTTAATGTTCCTTTAGGAGCTGTCTGCATCCGGCAGTGAAGAAAGTCGTCACGTTCTGTTTGTTGACGATATTGAAAGAAGAGCTCTAAAGAAACTGAAAGTGGAACTAAAGGTATGTGACAATGTGAAAGAAATTATGGATTACCTGTGCTACAGTTTCTGACAAATTTAAAACATTTTATTTTATCGATACAATTTATATAGAAATGTTTTCCTTTGCTGAAGACACTAAACATAAAAGTAAAGTAAGAGTTTTAACCTTACTTTAAATGTTTAACTTGGCAATGTAGCAGTTAAGCTAAGTGCTTGCAGACATATTTTTAAAACACCTGAGATAAAACTCAAGTAATAAAAAAGGACTTTTTGCAGTAAATTTCCGCACTTTTGTGCATTCATGTGATGTCAAAACTGATCTTTGCATTACATATAGTGAAACCTGTCAACACCAGGATGTGCCAAAAGCATACTTCATAATGTGTCACAGTAATAATGTCCCAGGGATATCGCAGCAGCAATATCACTGTTTTGAAAACGTTCGTTGAATGTGAGTTCTATAATAATAATAATGTTTATTTTGCATAGTGCCATATCCAGAGAATTCATAGCATAGACACATACAGGAAAATAAGACAAATTAAACAATATAAATACATAAATTAATGTTGTTAGTTTAAAAGTTAAAATAATAAATTATAATGTAAAATAGAGATATAAAAGAAGTTCAATTAATTAATTGCGACAAAAAAATGAATAAATTACAGCAAAATGCTCTAAGTCACCCTCCAGTGAAACCGGTGACTGTTCTCTGGGTCTCTAAGTCACCCTCCAGTGAGACCAGTGACTGTTCCCTGGGTCTCTAAGTCACCCTCCAGTGAGACCAGTGATTGCTCTCTGGGTCTCTAAGTCACCCTCCAGTGAGACCAGTGACTGTTCTCTGGGTCTCTAAGTCACCCTCCAGTGAGACCAGTGACTGTTCTCTGGGTCTCTAAGTCACCCTCCAGTGAGACCTGTGACTGTTCTCTGGGTCTCTAAGTCACCCTCCAGTGAGACCAGTGACTCTTCTCTGGGTCTCTAAGTCACCCTTCAGTGAGACCAGTGACTGTTCTCTGGGTCTCTAAGTCACCCTCCAGTGAGACCTGTGACTGTTCTCAGGGTCTCTAAGTCACCCTCCAGTGAGACCTGTGACTGTTCTCTGGGTCTCTAAGTCACCCTCCAGTGAGACCTGTGACTGTTCTCTGGGTCTCTAAGTCACCCTCCAGTGAGACCAATGACTCTTCTCTGGGTCTCTAAGTCACCCTCCAGTGAGACCAGTGACTGTTCTCTGGGTCTCTAAGTCACCCTCCAGTGAGACCAATGACTCTTCTCTGGGTCTCTAAGTCACCCTCCAGTGAGACCAGTGACTGTTCTCTGGGTCTCTAAGTCACCCTCCAGTGAGACCAATGACTCTTCTCTGGGTCTCTAAGTCACCCTCCAGTGAGACCAGTGACTGTTCTCTGGGTCTGTATGTCACCCTCCAGAGAGACCAGTGATTGCTCTCTGGGTCTCTAAGTCACCCTCCAGTGAGACCAGTGACTGCTCTCTGGGTCTCTAAGTCACCCTCCAGTGAGACCAATGACTCTTCTCTGGGTCTCTAAGTCACCCTCAAGTGAGACCAGTGACTGTTCTCTGGGTCTCTAAGTCACCCTCCAGTGAGACCAATGACTCTTCTCTGGGTCTCTAAGTCACCCTCCAGTGAGACCAGTGACTGTTCTCTGGGTCTCTATGTCACCCTCCAGAGAGACCAGTGATTGCTCTCTGGGTCTCTAAGTCACCCTCCAGTGAGACCAGTGACTGCTCTCTGGGTCTCTAAGTCACCCTCCAGTGAGACCAATGACTCTTCTCTGGGTCTCTAAGTCACCCTCAAGTGAGACCTGTGACTGTTCTCTGGGTCACTAAGTCACCCTCCAGTGAGACCGGTGACTGTTCTCTGGGTCTCTAAGTCACCCTCCAGTGAGACCAGTGACTGTTCTCTGGGTCTCTAAGTCACCCTCCAGTGAGACCAGTGACTGTTCTCTGGGTCTCTAAGTCACCCTCCAGTGAGACCATGGACCGTGTGTTGTAGGACCGCCGGGCTGAGTTGGAAGCTCTTGACCTGGCTGTGGTACGGCAGAAGTCTCAGCTCCACCACATGAGGGAGGTGGAGAGGGACTTACTGGGGAAGAGGGAGGACGCAGCCAGGGAACTCAAGGAGCTGAGGAGGAGCAACACGAAGACATGGCCACAGAG
>OZ024863.1:37412037-37464537 GCA_964017155.1 Oasisia sp. SBJ-2009 | reverse complement strand
GGTTACCACAACATATAAGAACCTACCTTTGCTTTTCACTTGCGCAATAACTAAAAGTCAGGAGGAACTGGAGCAGCTCCACAGAGAGCTGCGGCGGAGCAAGTCGGAGCTCCAGTTGCTCCAGGAATCAACGGAGAAACGGCGGCGACAACTCGACTCTCTTGACACGCAGCTTGAGCAGGAAATAGCAAGTCGCAGGCTCGAAATTAAGGTATGACATCTTCTTAGAGATATTTCATAATTTTATCTCAATTTTTAATATTAGTACATAATAAAAAGTGTAGACATCTTATATTCTTCTTCTTCTTCTTCTTCTTCTTCTTCTTCTTCTTCTTCTTCTTCCATTAATGGCCACCGGTCAACTTGCTGACCATTATTGGCATTGGTTTTTTTGAGTTGTCCTTCTCTAGAATTAGTGAATCCACTACAGGTTACACATTTATTTACCCCCTGTGTGGGATCTTTTACTTCCCCTGGCATAGTTAGAAGGGACCACCGACTTTTAGTGTCTCTTCCGAAAGACACAGTCAAATGTGGGGTGAACAAAATTGCCTAAGTTTTTAAACGGCGGTAGGTGGGATTGAACCACCGTCCCCTCTATTGACAGTCCGGCGCTCTACCACGCAACCACCACTCACCACTGTTGTGTTGATATCTCCTTCTGTGTTCTTCAGGTGGTCGAAGACAAACTGACCGATTTGAAGACAAAAAGGAAACTGAAAGAGCAGGATCTTAGCTGGGTGAGTGGTCATCTATATATCACTGACCAGACATTTATGCTAAGTTTCATGCATTTTATATCAATGTTTGGTTGAAAGCATTAATAGAAAGTAACATTGAAGTGAACATGCTTATCAAGCATGGTACTGATGTCTAGAACAATCCCATGGTGCAGTGCAAGAAGACGTATTTGCACTTTTTATGGTAACCTCTAATGTTTGAATTGGTTTTTACCATGACTAATGTTAGTGTTAGAAGTAATGTCAAAATGTTGTTAATAAATGTACGTAAAGTTTGTGAGTTGGTACTGCATTGTTTAATTTGTTTTACATTAAAATAGTCTACAAAATTATGTTATACATGTGTAGGTAGTCCTGTGTGCATGGCTCTGCATGCATACATGCGTTTATTCTGCAATAAATCATGTTTAAAATTTGGTTTACAGCGTGAACTTTGTATGGTCGGAATATTAAAACTGAGAATGCTTTCTCAGGTTAACTAAATATATTTCTGCAGGCTATGTATTATAAAAATGTTTATTCTTATATTAAAAATATTTAACGAGTAGACGAGAAATAGAGAGATTCATTTTAAAATATTGCTCTTGTGGAGGAGTAAGTGGAGCAGTAACTGGAGAAATAAGTGGAGCAGTAAGTGGAGCAGTAATTGTAGCAGTAAGTGGAGCAGTAACTGGATCAGTAAGTGGAGCAGTAACTGGAGCAGTAATTGGATCAGTAAGTGGAGCAGTAAGTGGAGCAGTAAGTGGAGCAGTAAGTGGAGCAGTAAGTGGAACAGTAAGTGGAGCAGTAATTGGATCAGTAAGTGGAGCAGTAAGTGGAACAGTAAGTGGAGCAGTAAGTGAAGCAGTAAGTGGAACAGTAAGTGGAGCAGTAAGTGGAGCAGTAAGTGGAGCAGTAAGTGGAGCAGTAAGTGGAGCAGTAAGTGGAGTAGTAAGTGGAACAGTAAGTGGAGCAGTAATTGGAGCATTTCACTGAGAACACACAAGGAAAACAATCACATACAGACCAAACATTGTTGTGTTTCACGACAGGATGACAGCGAGCTGCAGGGTGACACGAGCGACGTCCAGGAGTTGACGACAGAACTGGAGCATCTGAAGCGACAAGTGGAGCAGGCTAGAGCCAAGTTGGTGGAGCTTGAAGCCGAGAGGACGACAGCTGAGACGGCTGTTGCGAAACTGAAGCGAGAGAAGGTTCAGCTGGATGAGACCCACCGACGTCTGCACAGTCAGGTCCACCAACTGAAAAGGTGATGTCTTGTGACTTCAGCAGGGCCCGTACGGGGCCTTGAAAGTCTTGAAAAGGCTTGAATTTGATTGGACCAAATTCAAGGCCTTGAAATCGTTGAATTTTATAAAGTAGTCTTGAAAAGTCTTCAATTTAATTGTGGTCAATAAATAATTTGTTTGACTCAGATGTAGGCCAGTGGCAGTCGGGCGGAAGGGAAAGCCAACGCACAAAAATAACTCGCTGTTCTTAGTCGAGTAAGGTGAGGCGAGGGTGATCTCCCCGGCATGCGAGGGTGATCTCCCCGGCATGCGAGGGTGATCTCCCCGGCATGCGAGGGTGATCTCCCCGGCATGCGAGGGTGATCTCCCCGGCATGCGAGGGTGATCTCCCCGGCATGCGAGGGTGATCTCACCGACATGCGAGGGTGATCTCCCCGGCATGCGAGGGTGATCTCCCCGGCATGCGAGGGTGATCTCCCTGGCATGCGAGGGTGATCTCCCAAATATGCGAGGTGATCTCCCCGGCATACGAGGGTGATCTCCCTGGCATGCGAAGGTGATCTCCCTGGTATGCGAGGGTGATCTCCCCATCATGCGAGGGTGATCTCCTCTGCATGTGAGGTTGATCTCCCTGGCATGAGAGGCTGATCTCCCTGGCATGCAAGGCTGATATCCCCGGGAATCGAAGCTGATCTCCCTGGCATGCGAGGGTGATCTCCCCGGCATGTGAGGCTGATCTCCCCGGCATGCGAGGCTGATCTCCCCGGCATGTGAGGCTGATCTCCCCGGCATGCGAGGGTGAACTCCCCGGCATGCAAGTGTGATCTCCCTGGCATGCGAAGGTGATCTCCCTGGTATGCGAGTGTGATCTCCCCAACATGCGAGGGTGATCTCCCCGGCATGCGAAGCTGATCTCCCTGGCATGCGAGGGTGCTCTCCCCGGCATGCAAGGGTGATCTCCCCGGCATGCAAGGGTGAACTCCCCGGCATGCGAGGGTGATCTCCCCGGCATGCGAGGCTGATCTCCCCGGCATGCGAGGGTGATCTCCCCGGCATGCGAGGCAGATCTCCCCGGCATGCAAGGGTGATCTCCCCGGCATGCAAGGGTGATCTCCCCGGCATGCGAGGGTGATCTCCCCGGCATCCGAGGCTGATCTCCCCGGCATGCGAGGCTGATCTCCCCGGCATGCGAGGCTGATCTCCCCGGCATGCGAGGCTGATCTCACTCATATTAACACTTACTGTGAAACTTCAAATTGAGATGATTCAGTCAACTTGAACATACTGATCAATTTTAACCACATCTCTTAACCCTTTTCTTCTGTGGTTGCAGAACGGAGCAGCAGATTGAGGAGAGAGTGAAGAGCAGAAGGTTAAAGCTGGAGCGTCTGGACGGAGAGCTGCGGCAGATTGAGGCTGCCCTGGATGAAGGGAGGGACAGTAAGGGGGCTGTGGATAGGGACCTGACCACAGTCAGGGCCAGTGTACATGGTGAGACACCTTCACTGATATTGTAACACTAAATGTATGTGCATTGCTTAAGAATTTATTTTTAATGTCATACACGTTTTAATCAGTGTTTATGTTTTAGATTAATTTATATATATATATATATATATATATATATATATATATAAATCTATATATATATATATATCTAAACCTATATATCTAAATCTATATATATAAATCTATATATATATAAATTTACATACAGAGTTTTAGTAAAGGTTTTAATTTCAGATTAATTTATATAATTTGCATACCAAGTTTTAGTACTATACATCTTAAAAACAGTGTATAATTTATTTTTAATTTATTTATATAATTTACATACAAAGGTTTACTAGTGCATCTTAAAACCAAAAAGTAATATGATTTATATTAATTTATATAATATATATTACTATTTATTAATATACATTTAGTATATCTCTTGTGCAGAGCATCGATCCGCCTTGCGGGAATTAGCGCTATATAAAAAACTATAATTATTTTGTGAGATACCTTCACTGATATTGTAAAACTAAATGTATGTGAGATATCTTCACTGATATTGTGAAACTAAATGTATGTGATATATATTCTACGATATCGTAAAACTAAATGTATGTGAGATATCTTCACTGATATTGTAAAACTAAATGTATGTGAGATACCTTCACTGATATTGTATAACTAAATGTATGTGAGATACCTTCACTGATATTGTAAAACTAAATGTATGTGAGATATCTTCACTGATATCGTGAAACACTTGGAGATGAGATATCTTCACTGATATTGTAAAACAAATTGGAGGTGAGATATCTTCACTGATAGTGTAAAACAAAGTGCATGTGAGATATTGTCACTAAAACTAAGTGTAGGTGACATATATTGTCACTGATTTTATAAAAATAATTAAGTGAGATCCATCATTATTATTGAATATTAGTAGTTATGCACTGTATTATTTTTATATTGTAATCTGCAAATTGGTGCATAATATACATACAGTGTATTATTTTATATATTTTGCTACAGATGTGATTGTTATTATAGACATGTCACTTTGACAGTTTGTAACATATTTCAGCCCGAATATTTCCAAACAGACTCGTGAGTTTTTGTGGCGAAACATTTCAGAGCACACTGGTGAGCTGGAGGAGCGCCACTCTAGTCTACAGGCAGCTGAGAGCCAAGTGGAGCTACTGGAGCAGGTAAGTCGACTCCAGCAATGAGATGCTCTTGACACGTCATAAGATATTGACAGCAACTAATTCGTCTTTGCACCAATTCAGCTGTGTTCGTCTCAACTCTAACAATGTTATTAAATCTATCTTAGCAATGTCTCGTCAGTTCATTTTCATTAGCTTAAGTAATTGTTGTACCAGAAAATAATTTAATTGACTGTCAAAAGTGGATTTTTTGCATTAAAACACAATACAATTATGGATACGTTTCTGTGCTGGTGTTGATGACTATTAAAAAAAATAAAAAAAATGGGTTGAAGGCGAAATGTTGGCAAACTATTGGCCTTTAGCTACTTACCAGATGTAAGGATGAAAAGAAGTTGTCTGACCATACAAAAAACAAACCTGCACGTTTTTATCAATTTGTTTCATCACTAATATTTGTTACTAATAACAATTATTATGTCTAATCACTAATATATGTTTAACTACTAATGCATACTATACATTTAGTACTAATGTCACTCATAACTAATACAAACTTTTTTCTGGGAATACTTCATTTCTGATTCCTAACATTAACTTTTTGTTACAACATTTTTAATTTGTGTATTTACAAAAAAAATATAGTCTTGCATGATAAACATTTGAAACTATCGTACAGATATTTCTGTAAAATATACATTTTTATAATGCCAAAATTGTTGGCAAAATATACAGCAGAATGTCTCATAGCTGCACGTTTCTGGTGCCCTTTTTTCATGGATCTGGTTGCTAGGTCATGTGGTTGGTTTAGATAATGATGTTGATTCAGTCATTAATTTTTGTGATGCGAACCAACTGCTTTCAGATGTTAACGACATTTAACTCCAGCTTTTGTCAAGTATCCAGAGAACTTGCTGCGAAAGAGTGTGAATTGCGTTATGCTACTGACAATGTTGAACGTGCGAAGGTAGCTTGTCCGTACTAATCCTGTGCATGCCTGCCATGTCATTTACCACAATCTTTGGCACCCTCTAGTGGCGATAGTAATTCACATTGTCTCCAATCATTAATCATTTTCAAAGCAGATATTTGTGTTTGTTTTCATCGAGTGTAACAAGGAAGCACATAAGAGCATGGATACATGCCATAATTAAAGATCCCTCTTAAATTTCATCTTTAAACCTATTGCATTTCAGATTAATGGTGAGCTGGGTAATTTGATCAACTAAGTCATTTGACTTTGGTGAAACAATTGGACAAACACCTATTTTTAACTGGGTACAGTCATGTATTGGCGAACAATGGTAAAAGTGGAGTGGCTCTATATATATAACAGCATAAAAATATCAACACGCAAGCTATTTGGCCTAACAACAAAGTTTGTTCACTTTGTTCAATGATTTTAGCAATGCTTTGAAACTGGTCTTGTGATTCCGTTGTCAACAAACATAGAATTTATGTTTTGAAAATGATCTGTGGCGATGATCCCTCCTGCCTTGAATGCACCTTGAATGCCGTCTTTCACAACCTGTTTCTGTCTTCACAAGCTGCAGCATACTTCAGTACGTCTTAGTTGACACATTTAGATGTACACTTTCTTTATAACACATCAACATTGTTTACCAAATTATTATATTTAAATACACATTGAATTAACTTCATGTGTACTTGTTTCTGTTCAGCTTATATGTTGTTAATTGCTTTATTCATCCACATTCGTTGGATTTTAATACACACATATTCCTTGTGCTACCAACACACGCTGATATCATAGCTTTATGCAGAGACCCGTTCACCCGTCATTTGGATGGGTAAAACCTGTTGTGGACGGGTAGAAATATGGGTGGACTGGTGGTCGTCGGGTAAAAGAATGAAGTAAAGAGCAAAAAAGGTGTCAGTCGTGGCTTGAAAATAGGTGCCACTTGTCTGTTTTTAGTTTTTTTCAGGTCGTAAAGTAAATCTCAACTGGTGTGTGTGTGTGTGTGTGAGTGAGTGAGTGAGTGAGTGAGTGAGTAGTGAGTGTGTGTGTGGTGTGGGTGTGTGTGAGTGAGTGAGTGAGTGAGTGAGTGAGTGAGTGAGTGAGAGTGAGTGAGTGAGTGAGTGAGTGAGTGTGTGTGTGTGTGTGTGTGTGTGTGTGTGTGTGAGTGTGTGTGTGTGAGTGAGTGAGTGAGTGAGTGTGCGTGCGTGCGTGCGTGCGTGCGTGCGTGCGTGCGTGCGTGCGTGCGTGGGTGTGGAGATGTTCCTCAAGTGTCCTCACTGACCTGTCCAGTCTGATGAATCAGTTGGAAAGATTCACTCATGACGAGGTTTTAAATTAGATTGTGCAATTCTAATTACTCGTTGAAGTGCCAAGAGTGAACTTTGAACCTGTCTGTCTTCTCCTGGCCCTGGCTCCTGTCTGTCTAGTGGCGTGGACACTGGTCCCCACTCCTCTCTCTGTGTCCCCCTGGTGGCTAGGGAAACCACTCACTCATATCCCACGATTGTACAAAGGCAGGTGGTGATTAGAGCCTGCAAACACGTGTTATCACTGCAGTGGGTAGTTTACGTAATTGATGCCATGCACATACACACATGTGTGCATGCATGCATGCATACACAGGCACACACTCATGCACACATACACACATACACACATACACGCACACACACCACACGCACACACCATAGACACACACACACACACACACACACACACACACACACACACACACACACACAAACTCATGATAATTATGTATTCTATAATTTATATGTGATTTTGCTCTATTTGCTTGCTTTTATTGGGGCTATTATTTCAATATAGTAACACTGTGTGGAGTGTTACCACATGTCACATGACCTGTGCATCACTGGTGTGTTTCAGATGGAGGCTGAGAGACAACAGAAGACTCAGGAGAACTTTGTTGGACTCGACGAGAAAGTCCAGAATCTTGGTGGGTTAACACAAGGCGCGGGTTCAATTCAATTCACTTGTTTATTTATTAACTTCAGTAATGCAATTAATTTAATTTAAGTCATTAACTTTATACAACAGTTTAATGTGATTGCATTTAAATTCATAATCAACTCTCGGTTAGGTGCATATCTAAAATTTATTATTTATGAATATCAGACATTCTGCGTTTATGATATCGAGGTGTTTCCTCTTTTTTCAGTTAGACTCCAGTCACTAGACCATGTAATTGTTAATGGGAGGGAAGTGCGGGGGGGGGGGCAATGAGATTGACTGGTTGTTCATCCATTTATCGTCACTTTGGGTTATTTACTGACAGTCTTGTAAAGACGTGTTTGTCTGTTGTGTTCTCAGCGTGAGAGATTGCCAAGAGGGATGCTGAGAAGGATGAATTAATGACAGCCTTGTCAAGGTCATGCGAGGAACTCACCAGTTTACGAACACAGGTTTCCATGATAATGAAACATTGGCTGCTTAGTAACCACATACATTAGTTCAGGTCTCCATGGTAACGAAATGTTGACTGCTTAGTAACCATAGACATTAGTTCAGGTCTCCATGCGTTGACTGCTTGGTAACCAAATACATTAGTTTAGGTCTCCATGGTAACAAAACGTTGACTGCTTAGTAACCAAATACACATTCAGCTGAAAGCTGACAGTAAGAGTCAGAGTAACTTTATTGCACAATGTAACATGGAAGCTGTTTCTAATGCATTAGGAAAGCGTACTAATGCGAATATGTCCTAGACTTAGCTACAATGTGATATACACTTATTATGGGCAACTATACAACTCAAGAATACAATTTTACTAAAATAAAAAGCAACACTGAGGACAATTTTGGGTGTATATTTTGTTTGACAGGAATATCTTCAATTACATTTTATTTGTGGAACAAATTGTTCAAGGATCCAACATTTGGTTGTTTTGTAAGAAATTAACTTACTTTTGAAACAAGGATGTGAAACACAACATTTTGATCAATCAGCTTCACACAGTATGTGCCAAAGCAATTTTAATTTATTAAGAAAACTACATTTGCTAACACAGAATTTACCATGGGTTAAGAAACACTGTGCGTGATGCCATGATACTCATGATGTTGGTGTCACATAACGCCATGATACTCATGGCGTCAGTGTCACATGATGCCATGATACTCATGTCATCAGTGTCACATGACACCATGATACTCATGGCGTCAGTGTCACATGATGCCATGATACTCATGGCATCAGTGTCACATGATGCATTGATACTCATGGCATCATGATGCCATGGTACTCATGACATCAGTGTCACATGATGCCATGATACTCATGACATCAGTGTCACATGACACCATGATACTCATGGCATCATGACGTCATGATACTCATGGTGTCGGTGTCACACTGGTCCTGCCAGTCTGCTGTCTGTGTAACACGTAATGTTGTGTGTCCAGGAGTCGTCTGACAGGGCTCTGAGGATACAGCAACTGGAGGATGAAGTGACAAGTCTCAGACACAACCTGGAGGACAGAGACCAGGTGAGACTGACACTGAGACAGAGCCATGTCTTCTAAACACGTTTGTAGATAGTGTAGTATAGAGACCAGGTGAGACTGAGACATGTCTTCTAAACACATTTGTAGATAGTGTAGTATAGAGACCAGGTGCGACTGAGACTGAGACATGTCTTCTAAACACGTTTGTAGATAGTGTAGTATAGAGACCAGGTGAGACTGAGACTGAGACATGTCTTCTAAACACGTTTGTAGATAGTGTAGTATAGAGACCAGGTGAGACTGAGACTGAGACATGTCTTCTAAACACGTTTGTAGATAGTGTAGTATAGAGACCAGGTGAGACTGAGACATGTCTTCTAAACACGTTTGTAGATAGTGTAGTATAGAGACCAGGTGAGACTGAGACTGAGACATGTCTTCTAAACACGTTTGTAGATAGTGTAGTATAGAGACCAGGTGAGACTGAGACATGTCTTCTAAACACGTTTGTAGATAGTGTAGTATAGAGACCAGGTGAGACTGACACTGAGACATGTCTTCTAAACACGTTTGTAGATAGTGTAGTATAGAGACCAGGTGAGACTGACACTGAGACATGTCTTCTAAACACGTTTGTAGATAGTGCAGTATACAGACCAGGTGAGACTGAGACTGAGACATGTCTTCTAAACACGTTTGTAGATAGTGTAGTATAGAGACCAGGTGAGACTGACACTGAGACATGTCTTCTAAACACGTTTGTAGATAGTGTAGTATAGAGACCAGGTGAGACTGAGACTGAGGCATGTCTTCTAAACACGTTTGTAGATAGTGTAGTATAGAGACCAGGTGAGACTGACACTGAGACATGTCTTCTAAACACGTTTGTAGATAGTGTAGTATAGAGACCAGGTGAGACTGACACTGAGTCATGTCTTCTAAACACGTTTGTAGATAGTGTAGTATAGAGACCAGGTGAGACTGACACTGAGTCATGTCTTCTAAACACGTTTGTAGATAGTGTAGTATAGAGACCAGGTGAGACTGACACTGAGTCATGTCTTCTAAACACGTTTGTAGATAGTGTAGTATAGAGACCAGGTGAGACTGACACTGAGACATGTCTTCTAAACACGTTTGTAGATAGTGTAGTATAGAGACAAGTTTGTACCCAGCTTTTTCATATAATAAATGATTATTAGAAACTGTCTGAATTTGTCGTGTAGCTGGTCAACTGTAGAAAACTAATGAGCAACTTACAAAATGATATCTGAGACGGCTCACACAAATTCTCCTTTAGTATTTAAATATAAACAAACGCGCAAGATTTACAGGTGAGAATATACAATGTTTTAAGTTATGTTTCTTTTGATAAAGAATGGAATGAAAAATAATTCCTTTTACAGTGCTGCCTTGTGACACCGTGAACCAATTTAACTGCGGGTCTTTTACGCGCTAGGCAATTATTAGATTACTTTATAATAATCACTGCTGAATGGTCGACCTTTGTAATTCATTGTTTACTCACCAGGAGGTTCGTCAGATTAGAGAGAAGTCGGCTGCAGCCCTTGAAGGCATCGCCCAGGCGCACTACAGCAGAGCCAATCGGCTCGGAGACGAACTCAACTATCTGAGAGCAGAACACTTGGAAATAGTGCGGCGGGTATGTTACGTCTTATTCCTACACCAAGCCAGCGGGTAGAGCGGTGCCGGTGGGTAGAGTGGTGCTGGTGGGTAGAGTGGTGCTGGTGGGTAGAGCGGTGCCGCTGGGTGGAGCAGTGCCGGTGGGTAGAGAGTGGTGTCGGTGGGTAGAGCGGTGCCGGTGGGTAGTGCGGTGCCAGTGGGTAGTGCGGTGCCGGTGGGCAGAGCGGTGCCAGTGGGTAGTGCGGTGCCAGTGGGTAGTGCGGTGCCGGTGGGCAGTGCAGTGCCGGTGGGCAGAGCGGTGCCAGTGGGTAGTGCGGTGCCGGTGGGCAGTGCGGTGCCAGTGGGTAGTGCGGTGCCGGTGGGCAGAGCGGTGCCAGTGGGTAGTATGGTGCCGGTGGGTAGAGCGGTGCCAGTGGGCAGAGCGGTGCCAGTGGGCAGAGCGGTGCCAGTGGGTAGAACGGTGCCAGTGGGTAGAGCGGTGCCAGTGGGTAGAACGGTGCCAGTGGGTAGTGCGGTGCCAGTGGGTAGTGCGGTGCCGGTGGGCAGAGCGGTGCCAGTGGGTAGAGCGGTGCCAGTAGGTAGAGCGGTGCCAGTGGGTAGAACGGTGCCGGTGGGTAGAGCGATGCAGGTGGGTAGAGCGGTGCCGGTGGGTAGAGCGGTGCCCGTGGGTAGAGTGGTGCCAGTGGGTAGAGTGGCGCCGGTGGGTAGAGCGGTGCCACTGGGTGGAGCAGTGCCGGTGGGTAGAGTGGTGCCGGTGGGTAGAGTGGTGCCGGTGGGTAGAGCGGTGCTGGTGGGTAGAGTGGTGCTGGTGGGTAGAGCGGTGCCGGTGCATAGAGCGGTGCCAGTGGATAGAGCGGTGCCAGTGGGTAGAGCGGTGCCAGTGGGAAGAGTGGTGCCAATGGGTAGAGTGGTGCCAATGGGTAGAGTGGTGCCTGTGGGTAGACAACACTCCTGTCCCTGTCTGCTCCTGGCCCAGCTGGTTGTGGCCCACCAAATGACCCGATGTCCCTGTCTGTCCCTGTTGTCCCCTGATCCCATCCGTCTCTTCCCTCCAGCTGCAATCCCAGGAGGAACTGTCCAGCCGGGAACATAAACTGGAGGACACACTGCGAGAACTCAAGGACGAAATCAAAACAGTGAGTGACTCTCTTTATCTGGCTGGTCCGCGGCTCACACTTCTCATTCTGTTCTCTGTCACTGCTGTTGTCTCTTACGTTGTTGACATCACTCCTGTTGTCTCTCAAGTTGTTGTCATCACTGCTGTTGTCTCTCAAGTTGTTGTCATCACTGCTGTTGTCTCTCAAGTTGTTGTCATCACTGCTGTTGTCTCTCAAGTTGTTGTCATCACTGCTGTTGTCTCTCAAGTTGTTGTCATCACTGCTGTTGTCTCTAAAGTTGTTGTCATCACTGCTGTTGTCTCTTACGTTGTTGTCATCACTGCTGTTGTCTCTCAAGTTGTTGTCATCACTGCTGTTGTCTCTCAAGTTGTTGTCATTAATGCTGTTGTCTCTCAAGTTGTTGTCATCACTGCTGTTGTCTCTTACGTTGTTGTCATCATTGCTGTTGTCTCTCAAGTTGTTGTCATCACTGCTGTTGTCTCTTACGTTGTTGTCATCACTGCTGTTATCTCTTACTTTGTTGTCATCACTGCTGTTGTCTCTTACGTTGTTGTCATCACTGCTGTTATCTCTTACTTTGTTGTCATCACTGCTGTTGTCAGACAGCATCATTGACAGATCTATTTTCACGATATGCAAACCGAAATCGGTCAAGCAATGGGTCGGTAATTGAGTTAAAAACTGGAGAACCAAGCATTTCAACAAGAGACTGTAGAATTTTTGGGAACAGGAATGATAGTTGACTTTTTGAAGCAATGGGGGATTTTACATTGGCAAATAGCCCAGACACCCTATCACCATGCCACCCTTTTGCCAGGCACCCCATCAGCCTGTCACTCTATTGTCAAGACATCCTATCAGCTTGTCACCCTATTCCCCCAGACACCCTATTGCCTGGACACCCTATCTCACTCATCCTATCTCACTCACACCCTATCTCACTCTCATCCTATTTCACTCACCCTATCTCACTCTCACCCTATCTCACTCACCCTATCTCACCCACACCCTATCTCACTCTCACCCTATCTGTGAGTCACCCTATCGCCCGTGTGCCCAGGAGGTGACGGAGGGGATGCTGGAGCTGGAGCGATCCCGCATCGAGACGGCCACGGAGCTGGAGCAGCTCCACGACCAGAAGGACAACCTGCAGGAGCATCTGAGCGTGCTCAAACACACCCTCGTCGTGGTAACTCTCTCGCATGCATGCACGTGTCGTCACGCTTCGTCACGCTTTTGTTTCTGTCTTTTTCTTAAGATTTGTCGCACTTTTAAACGATCATTTCCCAGCGATGAAGAAAAATGTCATCGAAATTTATATTTTATATTTGATTGAAAACGTGGTTTATTCTCCTTGTTAAAATAATAATATTAATAAAGGCTTGATGCAAGAAATACTAGAAGCTACGACTATTGCTAAACATTACTTGTTTTATTAAGTGAACACTATATGTTTTCTGTGGCAAGGTTCATGGGGATCTCGTTTTCTGTTCAGATCCCAACTGTTGGACCTGGCTGAGATATATTTCTGTTAAATTATAAGATTGTTGTTGTGGTCACTGTCCACTCAAGCGGCCAGTCATCCATTGTCACAATGGCCACTAAGTCAGAACCTCGAGAGTGAATCACTGAGAGTGAAACCTTGACAGTGAAACATGTTAATGGAATGTCTTTGTGAACTTACAACACGAACCGATCAATGATTGGTGTGTTCTGTTTCAGATCCGGAGTGGCGTCAACACCCCAGTGCCACAGGACGCAACGGCAAAGGGAAACACTAACTACTTTGAAGAACAACAATACCAGCTGAAGGTGACTAGTTCTGTCAACGTCTCAGAGATGTCACTGACACAATGGTGCAACTTTTGGGTAGAGACATATGTGAAGTGGTCAACTGGAACATTGGCAACTTTCCTGAAACAACTCAAAACTTATCTATTTCGTTTGTATTAAATGCCTTGATGGCACTGGTTTATATTTCATAGCATTGACTGGTTTTAAATTGTTCTGTTTGAAACTGTATTTTTACACCCTATTTTATTTATTTTATTTACTTATCTTAACATATTTATTATTTATTTTTTTATCTTAACTTTCTTAATTATTTATCTTAGTTCATTTATTTGATTTTAGCTTATGTATTTAATTCATTTATATTTTAGATTATTAGTCAACACATCATGTTAATGTGAAGCGCTTTGATTTGGTTGGCATTTAATTACTTAAAAAGTGCTATGTTAACAAACATAATTATTATTATTATCACAAGAGGTGTCAAAACAACCTGTGAGATTGTCTGCATTACTTGGCAATGATTGTTCACGTGTATCAGTGTACAAACATGTCTGTGTGACAAACATGTTTGTAACATGTCTATAATGTCTAACACAAGTTTATATGTAACACTTACATGCGTAACCCAAGTGTATCTGTAACGCAAGTGTGTCTGTAACACAAGTGTATCTGTAACACAAGTGTGTCTGTAACACAAGTGTGTATTTTAACACAAGTGTGTCTGTAACACAAGCCTGTCTTTTAACACACATGTGTCTGTAACACAAGTGTGTTTTTTAACACAAGTGTATCTGTACGACATGCGTGTCTTTTAACACAAGTGTGTCTGTAGCACAAGTGTGTATGTAACACAAGTATGTATGTAACACAAGTATGTCTTTCAACACAAGTGTGTCTTTTAACACAAGTGTGTATGTAACACAAGTGTGTCTTTTAACACAAGTATGTCTGTAACACAAGTGTGTCTTTTAACACAAGTGTGTCTGTGACACAAGTGTGTATGTAACACAAGTGCGTCTTTTAACACAAGTGTGTCTGTAACACAAGTGTGTCTGTAACAAAAGTGTGTCTGTAACACAAGTGTGTCTGTAACACAAGTGTGTCTGTAACATGATTATGTCTTTAACACACACAGGAGTGCATGTAACGGTGTTACATCTGTAACACTGTAACGTGTTTGTTACAGCTTGAGCTTGAGCAGAAGATGAGTCGTCACGCTGAGGTGATGGAGAGTCGGAGACAGGTGTCACATGACAGCATCCAGCAGCTGCAACGGAAGCCGAATAACCTTGAACAGGTGACCTTCACTTGACCTTCAGTGCTTTATACATCCTTTCCTTTGTTCCATCCCACAAAGATGGTTTCCTCGTCAGTTATGCCACGTGGGGTGTTATTTTTCTCTATGCTCTCAAATCATTGGGCCAATTGTTTTCATTTAATGTTTCATGGGGCATTAGTTGGGGTGGCTGTGTATTTGAGTGTCTTCTTGGTAATTGTTTTTAATGCAAAACTGTTAACGCCATCCCAGTCATTCAGACAGTGACATTGTAGTAGGTTGTTTTAGTGTTAATCATTCATGGACTACCTGTTTTTTTTATTTAATGTACTAATACTTTTATTGACCTATTTATTCTAATATTTTATTAACGTATTATTTTAGCTCACAGTGTAGTATCCTTTACATTGCATGACCGTGAAATTCAATGTACAAATAATTTGTATCTATTTATTATATTTATTTTATTAATTTACTCATCGTTTTAATGTACACTTAAAATATACAGTTAATTGTATTTGTCTATTTGTCATACTTATTTTATTAACTTACTACTTTAGCACACAGTCACGTTACAACTGCAGTATAGTAAAACATCACGTTTTAGCAGTAAATACTTGAAGACTTGAAGTTACATTTGCTTTACGCTGACATATGAGAGACAAATGTCTGGTATTTCAACAGCTAGATGACACTGTGTTCATAATCAACACAGTTGTTGCTATATGACATTGTTTCTCGACAGGTTCTGTGCCAAAGTGATTCACATCGACCTACTACGCCATCTAGTGATGTCCTGTTGAACCGCTCCCGAACTCCGACTCCGGCGGGAGAGTTTGATATGCAGGTAAGGGAGTGATGCTGACAGCTTGTTGTGCTGACAAGCTGACAGCTTGTGATGACATCTTAGCATGGTATTCTGGGGCGTAATAGTGCAATGGTGCAAATGGGGGCCCGATTGTAATCTATCTTGCTTTCATCTCGTGTTCAGTTATTTTTACAGAAAAGCAAATCTACAAAGTACTCATTACCACATGCAAGCTTGTGTCTGTGATTTTAAAGTGTAGCTTTGATAAAATCAATTGAAAAACTGCTTACTTATTTAATTGCTGCAGAATATTCAATTCAAATATTCTTGCATCACGATGTGATTGTCCTATTTCCTGTTGTTGACTTCCTTATTCTCTCAAAAACCCGGAAGACTTTAGAGCATTAAATCACTGACATATATTAAATAAATTTATTTAGATTACATATTTATATTTGGACACCAAAAAAATTGGATTTAATCAAGGAAGCCACTTTAATCCGTTCATACACTATGAACTCGAAACACGATTTGTGATGTGAAATAATAATGTTTATTTTGCATAGTTCCATATCCACAGCAATTTAGTACTTAACATAAAATATAATACGAAATAAGAAAACATGTAACTATATAAATACATAATTTAATGACATTCGTTTATAATAACAAATTATAGTGCAAAATAAATACATAAAAGCAGTTCATTCAGTTATAACACTTAGAAATTAATTAATTAATTAAAACTAAATATTTAATAAATTACAGCAAAAATGCTTCCGTGAATTAAATAAGCATCTTTACAGATGCCTTAGAAGATCAAAGTAAAGTTTTAGAAGTGAAAATAGTTGGCATAGCATTCCAAACTGATGCCATGATGACCTCTTGCCTGATTCGCTACCCTTCTGTGGTCAACAGGACACAGACAGACTGACCAGTGAGGGGGCGTATCCAAGTGAGGGGGCATATCCAAGTGAGGGGGCATATCCAAAGCGAGCATACTCACCGAATCGTCACAGCAGTCAGAGGCTGCACTCAGCCGGGAGTGCATCAAACATTGCTGAAAAGGGTCCATCGTCGTGAATCGACAACCAAGTTGGTCATGTGGACGGAAGTAGATGGCATCTCTCACCAAGTTTACTGTTTCAGCAGAAGGGCTGAATCGCATCGGGTAAATTTAAGAACATCGGCCGAATGCCGTATTAATCATGTGAATTACATGTAAATGAAATAGCTTAAAACTAGTTAGTTTTCGTGTCTGTACCTGATACATTATGACCAATATGTTGCCAAGAAGTGCCACGGGTCTATGCAAACTGATGTAAATTACAAGTTTTGATTATGAATTTATTCTGAAAAAAATTGCATAATTCCAGAGGTATATGCCGGGGAGGGGCCATTGAGACTGAGGGTCTGTACTGTGATCTTTTGTAATGGACCTACTGTTTCTTTGAATATTCAAAAGTGAGTCTACAAATGGAACTCTGACCCTCAACCAAAGCTGTGTAGCACCAACAGAATACATTGAATGTAGTATTGTGTATTTCCACTGATAGTATTGTATACTGATAGTATTATATATACTTCCGCTGACAGTATTCTATACTTCCACTGATAGTGTTGCATACTTCCACTTATAGTATTGTATACTTCCACATAATTTTTATTTATATTTTATATTTTACATAACTGTGCATGCGAGACAAACTGTTTTATAGAAGCTCAACTTATTTATCATCAGGATCAGTGCAGCAGTATTTTAGTATACATTTTAATTTCTGACTCTTTAATGTGGTAAAATGTATGAACGACTACCGTCTTTATGATGGTATCACTTTTTCATTCACTAGTTTATTATTTATTGCTTAGTTTATTATATGCTTTGTATACGTCGTAAGTTTATGATAAAGCTTGGTACACTGTATACATTATAACTTGCATGCTTTTATAATTGTGATGTTGTTTTGATTTCTTGTAACACAATTGCTATGATCAGTCATATGTAGTAATTTTATTTTAAATGTTAAGGTAACCATTATTTGTTTCAATTTCGGTCCATCTTGCTTCATTGTATAGTATGCACCTACCTACATGTTATTGTTATATACAAATATTGCG
Organism: Oasisia sp. SBJ-2009; assembly: GCA_964017155.1. Classification (NCBI taxonomy): domain Eukaryota; kingdom Metazoa; phylum Annelida; class Polychaeta; order Sabellida; family Siboglinidae; genus Oasisia; species Oasisia sp. SBJ-2009. Next base: position 37,446,706 of record OZ024863.1, on the reverse strand, counting down.
TGTTCTCATGGCATACATTTTATTAGTTTATATGATGTGAACTTTTACAACAAACTATACATGTCATGAGGATAAGTTTATTTGTTTGTCCATCGGTTGTTGCCACTGTGGCAAATGTCTTGTTAAATAAATTATCAGATATATCGAAGTGCAAGAGTTAGTGGTTATTTCTTTCCTGGTCCAGCTTTACATATGTGTAACTGATATATTAGGGGAGTGGCAGATCTCTCTAACAGATCGATTTTTACACCACCCTACACACACTTAAATTTTACATAATTAGAAAGCCCTGCATCTCCCCGTTACGATTATTCCTGTCGTAGAGTTGCGAACTGGTGTAGTTTGCATTAATCCAAGGTCACCATCAATCAATCGATTTTAGAAATTGGGCACTTCTGAAAACTTCTTGAACTTCTGCTATTTTATCCTTAATATCAATTTATGTTAACAAATGCAGAATGCTAATGCCTATCTGTGCACAATATGTGTATGTGCCAGGAGTTGAGTAGTGACTAGTAATATAGGTTTTTGTGTAAAAGTACAACATTAATGTATGTTGAACCCATAAAAACGATTACTTAATAAACATGACCTCCTGTTGCTATGTTCCACTCCCAAGGCAATCTAGATCCCAAAAATAAATGTATGGCTAGAAGAATGAGTGGGCGTAGTGAAGTAAGAATTATACAAATGTCGGTTTTATATAAAGGTGGAAGGGATTTCAGAATGTATGGTCATGGTTTCATTTATATGGATTTTTCTTATTTATATGTAACAGAGCAACTAAGAAATTAGATCAACCGTAACATATTACTATATAGTTTTATATTTATTCTCTTACCTCTCTGCTGTGAACGTTCACATGTTATTTACACAAAAACAATTCCACTCCCTTGGAAAAAAGATTCAAATTTACTGAAACATAATTGTCAAAACATTTCATGAATGGCGAACATTACTTTGTTGATACAGTTCATTAAACGCGTACAACATTGCAACACTGGGATATGGGCCTTACTTACCCCTTGACTTCTTAATATCATTACTGCAGTCCTCAACATATTCTAAGCTGATCTCTACAAGAGTTATGATTGTTGTATTTAACTTGATGACTTGGCAGAACTCTGACGTTGTATATTAATCCCTCTTTGTTTGGCAACATTTATCAAGGCGAAGTTCATATTCCTGCTTACACAAACACAAACACACACATACACACACACACACACACACACACACACACACACACACACACACACACACACACACACACACACACACACACACACACACACACACACACATTATAAGTTTGACTACAGTTAATACATTTCTAAGATATCACAAAACCACCTGAACTGATGAAATGGATTCAATGTGTGTGCACACAACATGTAGTGTTTGCATAAAGAACACCAGCAGGGTATGAACCTACCACACACAACACTGAACCGACATTACCCTAAACTGTACAAGTGAAAAAAAATTGGTTTAGAGAAACATTTAGCAGTGCTTTTGCATTAAAACACAGTATTCTGACTGCAATCAGTCACAACTGTATTATGTCACAACTGTATTATTAGAAAATTAATATACAGGTACATGAACTGACAGGAATACATAATAATTAGTACACAATCTGTAAAAGCATGCACCAACTCATTTTTATGGACAAGCCTGCTAGTTGTGGTTTTGAACTCTTCATATCACGTCATTATAGCTGCCCAACACCTAATTTCAAAGATTGTTTTTGCCAAAAAAAATTACAAAACGAGTATAACTGTTTCCTACAAGCATGAGTTATGATTATTAAACCAGAACATGTACCATCGTCTAACACTATCCAAAATGTCCTCTAGTTCGTTATCTTCAATAAAATACTCGCTAGGTGTGCGGGGCGTGTGTGTGCGGGCGTGTGTGTGCGGCGTGTGTGCGTGCGTGCGTGCGTGCGTGCGTGCGTGTGTGTGTCTGTGTGTCTGTCTGTGTGGGGTGTGTGTGTCCGTGTGGTGTGTGTGTGTAATAATGAATAATGTATATATAATCCTACATTATATATAATAAAAAGAAAACTATGCAAGTTCAAAGTATGTTCGACATTTTTGTTATGTGTATTTAATAGTTGTTTTGTTGATGCAGGTGTTATGTACACGTATGAAAGGTTGGTAATGTACACGATTATACTGACTGGGTATTTGTATTAACTGTGTTTCTTAATTATTAAGAAACAATATTAATAATAATAATGAATATATCAAAGAAAAGATTATAACCAAAGGTTATTCTCGGTAATATTATACCTGTGTAAACTTATGCAAACTCATTTTTAAAGGTATCTTAACAATGAATGATCGCAGTTATTTATTCATACATTCAATGTACTATTATTAATATACCATAGTTATATTTATTTACTTATTGATGACTAAATACTATGTAGTTTATTTTGTATAGTAGAAATGATTGTATCTTAAAAAATTACTATCAATAAAATATTGATGATTCTATGCATGGTATTAATTCTTTTACAATTATAATTCCAGCCAAAACAGTTATTTGGATAAGCGCGATATACGAAAAATTTAATAATTATTACTATAGAATGAAAAAATCATGAAATATATCAACAGATATTAAAATAAATATTTTTTAATACAACATAATATAATTCCAACATATAATTAGGTACGTCCCCTTGTAGTTACATACAAGGCGACGTATACTTAGGCGTGGACGTTCCACATTTGAAATGTAAGAGAGTTCAAGCATTTTTATATCTTTCAATAATATTTACGTACGTACAACAAATTAACTAAAGCTTACCGTGAGGCTGAGTTGTGTACGCTTAAAGCTGTTAAAACATTTACAACATACCGTAAAATAAGTCAATGTGCTGTTGCGAGTATAAGTGTTTCCTACAAGAAAAAACTTTGAAAAACAAAAGAGGGAATGAGGAAGTGGGAGACACTGGGTATATAGCCTGTAGTACAATCTAATGTAACTAGTTCGGCCAGGGGTACCTCATCGGTTGCTCCTCATAACGTTCCCTGGCACGGTTGGTCACAATCCTTACTCCCTCACAACTGACCGACTTCCGCCGGAAGTGTTCCTATGGGAGGAAATTACCTGGCCCAAACCCCGGTTCGCCGCACCGGTTGTGACCTCCATAGGATGAGCGTCACTGGTAACCCCTTCCGCCACGTGCGGTCGGAACACTCAGTTGCAGAAGGTAGCCATTTTGTTTGCTTATAAACCCATGCCGAGCCTTAGCTGGTGAAATTGTGGTGTCAACTTGTAAAACACGTAAGCTGATATATCTGACGTTATTTATTTTGTAGCATTACATTACAACTTCGCTTATATGTCATGCTATATCATATCATACATAAAACATGTTAACATGCATAACTATAATTATTAATGTAGACTTAACCAGATTCATGGTTCTATAGCGGAAGTTGGGCAACAATATGGCGTCGCCGACATTTCCTCCTTCATAAAATTAAATAAGGCATTATTTTTAAACGCAGATACATAATACAGTACACCCTACAGTGAATAATATAACTCGCCTTGATATACGAGAATTCATAATTTAAAATAATAAACACAGGTGGATTAAAACATTATTAGTTATTTTCTTTGATAAATAAATACAATGCTTACCTACGATTTACATCGACGCAAATCAGCAAGTGGATCCATTCATTACATATAAACTATGTTGCCAAGTAATGTTTTGATTACTGAGAAATGTATTATCTGTATAATTATATTCACAGTAGAACGATGCTAACAGTTATGCATAATGATGATAATGTTTATCTTCCGTAATGCCTTGCTGGTTTGACTATGCATGTTAGCGATACAGAATGTCGACACTGCATGTACCACATGGCAACTAATGTAATGTACTACCAACAGTTGCGGTTCTAAAACAACATTACACACATGGCCTACCTTAAAGCAATTGTCTGTAGCAGTCGTGGCTCTCTTTTTGGCGTCTAATTGTATATCCCAATGTCTGATGACTCCCCAAACTGCAACATGTGCAGCTCATTCGAGACCAACTGTCAAACCACATAGAGCGTCAAATGTGTATCGTTTGCTGAATATCATACGATCCGCTGCACTCGACCCTAAACGAACCATCCGTAAACACGTGAAGTTGGTCTTGTACTGAAAACCGTGAGAACTGCATTACCACTACAACTGCACTTAAAATTCGACAAATCCATGCTTTCGATCGAACGCTTAAGTCATTTGTTTGTAGCAACTGTCATGTTCAACGCGACAGTCAATTAGTGCGTTCTTGCGCGGGACCAAGAACATACCATTGTCGGAGGCCGCATGTCAGTCTAAGAATGTCCACGGCAGTGAAGCATTGTTAAACTGACAATGAAACAAGACAGGTATTACACACGGGCAAATCAAGTTTGCCTTGAATGGCACAAGTAGCTTCGCTGTTCTTGTCGAATGTGCAAATACCCATGACCGTACCGAATTGCGGTTTAATTAGAATGACGGGAGGGGTGAAAAGGATTGGTTGATGAAAGTATGGAGGAAGAGGGGTGTAGAGGGACAGTGGGAAGGGAAATAGTAGAGGATAAAGAAAGTGAGGCAGTGGGAGAGGGAGACGGCGAGGGGCCGCCAATCAGGGAGGAAGGGAGAAAATGTTGAGTATTTTTAAAAGGAAGTGATGGGGAGATGTAAATCAGAAGAGACAAAGAGAAAAAAAACCCTCACAAACTTGTTCACTCTGACACATTGTGCATCAGAACGAAAACGGATTGCAGCGCTACTCATTTGTTCATTTCTTTCATCTATTCGCTAAAAATGTATACTGAACGGTTTAAATATTAATAATAATAATAATACAGTTTTTTATATAGCGCTAATTCCCGCATGGCGGATCGTTGCTCTGCACAAGAAATATACTAAATGTATATTAATAAATAGAAATGTAAATTATATAAATTAATATAAATCATTTTCATTTTTTGGTTTTAAGAAGTACTACTAAACCTTTATATGTAAATTATATAAATTAATTTAAAATAAATTAAACACTGTTTTTAAGATGAATACTACTAAAACTAGGTATGTAAATTATATAAATTAATATAAAATTAAAACCTTTACTAAAACTGTGTGCGTATATATATATATATATATATATATATATATATATATATATATATATATGTGTGTGTGTGTGTGTATAAATCTATAAATTAATCTAAAACATAAACACTGATTAAAACGTGTATGGCACTAAAATGAAATTCTAAAGCATTGTCCGTCATTTCAAAACAATTTGAATTAATTGAAATCTCTAATAAAAATATATGCCTTTAATTAAACACTTTCTAAACATACACAATGTCCCGGATGCACGAATGTTCACAGGTAATTCAATCCACAGTCGAGGTGCTGCTGCGCCAAATCACCAATACACTTCTTTATAATGGTATTCTATATAAGGGATTATATAGATGGGTGATATTAGCACTAACAAACATTATTTTGATGATGTAGTGAGGGGGTAGAGGGAGGGAAGAAAGGATAAAGGAAGGAGAGGGAGAGAGGGGAGGCTGAGGGAGAGATTAACGGGAGAAAAAAGAGCGTGCTTATATGTGTAAGAGATTGTGTTGTGGGGATATAATGTTGTCATCGTCACATTTCTTTTTTGTATTAATCTGCACCCTCCTTCCGAAGAAGACTTTATATTATCATAGACATTACCGATAATATAAAGTTTCTTATTGATTTTAGAGCAAAAATATAGTATATTATCATCAAACGCGTGCGTAGCGTACACTAACATTATCACGTCACGTAACCTTTTGCATATCACCGGTGTTTCCACACAAAATGGGATCAGTTTGATATAGCATATATGATGCTGCCCATACGTTACCATTATAAATACTATTGGCAATGGTTATGCTTGACGAAGGTCACGTGTAGCAATTGATTGTCACGTACACAAACCGCAACGTAACGTTTTAGTAAAGTAATCTGATTTTTTATATATATTTTTCATAAACCATTACTAATAAAAAAATGTAAAAGCAAGATATTTAAAATATTTAAGAATCGCATAATAACTCAGCCTGCGTCTGATCTAACACTTGATCGAAGGAAACATAGACCTCTATTCCAACGAGTAATACAGTCACAGAAAAAAACACCTACTCCCAATATTTGTATTTACTGTTGGGGTAAAATGTAAAACAGAACCAAATGATCGATGCTGCATAGGTTTTCTAATAGGAGTAAACAATGAATGTAAATACGACACACACGTACACGCACACACACGCCACACGCCCCCCCCCCCCCCCACCCCGTACACACACGCACACGCGCGCACACTCACACTCATCCCCGCCCACCCACGCACGCACACGCGCACACACGCAAGCACACACACACACACACACACACTCACGCACGCCCGCACGCACGCACGCACGCACGCACGCACGCACACACTCTCACACTCACTCACTCACACCTACACTCATCCCCGCCCACCCATACACGCACACGCGCGCACGCAAACGCACGCACACACACACACACACACACACACACACACACACACACAGTGGTAGGAGGTAATGTAAGCTTTATGAAACTTGTCACAGCCCGGGCCATTCTTACGGTTTATCGTGTAGGCCTATTTCGAAAGATAAACAGGCATTGAGTATATATGGTGGCGGTGGCTGAGCGAGTTGGAAGATGATCGACAAAACAATTGCTCAACACCTGCAAGAGAGACGGGAAGTTCACAGGAAGTTCAGAACGGGGCTAATTGTCCGAATATAGAAAAGAAAGGGAGATGTGCATGACCCGGGAAAACAATTGAGGCATTACGTTGCTAAGCAATATGTTGAGGTTGCTGGAACGAATTCTGGATGGCAGAATAAAAGCAATAGTGTAAGGGGAAATCGTCGAAGAACAGCTAGAGTTTAGACAAGGAAGAGGAACAACGGATGGGATGTTTGTCCAGAGATAGGTAATAGAGAAGAAATTGGACGGACAGAAGGATATGGCAATTAGATACATATACCTGGAGAAGGCCTAGGCTATAATCCCAAGAGAAATGACTATGGGAACACTGGAGTGGGTGGGGGTCCCAGGGGGAGGTCAGGTTGGTACGTAGGGAGTCTTACCTCAGTACAAAACAAGGTGGAACAAATTAAAAAAATTGGCACATCCATTTCTTTGGAACAGTAAACCCGAAGCTTTGAAAAGAGAATCACTGTTAAACACATTTGCTGACGGAAGTGTTAACATTGTATACATTAGAACTAAAATATAATCTCTATTCGTCAAACAAATATTCTGCAATTAATTAAAGAGCATAGAGCCAAGTGGAGCCTTAGCAGTGTATTGGCTGGGTATACACCTTAAAGTTAAAGAGTATGTAGATCTGCGCCGCCTTTACCCACCTTAAATGTCATGGTGCTGATTCACGTCCGGGTAATCTAGCCGGATAGACAAGCCGTCAATCGATGCCTTTTCGAAGACTTTCAATGTTATTAGTTAGATCATTTCTTTCAAATTAAACCATTATTTAGAACTGTATCAGCTTAGAACACGTTAAATGCGCTTCTTTCGAGTTTGACCCTGCTAGGCGCAACATAATCGGCACATCCCATGATCGTTCGACAGACAGCCAAACGTGCTCGGACAGCCAGTCTCTGCCACGCCCCACGACCGTCGCCCGGTCCAAAATTACGCAACATGTACTGGAGCGCCAGCGACCGATGTCGCTTCGATCAGCGCAGCAACTTGTCTCTTGCCGCATCTATTCACACCTCGAAGTGCTGACCCAGGGAATATCATCGGGCAACCAGAACGTGTTTACAAACACGCCGAACGCTGATATAACCATGTGTATTATATATATATATATATATATATATATATATATATATATATATATATATATATATATATATACAGTGCCGGTAAAAAGTCATGGGACCATTGGATTTTACTGTTGTTTCTCTATTGTTAAGCTCTGTGGCAGCATTAAAATCAACTTGGCAAAGGACGTGCTGCCACCTATTGGATGCGCCTAAGTTTATATCCTGTTTTGAGTGTTGTTTTGCCTCTGTTTTTGCCATTTTTGCCTAATTTCATAAGAACACCCCAAGATTGTCGTCCAAAGATCAAGGTAGGCCTCAATTATATCACTAAGTGTTATCTGCTTTCTATGGACTAATGAATCACAATTGACTGTCTAAACTGTATGTGGGCAATAATCGGGTACTTTGGTGTATTACCGGAGCAATATTTGGTATAAAGTGTCAATATTAATTAATTATTATTAATTATCAATATTTATTAAGAAAAGTAGTGAATAAATCAAATTTTCAATATAATAAGAGCTAATGATATGGTAAATATTTGTTTTTATTATTCCATAATAATATTTATTATATATTTGTAATAAATTATGCATATCAATTTAATTTAAAAGTAATAAATAACTTATTTGCAAATTTTTAACGAAACGTTGACTGCTTAGTAACCATAGACATTTGTTCAGGTCTCCATGGTAACAAAACGTTGACTGCTTAGTAACAAAATACACATTCAGCTGAAAGCTTACAATCTTAATTTTACAGTAATTTTCATTTCGTTGAAAACTATATTTTCTATCACAGAATTTACCTACGGTTAAAAAACACTGTGCATGATGTCATGATACTCATGGCGTCATGATGTCATGATACTCATGGCATCATGACGTCATGATACTCACGGCGTCATGACGTCATGATACTCACGGCATCATGACGACATGATACTCACGGCATCATGACGTCATGATACTCACGGCATCATGACGTCGTGATACTCATGGCATCATGATGTCGTGATACTCATGCCATCATGATGTCATGATACTCATGGCAGCATGATGTCATGATACTCATGGCAGCATGATGTCATGATACTCGTGGCATCATGACGCCATGATACTCGTGGCATCATGACGCCATGATACTAATGGTGTCGGTGTCACACTGCTTCTGCCAGTCTGCCCCTGCTGTCTGTGATACTTGATGTTGTGTCCAGGAGTCGTCTGAGCGGGCTCTGAGGATACAGCAACTGGAGGATGAAGTGACGAGTCTCAGACACAACCTGGAGGACAGAGACCAGGTGAGACTGACGCTGAGACAGAGACATGTCTTCTAAACATGTTTGTAGATAGTGTAGTATAGAGACCAGGTGAGACTGAGAGAGAGACATGTCTTCTAAACACGTTTGTAGATAGTGTAGTATAGAGACCAGGTGAGATTGAGACTGATACATGTCTTCTAAACACGTTTGTAGATAGTGTAGTATAGAGACCAGGTGAGATTGAGACTGAGACATGTCTTCTAAACATGTTTGTAGATAGTGTAGTATAGAGACCAGGTGAGACTGAGACAGAGACATGTCTTCTAAACATGTTTGTAGATAGTGTAGTATGGAGACCAGGTGAGACTGAGACATGTCTTCTAAACGTGTTTGTTGATAGTGTAGTATAGAGACAAGATTGTACCCAGCTTTTTCGTATAATGAGTTATTATTAGGAGCTGTCTGAATTTATCATGTAGCTGGTCAACTGTAGAAAACTAATGAGCAACTTACAAAATGATATCTGAGACGGGTCATACAAATTCTCCTTTAGTATTTAAATATAAACAAACGCGCAAGATTTACAGGTGAGAATATACAATGTTTGAAGTTATGTTTCTTTTGATAAAGAATGAAATGAAAAATAATTCCTTTTACAGTGCTGCCTTGTGACACCGTGAACCAATTTAACTGAGGGTCTTTTACGCGGTAGGCAATTATTAGATTACTTTATAATAATCACTGCTGAATGGTCCACCTTTGTAATTCATTGTTTACTCACCAGGATGTTTGTCAGATTAGAGAGAAGTCGGCTGCTGAGATTGCCGACCTTGAAGGCATCGCCCACGCGCACTACAGCCGAGCCAATCGGCTTGGAGACGAACTCAACTATCTGAGAGCGGAACACTTGGAAATAGTGCGGCGGGTATGCTACCTCTTATTCCTACGCCAAGCCAGTGGGTAGAGCGGTGCCACACACACATTCGCACACACCACACACACGCACGTACGCACGCACGTACGCACGCACGCACGCACGCACACACGCACACACACACACACACACACACACACACACATACATGAATGTACAAAACACATTTATGTACTTTTGACAACACTCCTGTCCCTGTCTGCTCCTGGCCCAGCTGATTGTGGCCCACCAAATGACCCGATGTCCCTGTCTGTCCCTGTTGTCCCCTGATCCCATCCGTCTCTTCCTTCCAGCTGCAATCCCAGGAGGAACTGTCCAGCCGGGAACATGAACTGGAGGACACACTGCGAGAACTCAAGGACGATATCAAAACAGTGAGTGACACTCTTGATCTGCCTGGTCCGCGGCTCACACTTCTCATTCTGTTCTCTGTCACTGCTGTTGTCTCTTACGTTGTTGTCAACAACGTTGTTGTCTCTTACGTTGTTGCCATCACTGCTGTTGTCTCTTACGTTGTTGTCATCACTGCTGTTGTCTCTTACGTTGTTGTCATCACTGCTGTTATCTCTTACGTTGTTTGACTCACTGCTGTTATCTCTTACGTTGTTGTCATCACTGCTGTTGTCTCTTACGTTGTTGTCATCACTGCTGTTGTCTCTTACGTTGTTGTCATCACTGCTGTTGTCTCTTACGTTGTTGTCATCACTGCTGTTGTCTCTTACGTTGTTGTCATCACTGCTGTTATCTCTTACGTTGTTGTCATCACTGCTGTTGTCTCTTACGTTGTTTTCATCACTGCTGTTGTCTCTTACGTTGTTGTCATCACTGCTGTTGTCTCTTACGTTGTTGTCATCACTGCTGTTGTCTCTTACGTTGTTGTCATCACTGCTGTTATCTCTTACGTTGTTGTCATCACTGCTGTTGTCTCTTACGTTGTTTTCATCACTGCTGTTGTCTCTTACGTTGTTGTCATCACTGCTGTTGTCTCTTACGTTGTTGTCATCACTGCTGTTGTCTCTTACGTTGTTGTCATCACTGCTGTTGTCTCTTACTTTGTTGTCATCACTGCTGTTATCTCTTGTGTAGTTGTCATCACTGCTGTTATCTCTTGTGTTGTTGTCATCACTGCTGTTATCTCTTGTGTTGTTGTCATCACTGCTGTTATCTCTTGTGTTGTTGTCATCACTGCTGTTATCTCTTGTGTTGTTGTCATCACTGGTGTTGACAGATCTATTTTCACGATATGCAAACCGAAATCAGTCAAGCAATTGATCGATAATTGAATTCTGAAACTGGAGGACCAAGCATTTAAACAAAAGGCTGTAGAATATTTGGGAACAGGGATAATAGGTGACTTTTTGAAGCAATGGGGGATTTTACATTGGGATATAGCCCAGACACCATATCAACATGTCACCCTATTACCAGACACCCCATCAGCCTGTCACCCTATTGCCCAGACATCCTATTATCCTGTTACCCTCTATCCCCGGACACCCTATCTCACTCACACCATATTTCATTGACACCCTATGTCACTCACACCCTATTTCACTCACACCCTATCTCACTCTCACCCTATCTCACTCACACCCTATCTCACTCACACCGTATTTCACTCACACCCTATCTCGCTCTCACGCTATCTCACTCTCACCCTATCTCACTCACACCCTATCTCACTCATCCCCTATCTCACTTACACCCTATCTCACTCACACCCTATCTCACTCACACCCTATCTCACCCTATCTCGCTCTCACCCCCTATCTCGCTCTCACCCTATCTCACTCTCACCCTATCTCACTCACACCCTATCTCGCTCTCACCCTATCTCCCTCTCACCCTGTCTCGCTCTCACCCTATCTCCCTCTCACCCTATCTCGCTCTCACCCTATCTCGCTCTCACCCTATCTCGCTCTCACCCTATCTCGCTCTCACCCTATCTCGCTCTCACCCTATCTCACTCACACCCATCTCATTGTCACCCTATTTCACTCACACTCTATCTCACTTTCACCCTATCTCGCTCTCACCCTATCTCATTGTCACCCTATTTCACTCACACCCTATCTCACTTTCACCCTATCTCACTCACACCCTATCTCACTGTCACCCTATTTCACTCACACCCTATTTCACTCACACCTTATCTCACTCACACCCTATCTCGCTCTCACCTGATCTCACTCTCACCCTATCTCACTCTCACCCTATCTGTGAGTCACCCTATCGCCCGTGTGCCCAGGAGGTGACGGAGGGGATGCTGGAGCTGGAGCGATCCCGCATCGAGACGGCCACGGAGCTGGAGCAGCTCCACGACCAGAAGGACAACCTGCAGGAGCATCTGAGCGTGCTCAAACACACCCTCGTCGTGGTAACTCTCTCGCATGCATGCACGTGTCGTCATGCTTCGTCACGCTTAGTCACGCTTGTGTTTCTGTCTTTTTCTTAAGATTTGTCGCACTTTTAAACGATCATTTCCCAGCGATGAAGAAAAATATCATCGAAATTTAAATTTTATATTTTATTGAAAACTTGGTTTATTCTCCTTGTTAAAATAATAATATTAATAATGGCTTGATGCAAGAAATACCAGAAGCTACCACCATTGCTAAACATTACTTGGTTTTATTAAGTGAACACTATATGTTTTCTGTGGCAAGGTTCATGGGGATCTCGTTTCCTGTTCAGATCCCAACTGTTGGACCTGGCTGAGATATATTTCTTTTGAATCATATAAGATTGTTGTTGTGGTCACTATGTCCACTCAAGCGGTCAGTCATCCACTGTCACAATGGCCACTAAGTCAGAACCTCGGGAGTGAATCACTGAGAGTGAAACCTTGAGAGTGAAACATGTTAGTGGAATGTCTTTGTGAACTTACAACATGAACCGATCAATGACTGGTGAGTTCTGTTTCAGATCCGGAGTGGCGCCAACACCCCAGTGCCACAGGACGCAACGGCAAAGGGAAACACTAACTACTTTGAAGAACAACAATACCAGCTGAAGGTGACTAGTTCTGTCAACGTCTCAGAGATGTCACTGACACAATGGTGCAACTTTTGGGTAGAGACATATGTGAAGTGGTCAACTGGAACATTGGCAACTTTCCTGAAACAACTCAAAACTTATCTATTTCGTTTGTATTAAATGCCTTGATGGCACTGGTTTATATTTCATAGCATTGACTGGTTTTAAATTGTTCTGTTTGAAACTGTATTTTTACACCCTAATTTTATTTATTTATCTTAGCATATTTATTATTTATTTATCTTAGCTTACTTAATTATTTATCTCAGTTTATTTATTTATTACAAGTGTGTCTGTAACACAAGTGTGTCTGTAACACAAGTGTGTCTGTAACACCTGTGTCTGTAACACATGGGTGTCTGTAACACAAGGGTCTTGTGTCTGTGTCTGTAGCACAAGGGTATGTCTGTAACATGATTATCTTTAACACACACAGGAGTGGGCGTTACACAAAAGTGTGTATGTAACGGTGTTACATCTGTAACACTGTAACGTAAGTGTTTGCTACAGCTTGAGCAGAAGATGAGTCGTCACGCTGAGGTGATGGAGAGTCGGAGACAGGTGTCACATGACAGCATCCAGCAGCTGCAACGGAAGCTGAATAACCTTGAACAGGTGACCTTCACTTGACCTTCAGTGCTTTACACATCCTTTCCCTTGTTCCGTCCCACAAAGTTGGTTTCCTCATCAGTTATGCCACGTTCGGTTTTATTTTTCTCTAAGCTCTCAAATCATAGGGCCAATTGTTTTCATTTAACCCAATAGCACTCAGCCAATTTTAACGGGAAGCCTGTGCCTCATCAAATATTTGACATAGATGTTTAAAATATTTCTTGTCCCATTTTCTTTGCTCCAATGCCTTTATTATTCAATTCTCGCAATTGCATGTTTTATGCATGTTGTAGATAATAAACGTACCTGGTGTTGTAACTTTAAGATATGTTGACCATTTCTTGATTGACACTAAGACATTTTGATTTTTTATGTAAAAATAATACTTTATTGCGGTGTAATTGTTTTATGCTCGGCTTTTTACTTCTACAACTTGTGTTTATTTAAAAGACCATTAAATTATCTACACACTGGTATATAATTTGTTATAATATGTTACACTTTTTAGCAGTATACGTGGCCAACTTCCTGGCTGGAGGGCATTTTAAAATGTCAAAAAAAAAACGTTTGTTGTCACATTTTCAAAAATGCAGTAAATATTTTTTGAAAACGGAAATATCCAAAATAGCCACAAATTAATGTTCTATGTCTAGATAGGTGTCGCATTTATTGCTTCTCTTAATCACTAGATGGAACCACGTAAACCAAATTCAAACGGTGTGCTGTATTCGCTGGCCGGCTATGGCCAACCTGAAGAGATTCGGGGTGATCGTCAATGCCCGACTTGACTGCCAATCGGTTAATGTTTCATGGAGCATTATTTGGGGTGGCTGTGTATTTGATTGTCTTCTTGGTAATTGTTTTTAATGCAAAACTGTTACATTTCCTTTAAGCTGACGTATGAGAGTCAAATTTGTGGTGTTTCAACAGCTAGACGACACTGTGTTTATAATCGACACAGTTGTTGCTATATGACATTGTTTCTCGACAGGTTCTATGCCAAGGTGATTCACATCGACCTACTACGCCATCTAGTGATGTCCTGTTGAACCGCTCCCGAACTCCGACTCCGGCGGGAGAGTTTGATATGCAGGTAAGGGAGTGATGCTGACAGCTTGTTTTGCTGACAAGCTGACAGCTTGTGATGACATCTTAGCATGGTATTCTGGGGCGTAATAGTGCAGTGGTGCAAAGGTGGACTCGATTGTAATCTATTTTGCTTTCACCTCGGGTTCAGTTATTTTTACAGAAAAGCAAATCTACAAAGTACTCATTACCACATGCAAGCTTGTGTCTGTGATTTTAAAGTGTAGCTTTGATAAAATCAATTGAAAAACTGCTTACTTATTTAATTGCTGCAGAATATTCAATTCAAATATTCTTGCATCACGACGTGATTGCCCTATTTCCTGTTGTTGGCTTCCTTATTCTCTCAAAAACCCGGAAGACTTTAGAGCATTAAATCACTGACATATATTAAATAAATTTATTTAAATTACATATTTATATTTGGACACCAAAAAAATTGGATTTAATAAAGGAAGCCACTTTAATCCGTTCATACACTATGAACTAGAAACACGATTTGTGATGTGAAATAATAATATTTATTTTGTATAGTTCCATATCCACAGCAATTTAGTACTTAACATAAAATATGATACGAAATAAGAAAACATATAACTATATAAATACATAATTTAATGACATTCGTTTATAATAACAAATTATAGTGCAAAATAAATACATAAAAGCAGTTCATTCAGTTATAGCACTTAGAAATTAATTAATTAATTAAAACTAAATATTTAATAAATTACAGCAAAAATGCTTCCGTGAATTAAATAAGCATCTTTACAGATGCCTTAGAAGATCAAAGTAAAGTTTTAGAAGTGAAAATAGTTGGCATAGCGTTCCAAACTGATGCCATGATGACCTCTTGTCTGATTCGCTACCCTTCTGTGGTCAACAGGACACAGACAGACTGACCAGTGAGGGGGCGTATCCAAGTGAGGGGGCATACCCAAGTGAGGGGGCATATCCAAAGCGAGCATACTCACCGAATCGTCACAGCAGTCAGAGGCTGCACTCAGCCGGGAGTGCATCAAACATTGCTGAAAAGGGTCCATCGTCGTGAATGACAACCAAGTTGGTCATGTGGACGGAAGTAGACGGCATCTCTCACCAAGTTAACTGTTTCAGCAGAAGGGCTGAATCGCATCGGGTAAATTTAAGAACATCGGCCGAATGCCGTATTAATCATATGAATTACATGTAAATGAAATAGCTTAAAACTAGTTAGTTTTCGTGTCTGTACCTGATACATTATAACCAATATGTCTGTAACAAAAGCCTGTCTTTTAACACACATGTGTCTGTAACACAAGTGTGTTGGAAATTGGCAATGCCTTTAATTACTACACAAACAAAGTATATGACAATATAAACAAAATATGACAAAGTAAACAAAACTATGGGCATTGCCGTTGGCTTAGATATAAAGTGAACAACTAGCTATCTAAGCAGAATAAATGTGGGGGCTAGAAAACCACCCAACACCCCCAATTGGCAATGCCTTTAATTACTACACAAACAAAGTATATGACAATATAAACAAAATATGACAAAGTAAACAAAACTATGGGCATTGCCGTTGGCTTAGATATAAAGTGAACAACTAGCTATCTAAGCAGAATAAATGTGGGGGCTAGAAAACCACCAGTACGAATAAACATGTAGACAAACATGTAACATGAAAAACCGTGGAAGAACCACAAGGTAGCCCAAGGTGCCTCTAACCCCAACTGACGTAGGGGCGCAACCTCAAGCCACCAGCGGAGCACCACATATATAAGTCCATGTATAGAAAAACAAGGGGAAAGTGGTAGGTACATGCACACATGTCCTCGCCCTAAAACCCCTGGGTAGTGATAACCACCAGTTAAAGCAAAAACGACAATATACGCAACACACGGCAACCAGAAGGGAGCCGGGAACGAAAGAGGCCAAGCCAAGCTGGAGCGGATGGGGCAGGTGGGAGGGATGAAAAAACGCGATTAAAACTGGTAAACGAACTTCCTCTGTTGACAGAGGAATTAAAACTGAAGTCGCATGATATGCGGTGCCGTGTAGCGATTGGCTCCCCAGTTATCCCAACCCCTTGCTGTTACCATATATAGAGATGTAGGGCTGACAAGGATGAGTGCTAGTGCATTCCCTAGAGGTGACTGTGTCCAGCCCTGCCCCAGCTTGACTGTGGCCTCACCTAAGGTGACACTGTCCAGATGTGACTGGACAATGTTTACAAGATAGTTGGTGCTGTGAGCAAAACGTATTTAATCTCTGCTGGATTAAATCCCTATTTTAACACAAGTGTATCTGTACGACATGCGTGTCTTTTAACACAAGTGTGTCTGTAGCACAAGTGTGTATGTAACACAAGTATGTATGTAACACAAGTATGTCTTTCAACACAAGTGTGTCTTTTAACACAAGTGTGTATGTAACACAAGTGTGTCTTTTAACACAAGTATGTCTGTAACACAAGTGTGTCTTTTAACACAAGTGTGTCTGTGACACAAGTGTGTATGTAACACAAGTGTGTCTTTTAACACAAGTGTGTCTGTAACACAAGTGTGTCTGTAACACAAGTGTGTCTGTAACAAAAGTGTGTCTGTAACACAAGTGTGTCTGTAACACAAGTGTGTCTGTAACATGATTATGTCTTTAACACACACAGGAGTGCATGTAACGGTGTTACATCTGTAACACTGTAACGTGTTTGTTACAGCTTGAGCTTGAGCAGAAGATGAGTCGTCACGCTGAGGTGATGGAGAGTCGGAGACAGGTGTCACATGACAGCATCCAGCAGCTGCAACGGAAGCTGAATAACCTTGAACAGGTGACCTTCACTTGACCTTCAGTGCTTTATACATCCTTTCCCTTGTTCCGTCCCACAAAGATGGTTTCCTCGTCAGTTATGCCACGTGGGGTGTTATTTTTCTCTATGCTCTCAAATCATTGGGCCAATTGTTTTCATTTAATGTTTCATGGGGCATTATTTGGGGTGGCTGTGTATTTGAGTGTCTTCTTGGTAATTGTTTTTAATGCAAAACTGTTAACGCCATCCCAGTCATTCAGACATTGACATTGTAGTAGGTTGTTTTAGTGTTAATCATTCATGGACTACCTGTTTTTTTTATTTAATGTACTAATACTTTTATTGACCTATTTATTCTAATATTTTATTAACGTATTATTTTAGCTCACAGTGTAGTATCCTTTACATTGCATGACCGTGAAATTCAATGTACAAATAATTTGTATCTATTTATTATATTTATTTTATTAATTTACTCATCGTTTTAATGTACACTTAAAATATACAGTTAATTGTATTTGTCTATTTGTCATACTTATTTTATTAACTTACTACTTTAGCACACAGTCACGTTACAACTGCAGTATAGTGAAACATCACGTTTTAGCAGTAAATACTTGAAGACTTGAAGTTACATTTGCTTTACGCTGACATATGAGAGACAAATGTCTGGTATATCAACAGCTAGACGACCTGTGTTCATAATCAACACAGTTGTTGCTATATGACATTGTTTCTCGACAGGTTCTGTGCCAAAGTGATTCACATCGACCTACTACGCCATCTAGTGATGTCCTGTTGAACCGCTCCCGAACTCCGACTCCGGCGGGAGAGTTTGATATGCAGGTAAGGGAGTGATGCTGACAGCTTGTGGTGCTGACAAGCTGACAGCTTGTGATGACATCTTAGCATGGTATTCTGGGGCGTAATAGTGCAATGGTGCAAATGGGGGCCCGATTGTAATCTATCTTGCTTTCATCTCGTGTTCAGTTATTTTTACAGAAAAGCAAATCTACAAAGTACTCATTACCACATGCAAGCTTGTGTCTGTGATTTTAAAGTGTAGCTTGGATAAAATCAATTGAAAAACTGCTTACTTATTTAATTGCTGCAGAATATTCAATTCAAATATTCTTGCATCACGATGTGATTGTCCTATTTCCTGTTGTTGACTTCCTTATTCTCTCAAAAACCCGGAATACTTTAGAGCATTAAATCACTGACATATATTAAATAAATTTATTTAGATTACATATTTATATTTGGACACCAAAAAAATAGGATTTAATCAAGGAAGCCACTTTAATCCGTTCATACACTATGAACTCGAAACACGATTTGTGATGTGAAATAATAATGTTTATTTTGCATAGTTCCATATCCACAGCAATTTAGTACTTAACATAAAATATAATACGAAATAAGAAAACATGTAACTATATAAATACATAATTTAATGACATTCGTTTATAATAACAAATTATAGTGCAAAATAAATACATAAAAGCAGTTCATTCAGTTATAACACTTAGAAATTAATTAATTAATTAAAACTAAATATTTAATAAATTACAGCAAAAATGCTTCCGTGAATTAAATAAGCATCTTTACAGATGCCTTAGAAGATCAAAGTAAAGTTTTAGAAGTGAAAATAGTTGGCATAGCATTCCAAACTGATGCCATGATGACCTCTTGCCTGATTCGCTACCCTTCTGTGGCCAACAGGACACAGACAGACTGACCAGTGAGGGGGCGTATCCAAGTGAGGGGGCATATCCAAGTGAGGGGGCATATCCAAAGCGAGCATACTCACCGAATCGTCACAGCAGTCAGAGGCTGCACTCAGCCGGGAGTGCATCAAACATTGCTGAAAAGGGTCCATCGTCGTGAATCGACAACCAAGTTGGTCATGTGGACGGAAGTAGATGGCATCTCTCACCAAGTTTACTGTTTCAACAGAAGGGCTGAATCGCATCGGGTAAATTTAAGAACATCGGCCGAATGCCGTATTAATCATGTGAATTACATGTAAATGAAATAGCTTAAAACTAGTTAGTTTTCGTGTCTGTCCCTGATACATTATAACCAATATGTTGCCAAGAAGTGCCACGGGTCTATGCAAACTGATGTAAATTACAAGTTTTGATTATGAATTTATTCTGAAAAAAATTGCATAATTCCAGAGGTATATGCCGGGGAGGGGCCATTGAGACTGAGGGTCTGTACTGTGATCTTTTGTAATGGACCTACTGTTTCTTTGAATATTCAAAAGTGAGTCTACAAATGGAACTCTGACCCTCAACCAAAGCTGTGTAGCACCAACAGAATACATTGAATGTAGTATTGTGTATTTCCACTGATAGTATTGTATACTGATATATACTTCCGCTGACAATATTCTATACTTCCACTGATAGTGTTGCATACATCCACTAATAGTATTGTATACTTCCACATAATTTTTATTTTCATTTTATATTTTACATAACTGTGCATGCGAGACAAATTGTTTTATAGAAGCTCAACTTATTTATCATCAGGATCAGTGCAGCAGTATTTTAGTATACATTTTAATTTCTGACTCTTTAATGTGGTAAAATGTATGAACGACTACCATCTTTATGATGGTATCACTTTTTCAGTCACTAGTTTATTATTTATTGCTTAGTTTATTATATGCTTTGTATACGTCGTAAGTTTATGATAAAGCTTGGTACACTGTATACATTATAACTTGCATGCTTTTATAATTGTGATGTTGTTTTGATTTCTTGTAACACAATTGTTATGATCAGTCATATGTAGAAATTTTATTTTAAATGTTAAGGTAACCATTATTTGTTTCAATTTCCGTCCATCTTGCTTCTTTGTATAGTATGCACCTACCTACATGTTATTGTTATATACAAATATTGCGTGTTCTCATGGCATACATTTTATTAGTTTATATGATGTGAACTTTTACAACAAACTATACATGTCATGAGGATAAGTTTGTTTGTTTGTCCATCGGTTGTTGCCACTGTGGCAAATGTCTTGTTAAATAAATGATCAGATATATCGAAGTGCAAGAGTTAGTGGTTATTTCTTTCCTGGTCCAGCTTTACATATGTGTAACTGATATATTAGGGGAGTGGCAGATCTCTCTAACAGATCGATTTTTACACCACCCCCAAACACACTTAAATTTTACATAATTAGAAAGCCCTGCATCTCCCCGTTACGATTATTCCTGTCGTAGAGTTGCGAACTGGTGTAGTTTGCATTAATCCAAGGTCACCATCAATCAATCGATTTTAGAAATTGGGCACTTCTGAAAACTTCTAGAACTTCTGCTATTTTATCCTTAATATCAATTTATGTTAACAAATGCAGAATGCTAATGCCTATCTGTGCACAATATGTGTATGTGCCAGGGGTTGAGTAGTGACTAGTAATATAGGTTTTTGTGTAAAAGTACAACATTAATGTGTGTTGAACCCATAAAAACGATTACTTAATAAACATGACCTCCTGTTGCTATGTTCCATTCCCAAGGCAATCTAGATCCCAAAAATAAATGTATGGCTAGAAGAATGAGTGGGCGTAGTGAAGTAAGAATTATACAAATGTCGGTTTTATATAAAGGTGGAAGGGATTTTAGAATGTATGGTCATGGTTTCATTTATATGGATTTTTCTTATTTATATGTTACAGAGCAACTAAGAAATTAGATCAACCGTAACATATTACTATATAGTTTCATATTTATTCTCTAACCTCTCTGCTGTGAACGTTCACATGTTATTTACACAAAAACAATTCCACTCCCTTGGAAAAAAGATTCAAATTTACTGAAACATAATTGTCAAAACATTTCATAAATGGCAAACATTACTTTGTTAATACAGTTCATTAAACGCGTACAACATTGCAACACTGGGATATGGGCCTTACTTACCCCTTGACTTCTTAATATCATTACAGCAGTCCTCAACATATTCTAAGCTGATCTCAACAAGAGTTATGATTGTTGTATTTAACTTGATGACTTGGCAGAACTCTGACGTATATTAATCCCTCTTTGTTTGGCAACATTTATCAAGACGAAGTTCATATTCCTGCTTACACAAACACACACACACACACACACACACACACACACACACACACACACACACTCACTCTCACACACACACCACACACCCACTCACCCACACACCCACACAATCACACACACACACACACACACACACACACACACACACACACACACACACACACACACACACACACACAAACATTATAAGTTTGACTACAGTTAATACATTTCTAAGATATCACAAAACCACCTGAACTGATGAAATGGAATCAATGTGTGTGCACAGAACATGTAGTGTTTGCACAAAGAACACCAGCAGGGTATGAACCTACCACACACAACACTGAACCGACATTACCCTAAACTGTACAAGTAAAAACAATTGGTTTAGAGAAACATTTAGCAGTGCTTTTGCATTAAAACACAGTATTCTGACTGCAATCAGTCACAACTGTATTATGACACAACTGTATTATTAGAAAATTAATATACAGGTACATGAACTGACAGGAATACATAATAATGAGTACACGATCTGTAAAAGCATGCACCAACTTATTTTTATGGACAAGACTGCTAGTTGTGGTTTTGAACTCTTCATATCACGTCATTATAGCTGCCCAACACCTAATTTCAAAGATTGTTTTTGCCAGAAAAATTACAAAACGAGTATAACTGTTGCCTACAAGCATGAGTTATGATTATTAAACAAGAATATGTAGCATCGTCTAACACTATACAAAATGTCCTCTAGTTCGTTATCTTCAATAAAATACTCGCTATGTGTGCGGGCGTGTGCGTGCGTGCGTGCGGGCGTGTGTGTGCGCGCGCGCGTGTGTGTGTGTGTGTGTGTGTGTGTGTGTGTGTGTGTGTGTGTGTGTGTGTGTCTGTGTGTCTGTGTGTGTGTCTGTGTGTGTGTGTCTGTGTGTGTGTGTCTGTGTGTGTGTCTGTGTGGTGTGTGGGGTGTGTGTGTCGGTGTGGTGTGTGTGTAATAATGAATAATGTATGTATAATCCTACATTATATATAATAAAAAGAAAACTATGCAAGTTCAAAGTATGTTCGACATGTTTGTTATGTGTATTTAATAGTTGTTTTGTTGATGCAGGTGTTATGTACACGTGTGAAAGGTTGGTAATGTACACGATTATACTGACTGGGTATTTGTATTAACTGTGTTTCTTAATTATTAAGAAACAATATTAATAATAATAATGAATATATCAAAGAAAAGATTATAACCAAAGGTTATTCTCGGTAATATTATACCTGTGTAAACTTATGCAAACTCATTTTTAAAGGTATTTTAACAATGAATGATCGCAGTTATTTATTCATACATTCAATGTACTATTATTAATATACCATAGTTATATTTATTTACCTATTGATGACTAAAGACAATGTAGTTTATTTTGTATAGTAGAAATGATTGTATCTTAAAAAATTACTATCAATAACATATTGATGATTCTATGCAAGGTATTAATTCTTTTACAATTATAATTCCAGCCAAAACAGTTATTTGGATAAGCGCGATATACGAAAAATTTAATAATGATTACTATAGAATGAAAAAACCACGAAATATATCAACAGATATTAAAATAAATATTTTTTAATACAACATAATATAATTCCAACATATAATTAGGTACGTCCCCTTGTAGTTACATACAAGGCGACGTATACTTAGGCGTGGACGTTCCACATTTGAAATGTAAGAGAGTTCAAGCATTTTTATATCTTTCAATAATATTTACGTACGTACAACAAATTAACTAAAGCTTACCGTGAGGCTGAGTTGTGTACGATTAAAGCTGTTAAAACATTTACAACATACCGTAAAATAAGTCAATGTGCTGTTGCGAGTATAAGTGTTTCCTACAAGAAAAAAACTTTGAAAAACAAAAGAGAGGGAATGAGGAAGTGGGAGACACTGGGTATATAGCCTGTAGTACAATCTAATGTAACTAGTTCGGCCAGGGGTACCTCATCGGTTGCTCCTCATAACGTTCCCTGGCACGGTTGGTCACAATCCTTACTCCCTCACAACTGACCGACTTCCGCCGGAAGTGTTCCTATGGGAGGAAATTACCTGGCCCAAACCCCGGTTCGCCGCACCGGTTGTGACCTCCATAGGATGAGCGTCACTGGTAACCCCTTCCGCCACGTGCGGTCGGAACACTCAGTTGCAGAAGGTAGCCATTTTGTTTGCTTATAAACCCATGCCGAGCCTTAGCTGGTGAAATTGTGGTGTCAACTTGTAAAACACGTAAGCTGATATATCTGACGTTATTTATTTTGTAGCATTACATTACAACTTCGCTTATATGTCATGCTATATCATATCATACATAAAACATGTTAACATGCATAACTATAATTATTAATGTAGACTTAACCAGATTCATGGTTCTATAGCGGAAGTTGGGCAACAATATGGCGTCGCTGACATTTCCTCCTTCATAAAATTAAATAAGGCATTATTTTTAAACGCAGATACATAATACAGTACACCCTACAGTGAATAATATAACTCGCCTTGATATACGAGAATTCATAATTTAAAATAATAAACACAGGTGGTTTAAAACATTATTAGTTATTTTCTTTGATAAATAAATGCAATGCTTACCTACGATTTACATCGACGCAAATCAGCAAGTGGATCCATTCATTACATATAAACTATGTTGCCAAGTAATGTTTTGTTTACTGAGAAATGTATTATCTGTATAATTATATTCACAGTAGAACGATGCTAACATGCAGTTATGCATAATGATGATAATGTTTGTCTTCCGTAATGCCTTGCTGGTTTGACTATGCATGTTAGTGATACAGAATGTCGACACTGCATGTACCACATGGCAACTAATGTAATGTACTACCAACAGTTGCGGTTCTAAAACAACATTACACACATGGCCTACCTTAAAGCAATTGTCTGTAGCAGTCGTGGCTTTCTTTTTGGCGTCTAATTGTATATCCCAATGTCTGATGACTCCCCAAACTGCAACATGTGCAGCTCATTCGCCCACCAACTGTCAAACCACATAGAGCGTCAAATGTATATCGTTTGCTGAATATCATACGATACGCTGCACCCGACCCTAAACGCAGCATCCGTAAACAGGTGAAGTTGGTCTTGTACTGAAAACCGGGAGAACTGCATTTCGACTACAACTGCACTTAAAATTCGACAAATCCATGCTTTCGATCGAACGCTTAAGGCATTTGTTTGTAGCAAATGCCATGTTCAACGCGACAGATGTTGCTAATTATACATTGTCAATTAGTGCGTTCTTGAGCGGAGCCAAGAACATACCATTGTCGGAGGCCGCACGTCAGTCTAAGAATGTCCACGGCAGTGAAACATTGCATTGTCTGTGTTAAACTGACAATGACACATGACAGGTATTACACACGGGCAAATCAAGTTTGCCTTGAATGGCACAAGTAGCTTCGCTGTTCTTGTCGAATGTGCAAATACCCATGACCGTACCGAATTGCGGCTTAATTAGAATGACGGGAGGGTTGAAAAGGATTGGTTGATGAAAGTATGGAGGAAGACGGGTGTAGAGGGACAGTGAGAAGGGAAATAGTAGAGGATAAAGAAAGTGGGGATTGGGAGAGGGAGACGGCGAAGGGCCGCCAAGCAGGGAGGAAGGGAGAAAATGTTAAATATTTTTAAAGGGATGGGATGGGGATAGGTAAATCAGAAGAGAGACAGACAAAGAGAGAAAAACAACCTCACAAACTTGTTCACTCTGACACATTGTGCATCAGAACGAAAACGGATTGCAGCGCTACTCATTTGTGCATTTCTTTCATCTATTTGCTAAAAATGGACACTGAACGGTTTAAATATTAATAATAATAATACAGTTTTTATATAGCGCTAATTCCCACATGACTGATCGTTGCTCTGCACAAGAAATATACTAAATGTATATTAATAAATAGAAATGCAAATTATATAAATTTATATAAATGATATTAATTTTTTGGTTTTAAGATGTACTAGTAAACCCTTGTATGTAAATTATATAAATTAATTTAAAATAAATTAAACACTGTTTTTAAGATGAAAAACCTAAAACTAGGTACGTAAATTATATAAATTAATATAGAATTAAAACCTTTACTAAAACTGTGTACGTAAATATATATATATATATAAATCTATAAATTAATCTAAAACATAAACACTGATTAAAACGTGTATGGCACTAAAATGAAATTCTAAAGCATTGTCCGTCATTTCAAAACAATTTGAATTAATTGAAATGTCTAATAAAAAGATATGCCTTTAAACACTTTCCATCAATACATAATGTCCCGGATGCATGAATGTTCACTATAATTTGTTCCACAATTCCTGCGCCAAATCACCAAGACACTTCTTTATAATGGTATTCTATATAAGGGATTAGATAGATGGGTGATATTAGCACTAACAAACATTATTCTGGTGATGTAGTGAGGGGGTAGAGGGAGGGAAGAAAGGATAAAGGAAGGAGAGGGAGAGAGGGGAGACTGAGGGGACTAACGGGAGAAAAAAAGAGCGTGCTTTTATGTGTAAGAGATTGTGTTGTGTGGGTATACTGTTGTCATCGTCACATTTCTTTTTTGTATTAATCTGCACCCCCCAGCAAACAAGGAACCATTTCTGAACCAGTTGACACGTGTCATACTGGTTCATAATTGGTACCGCTCCACCAGTACGTGTTTTCATGTGTATTCACGTGAATACACGTGTTCTGTCTGTTGTCACGAGTTTGACACGTGTCGTACTGGGTCAGAACTGGTGCGGTTTCACTGGTACGTGTCTTCACGTGAATTCACGTGATCTGTCACGTGTTTAACTGGGGAAACTGGTACGGTTCTATCCGTACGAGTATTCACGCGAATTCACGTGTTCATACACGTGTCTAACTGGGGAAACTGGTACGGTTCTAGTGGTACGAGTATTCACGCGAATTCACGTGTTCATACACGTGTCTAACTGGGGAAACCGGTACGGTTCTAGCGGTACGAGTATTCACGCGAATTCACGTGTTCATACACGTGTCTAACTGGGGAAACTGGTACGGTTTTAGTGGTACGAGTATTCACGCGAATTCACGTGTTCATACACGTGTCTAACTGCGGAAACTGGTACGGTTCTAGCGGTACGAGTATTCACGTCAATTCACGAGTTCATTCACGTGTCTAACTGGGGAAACTGGTACGGTTCTAGCGGAACGAGTATTCACGTTAATTCACGTGTTCATTCACGTGTCTAACTAGGGAAACTGGCACGGTTCTAGCGGTACGAGTATTCACGCGAATTCACGTGTTCATTCACGTGTCTAACTGGGGAAACTGGTACGGTTCTAGCGGTACGAGTATTCACGTTAATTCACGAGTTCATTCACGTGTCTGACTGGGGGAACTGGTACGGTTCTAGTGGTACGAGTATTCACGCGAATTCACGTGTTCATACACGTGTCTAACTGGGGAAACTGGTACGGTTTTAGTGGTACGAGTATTCACGCGAATTCACGTGTTCATACACGTGTCTAACTGGGGAAACTGGTACGGTTCTAGCGGTACGAGTATTCACGTCAATTCACGAGTTCATTCACGTGTCTAACTGGGGAAACTGGTACGGTTCTAGCGGAACGAGTATTCACGTTAATTCACGTGTTCATTCACGTGTCTAACTAGGGAAACTGGCACGGTTCTAGCGGTACGAGTATTCACGCGAATTCACGTGTTCATTCACGTGTCTAACTGGGGAAACTGGCACGGTTCTAGCGGTACGAGTATTCACGTTAATTCACGAGTTCATTCACGTGCCTGACTGGGGGAACTGGTACGGTTCTAGCGGTACGAGTATTCACGTTAATTCACGAGTTCATTCACGTGTCTGACTGGGGGAACTGGTACGCTTCTAGCGGTACGAGTATTCACGTTAATTCACGAGTTCATTCACGTGTCTGACTGGGGGAACTGGTACGGTTCTAGCGGTACGAGTATTCACGTTAATTCACGAGTTCATTCACGTGTCTGACTGGGGGAACTGGTACGCTTCTAGCGGTACGAGTATTCACGTTAATTCACGAGTTCATTCACGTGTCTGACTGGGGGAACTGGTACGGTTCTAGCGGTACGAGTATTCACGTTAATTCACGAGTTCATTCACGTGTCTGACTGGGGGAACTGGTACGCTTCTAGCGGTACGAGTATTCACGTTAATTCACGTGTTCATTCACGTGTCTGACTGGGGGAACTGGTACGGTTCTAGCGGTACGAGTATTCACGCGAATTCACGTGTTCATTCACGTGTCTAACTGGGGAAAGTGGTACGCTTCTAGCGGTACGAGTATTCACGGGTTTATTCACGTGTGTGACTTAGGAAACTTGTACGGTTCTAGCGGTACGAGTATTCACGTTAATTCACGGGTTCATTCACGTGTGTGACTTGGGAAACTGGTACGGTTCTAGCGGTACGAGTATTCACGTTAATTCACGAGTTCATTCACGTGTCTAACTGGGGGAACTGGTACGCTTCTAGCGGTACGAGTATTCACGTTAATTCACGTGTTCATACACGTGTCTAACTGGGGGAACTGGTACGGTTCTAGCGGTACGAGTATTCACGCGAATTCACGTGTTCATACACGTGTCTAACTGGGGACATTGGTACGGTTCTAGCGGTACGAGTTTTCACGTTAATTCACGAGTTCATTCACGTGTCTAACTGGGGAAACTGGTACGGTTCTAGCGGTACGAGTAACAAAGGTTCGGCAAGCGCATTTTTTTTTAAACGAAAGTTGCGGTTTTGGGTTCATTTGCGCATCATATGTTCCCCTAGATGATGCTCTTGATAGGTTCAGGATTTTGGAGCCAGACAATCATGTATTGATATGTGCAGGAGAGAGAGAAGACGTGAACAGACAACCGAGGTATCGTTCGCTGCTGCTTAAAAGATGGTTCCAATATCTCTCTTCAACTTCACTGCCATGCTTCTCTGCACGAAAACACGATTATTACCACAGGGGGACGAAGAGGCTCACAGCTCAGGACGGATATCAGTTGATGAACCAACACAAAATAAAAACTCATAGTGTTCCAGCAACTCATACAACATGTTTCAGGAATAGTCACCCCTCTGGGCATTGCCACTGCATATCATGTGTAAAACCAGACACGGAGCAATTAAAGCATTGATCACATTGAATAAAAGACTTGGTACAGGAATCAATTATAACACTCTTAAACGTCAGCTAACGTCACAATGTGCCACCATCATGCAACAGATAGAGCAAGACATTCCGGAGAACAAAAAATATGTCTCACAATCAACGTATATTTGCAATGGACAAACTGGATAGGAAAAGGAAGACATTAGAAGGCGGTACCTTCAATGCAACAACTGCAATCATTGTCGATAATATCGGCCATGTGACGTCTTGTGAGGATGCCAGACGATTTAAGGATGTGAGTATTCCAATCGTAACATCATGTAGAAGGAAAACACTGTCATTTCTAACACAGCCATTCCGGTGTGTTACATTTCTGCCAGATATAGATCTCACCAACATCTAGATGGTTGGGACGTTAGATATAGTTCAACTGTCAACCTTCCAGTAAGTAATTATTTTAACAATGTTTCGTACCTTCAAACAGATAAACAAACATAACTGTCGTGCTGTTTGTGCCTGGTTTGCTTCAACTTCTCAACGATAAATAGATTCATGGGGAAATCATTGTTCCTTGCTATGGTTACGAGCGAGACATGATTGTTTACGCACTAGCTATTTAACATAGGCCTAATGATGAAAGTATTGTCATTGTGGACTGTTAATCTGGAAATACATTTATACAAGTTACTCATACACGAGTGCTGTATCAAAGCAATGTACTTCATATATTAAATTTTTGTTAAAACAGTTATTAAATGTACACACAACGAATTTCGTGTTTTTTTATTGGTGGTTCTGTTTTTGGGAGTAGGGTAGGGAAAAGGAATCACGTGTATTTCCGTTCAGCAGTTGTGTATTCTAATATATTATGTTTCCTACATATTAAATACACAGAAGAAACTAATGTACAAATGTAACGCAGGCAAATAATTTAAACAAAGACATATGTTGCACGCACGCACGCGCACAAGCACGCACGCACGAACACACACACATTAATACTGATAAAACTTATCGAATTATTACTGGTACAAAGCAGCAAAGAAAGGAGAACACAACCCAAGTCCTGCGATGTTGCTCAGTGAGGAAAACTATCATATCACAACAATCTCTCCCTATATGCATTATCCAACTTAGTGGATCGAATGACATGCTCTTGTCATGATTGCAGTGGTAAGTTTATTGCTTTTGCGTCTCCTGCTGACATCAATGCGTGCGTTTAATTTGCGTTCTCCCAGGAGGGTGCTTTTCACAGCTGCAGTGGAGGATAATTACCCTCACAAATGGGCAGTGTGTAGATTGTTTCAGGCGTGTGCTGTTCAGTAGTTTAGTTTGACTTTGATTATAAAACAAGTTGCAGGTTACAAATCAACCTTCAGTAATTTAAGTGTTTTAGAGAACACAAATTCAATTCACTTTCACCTCTTTGAAATACAGTTTTATGTTATTTAAAGTTGGGCGACCAGCTTGAAAGTTCTACTTCTGTGACATTACATTACGCTTGGATTAAATTATTTCATGTTTACTACACATATAAATCGAATGCCTTTCAGTAGTAATAAGCCATATTATCACAGCAACACATTAAATACACCATATGTACAATATATATACATACATATATACATACATACATACAACGAAGGCTACACACAGCGCTATACCACATCTAAAGTGCCCGTATAAGGCGGGTGGCCTCTGGGTAGGGTAACACAGCGACACACAACGAAGCGAAACACAGCGAAGGGTGTACCTACATAATATTCTCTGAAAATAAGTGTTTTTAAAAACAAATATGAAAAAAACTAATCTTTAGAAGAAACAGTTCGAACACCCAAAGAAATTCCAGTTTGTGAAAATATATTAAATACAATATTAGTATATATTTTGTAAGAAAACTACACCAAAGCCTTTTTCTCGCATAGTTAAATTTGGATTGAACTGTCAATGAACTCCAGGGTCCTTAAATTTAGCCTAGCCTAATGATACCCATGGAGAGGCTTCAGTGATTACATCCCTAGTGACACCATCTGCTAGTCATTTAAGAGCAGGCCAGGAACACTGAAGGTGACCTGTTTCCCTGCCTCTCGACAACATTGACAGTTACAAGGACTTAAAGTGGAGAAGGTACGTTTATTTAATCATTTATTTTGTGGTAAACCTTTGTACATTTCTAGCTTAACAAAGATATATTTGTGGCATGACTTTATGATATATATGTGTGTGTGTGTGTGTGTGTGTGTGTGTGTGTGTGTGTGTGTGTGTGTGTGTGTGTGTGTGTGTGTGTGTGTGGGTGTGTGTGAGTGTGTGTGTGTGTGTGTGTGTGTGTGTGTGTGTGTGTGTGTGTGTGTGTGTGTGTGTGTGTGTGTGTGTGTGTGTGTATATTATTTGCACAATAACTTTACCATATAAAGTAAAGACAAACCGTTGCCAATTACACAAAGGTAAATGGGAAATTAGAATTTATGAGGGTATAGGCAATTAAGTAATCTTAAATCATGTTATTGGATTTATTATTGTGTTTCTATTAAGAACAGGCTCACAGCTCCAGGACAAAGATGAGCGGACACCTTTGCGATGGAGGCAAGCTTCACGACCTAATGCAACCCCCGAAGGAATAGCCTTATACATCAGTAATAAAAAGTATATTTTTGTTATTTTCTTAAGTATGTAGTCATTTTTATGGAGTCGCGTGTGGCTGAAATCACCTGAAGTTATATAGGGATGTGCCAGGCGCGCGAGGATGATAATATTATGTAGTACGTGCATGCTATTTGATTATAATTTATGTAAAATCTGTTTTTAATGCGCACATGCTATATGTGGACCTGATAATTATGATGGATGATGTTTTGCCTTCTCTTCGTTTAGGTAAATTTTCTGACTGTGCAGCCAGGCACCAGTACGAAAAGCAGGAATATCGTGAGAACGATGTTTGAAAAACTGGCTGTGCTGCAGGTCCTAAATTTATTTAGTGCTCGTGGCCAGTCACGCCGGGTCATCCTGAATGGCGTCACAACGAATAAAACAAAACGATGCTTCGTGTCGCTGACGCTGTACACATGTATAACGAGTGAGTATGCATAGTGTGTTTATATAAACGGATACTGGTTCAGGTCATAAGTAAACATTATGCGAATAGAAATACATGGGCTTGAGTGCAATACATAAAATACCATTACAGCAATTATGGGGTACAAATAAAAGAATAAATAAGTGGGTAATACAAATAAATAAATAAAATAAATGAATAAATAAGTCGTGATATTTTCTGAATATGTTATTAAATTAATTTTTAAAAATAGGGTATAAATACACTACAAATATCATATGTACAATTGTGAGTTTTATCGAATAGTTATAACATTCACATAAATATAAGTTTTGTAAAAACTAATAAAAACCGATAGCAACAATCTCCATGTATGTGCACATTTAATATGGAAATTGTAGGTACAGTTTTCTGTATTGATACATTCTTCACGTGACGTATTTACCCCATACTAAATCTCTCCCCAGGGATTCAACGTGTTGCTCAGGGAACTGAACTCTCACACAGCCTGAAATAAAAAATCTTAAATAAATGTGTAAACTATTTCAATGTCCACGCCATGCTCATCAAGATCAGCGGCTCTACAGAATGGTTGGAAGAGTGGTTATATGTGATTCTTGAAGCTCGTGGGTTCTGTCGCGAGTGGAGGAGGTGTATGCACTGTACATATCGGTGGTACGGCGAAATCAGTTTAGAGCTTACTTCAGCTAACTTCATACAAAGCGTAAGAAATCTGTCGAGGGACTTGAACATAGTGGCATGCTTGGGGGGGGGGGCATTTCAACCACGCCTACGTGTTTAGCATAACATTGAAAGTGATTCTTCCAATCTGTAATGCAACTTTGTTCTTCTGTTATAGGAGCCGGCCGACGGCTCGACATAGCCAGTGGGGATTTGTTCAGAGACACAGCAGAAGTACTGAAGTCTTATTCAAAAAGGAAAGACATTAAGGTAGATACACAATAGACATTTTAGAGACATAATATGAATTCCCCAATACATGTTTCAGCTATACCTATCTCAAATTTAGCTAATAACTCATAGTTAATCGTATATCAAAAGTGGTGTGTGTGTGCGCGCGCGCGTGTGTGTATATGGATATGTGTGTGTATCTTTTTTTATTCTGGGTAAATACAAATAAGCCTTGCTGTGTTAATTCCCAATTGAACATACGCCAGATTTTAATTAAAAATTAATTAATTGAAAGTTGACCAAATGGTACGATTTATGGCTAGAATTATTCGTCTTGACCATGATGTCAAAGAAATGCGTGATTCATCATATCAGACAGAAATTTTAGTTTCCCAAATGACTAAATACATTATTTGAACGTATATGTTACTTGCAGGTGGCAGCGGACTTGCAAGGTGGTGGCGAACTCGACCTAGGCCATGACGTAGTTGTCGACAGTGATGCGAGCGGCGAATAATATGGCTACACCCCTTCTGGACTTCCCCTACTGTTAGTGTAGATGAGAGTTGATGGCAGCCTGGTTGTTAGGTGCATGTTTTAAAGTTATTTGTAGACTATTTTAGTTGGCTAGGCACACTGAGGACGTGATGTTTAACTATTATACGCTATTATTTGCTTTAAATAAAAATTGTTGTGTCCAACGAGTTGGTCTGTCTTAATCTATACTAGGTATCAGTTGACTTCTGCGTCGGACCGTGTCTACACACCAAATGTGTTCATAGAATCCTGTGAATTCACGTACGACAATCGGGTGAATACACGTACAGAAACACGTGATTTTAGTGACGTAATCACGTGTCGATACACCAAATGTGTTCATAGAATCCCGTGAATTCACGTACGACAATCAGGTGAATACACGTACAGAAAACACGTGATTCTCACGAATGGAAAAACTCGTGATTTCACGAGCAGTAAACACGTGTCGACACACCAAATTTGTTGACAGAATCGCGTGAATTCACGTACGGCAATCAAGTGAATACACGTGCAGAAAACACGTGTTTTTCACGAATGGAAAAACTCGTGATTTCACGAGCAGTAAACACGTGTCGACACACCAAATTTGTCGACAGAATCCCGTGAATTCACGTACGGCAATCAGGTGAATACACGTGCAGAAAACACGTGTTTTTCACGAATGGAAAAACTCGTGATTTCACGAGCAGTAAACACGTGTCGACACACCAAATTTGTCGACAGAATCCCGTGAATTCACGTACGGCAATCAGGTGAATACACGTGCAGAAAACACGTGTTTTTCACGAATGGAAAAACTCGTGATTTCACGAGCAGTAAACACGTGTCGACACACCAAATTTGTCGACAGAATCCCGTGAATTCACGTACCGAAAACACGTGAATTGAGCCAGTTGAACTCGTGAATTCACTTACTGAACACGTGAAATCACGGGTCGTTGTTTGCTGGCCTCCTTCCGAAGAAGACTTTATATTAGCATAGACATTACCGATAATATAAAGTTTCTTACTGATTTTTGAGCAAAAATATAGTATATTATCATCAAACACGTGCGCAGCGTACACTAACATTATCGAGATCACCTCACGTAACCTCTTGCATATCACCGGTGTGTCCACACAAAATGGGATCAGTTTGATATAGCATATATGATGCCGCCCATACGTTACCATTATAAATACTATTGGCAATGGTTATGCTTGACTAAGGTCACGTGCAGCAATTGATTGTCACGTACACAAACCGCAACGTAACGGTTTAGTAAAGTAATTTGATTTTATATCT
>OZ024863.1:37382037-37407037 GCA_964017155.1 Oasisia sp. SBJ-2009 | reverse complement strand
TGTACAATAAAATATAAAGCTATTTATTATGTGTTAAAACTAATATTAATAATAAATACAACTGTAAAATTAACTTTAAGATAAACAAAAATGTAGAAACGTTAAATTATTCATATTAAAACTGTTAATTAAATATTATATAGAATTAACGACGATGAATAAAATAAATAAATCAATAAATACATCAAACTAATATATAGACATATGCCGAAGGGAGGAGACAACGAGAACTTACCTGTTCTTTTCTCGCGCTGTTTGCAGCTCAGAGCACCACTGCGCCACCTGGTGGTGATTTATTCCAACCGAATCAACAACAATACCAGCTGAATCAACAACAATTCCCACAGAATCGACAACAATTCCCACAGAATCAACAACCTGTGTTCGTTCAGGCGCCTGGTGGATTCATGATTCCCACAGCCCAGGGAGCGACCCCTGCTCCCGGGCAAGTCCTCCAGCAGGGGGCTGGTCCCCAGGGGGCTGGGGTGACATTCGTGCCCCGGCCACTCCTGGGGGCCAGTACCTGGTGTCCACCCCCACGACCACCACCCCCATCGCGGGGCCAGGACAGGTGTTCCTGCAGGCGACACCAGATGGCAGGACCACTCACCCGGTGATGTTCAGCACTCCGATCAGTCCCGCGGCAGGTAAGTGTCATTGCCAACCTCGATATACACCGAGTCGTAATCTGTGCTTTTTTTGGACTTGTTTTAATCAGTGTTTATGTTTTATATATATATATATATATATATATATATATATATATATATATATATATATTTCTTTCTGACTGTTCTCGCGGCTTAGTTTAATGTTTGTGTACTTTTATCGATATTTTATTTAACCTATTTATTATACATACATATATATATATATATATATATATATATATATATATATATATATATATATATTTATTTAACTTCAATAATTTGTGTTATTATATTTATATATATATATTTTTTTAATTGTTTATATATGTTACTAGTATATTTATGTTTTTCTTCTGGTGTGTATTTGTATTTTAGGATTTTAATGTATGTAAAGCGCCACGAACAATTTCAAATTGGATGTGGCGCTATATTAAATAAAAAATATATTATTAAGCCTCATTGCCAACCTCGATATACACCGAGTCGTAATCTGTCAAACACCTGAGATAAAATCTCAAGTAATAAAAAAATTCTTTTTGCAGTAAATTTCCGCACTTGCGCATTCATATCATCTCAAAACAAAACTGATCTTTGCTTTACATATAGTGAAACCTGCCAATACGAGGATGTGCCAAAAGGATACTTCATAATGTGTCACTGTAATAATGTCCCAGTGATATTGCAGCAGCTGTTTCTGTTGTGAAAACATTCCTTGAATTTAATAATGTTTATTTTGTATAGTGTCATACCCAGAGAAATCATAGCACTTAACATAAGACACATACAGTAAAATAAGACAAATTTAACAAGGAGTTTTCGGATATATGAAAATGCACAGATTTCACCCACTGCGAATTGTGCAGATTCACTCAGCATTCAGTAAAAATATTATCATTATTCAGTTGTTACTCAGTTAAATATTTTTTTGCTCACCGCTATCAGCATTACAAGATACAGTTATAGTGTCAGTGCATGTGTGATTTATACCTTTCAAAAGGGTACTACCAGCGTCAATGATTGAGGAAGTCACATTGTTGATGACATGTTTTTCTGAAGGAGGATTATGCGAATAAACTACAGGAGACAATTCGCTCTCTCAAGTCTCAGCTGAGCCAATATGGGGTACGTGCCACGCAACTATGTGCTTTCATACTGTTTATAACATACAATAGTTTGTGCTAAGACTATATCTTAAAGCAAGGGTGCCATCTTCTCTACTCAGAATTAGCCGAGCAATAATTGGTAACGAGAAGAAGTTTGCTGCTAGAACGTGGCAAAGTTAAACATCAAAGTGTATTGCAGTTAAATCTGCTCAGCTCGGTGTTATTGCTAATCAATTTTGTTTTGAAATTAGATGTTTTATTTACAATTTGAATGTGTTGCAGGCGGAATCTTTCAAATTGCAAACTTTGTTCTGAGGTTATAAATGATCCAAACACAAATTGGCAGACAGTAAACCTTCAACACGCATGTTGTAGTCACAAGAACGTAATATTAAATGAATCATCAATTACAACCTGGAAGCTGGCACCATTGCTTTGATAACATTACTGTATTGTATTTACTATATTTCTGTGTGAAAGTGTCGCTTAACAGTAAGATTGCTTTGTTTAAATGTAATGAAATGTAGTGGAATATTTATTAAATATACTATAATGTTAGTGTTACTGTTCCTTTAGGAGCTGTCTGCATCCGGCAGTGAAGAAAGTCGTCACGTTCTTTTTGTTGACGATATTGAAAAAAGAGCTCTAAAGAAACTGAAAGTGGAACTAAAGGTATGTGACAATGTGAAAGAAATTATGGATTGCCTGTGCTACAGTTTCTGACAAATATAAAACATTTTATTTTATCGATACAATCTATATAGAAATTTTTTCCTTTGCTGAAGACACTAAACATAAAAGTAAAGTAAGAGTTTTAACCTTACTTTAAATGTTTAACTTGGCAATGGAGCAGTTAAGCTAAGTGCTTGCAGACATATTTTTAAAACACCTGAGATAAAACTCAAGTAATAAAAAAGGACTTTTTGCAGTAAATTTCCGCACTTTTGTGCATTCATGTGATGTCAAAACTGATCTTTGCATTACATATAGTGAAACCTGTCAACACCAGGATGTGCCAAAAGGATACTTCTTAATGTGTCACAGTAATAATGTCCCAGGGATATCGCAGCAGCAATATCACTGTTTTGAAAACGTTTGTTGAATGTGAGTTCTATAATAATAATAATGTTTATTTTGCATAGTGCCATATCCAGAGAATTCATAGCACTGAACATAGACACATACAGGAAAATAAGACAAATTAAACAATATAAATACATAAATTAATGTTGTTAGTTTAAAAGTTAAAATAATAAATTATAATGTAAAATAGAGATATAAAAGAAGTTCAATTAATTAATTGCGACAAAAAATGAATAAATTACAGCAACATGCTCTAAGTCACCCTCCAGTGAAACAGGTGACTGTTCTCTGGGTCTCTAAGTCACCCTCCAGTGAGACCAGTGACTGTTCTCTGGGTCTCTAAGTCACCCTCCAGTGAGACCAGTGATTGCTCTCTGGGTCTCTAAGTCACCCTCCAGTGAGACCAGTGACTGTTCTCTGGGTCTCTAAGTCACCCTCCAGTGAGACCAGTGATTGCTCTCTGGGTCTCTAAGTCACCCTCCAGTGAGACCAGTGACTGTTCTCTGGGTCTCTATGTCACCCTCCATTGAGACTGGTGACTGTTCTCTGGGTCTCTAAGTCACCCTCCAGTGAGACCAATGACTCTTCTCTGGGTCTCTAAGTCACCCTCCAGTGAGACTAGTGACTGTTCTCTGGGTCTCTAAGTCACCCTCCAGTGAGACCTGTGACTGTTCTCAGGGTCTCTAAGTCACCCTCCAGTGAGACCTGTGACTGTTCTCTGGGTCTCTAAGTCACCCTCCAGTGAGACCAATGACTCTTCTCTGGGTCTCTAAGTCACCCTCCAGTGAGACCAGTGACTGTTCTCTAGCTCTCTAAGTCACCCTCCAGTGAGACCAATGACTCTTCTCTGGGTCTCTAAGTCACCCTCCAGTGAGACCAGTGACTGTTCTCTGGGTCTCTATGTCACCCTCCAGAGAGACCAGTGATTGCTCTCTGGGTCTCTAAGTCACCCTCCAGTGAGACCAGTGACTGCTCTCTGGGTCTCTAAGTCACCCTCCAGTGAGACCAATGACTCTTCTCTGGGTCTCTAAGTTACCCTCCAGTGAGACCTGTGACTGTTCTCTGGGTCACTAAGTCACCCTCCAGTGAGACCGGTGACTGTTCTCTGGGTCTCTAAGTCATCCTCCAGTGAGACCAGTGACTGTTCTCTGGGTTTCTAAGTCACCCTCCAGTGAGACCAGTGACTGTTCTCTGGGTCTCTATGTCACCCTCCAGAGAGACCAGTGATTGCTCACTGGGTCTCTAAGTCACCCTCCAGTGAGACCAGTGACTGCTCTCTGGGTCTCTAAGTCACCCTCCAGTGAGACCAATGACTCTTCTCTGGGTCTCTAAGTTACCCTCCAGTGAGACCTGTGACTGTTCTCTGGGTCTCTAAGTCACCCTCCAGTGAGACCAGTGACTGTTCTCTGGGTCTCTAAGTCACCCTCCAGTGAGACCATGGACCGTGTGTTGTAGGACCGCCGGGCTGAGTTGGAAGCCCTTGACCTGGCTGTGGGACGGCAGAAGTCTCAGCTCCACCACATGAGGGAGGTGGAGAGGGACTTACTGGGGAAGAGGGAGGACGCAGTCAGGGAACTCAAGGAGCTGAGGAGGAGCAACACGAAGACACGGCCACAGAGAAGGAGGTGGATTGGAGAGGGAGGTGGGAGGGAAGGAGAGGGAGGTGGGAGGGAAGGAGAGGGAGGTGGGAAGGAAGGAGAGGAGGGTGGGAGGGAAGGAGAAGAAGGTGGCAGGGAAGGAGAGGAAGGTGGGAGGGAAGGAGAGGAAGGTGGGAGGGAAGGAGAGGGAAGGAGAGGGAGGTGGGAGGGAAGGAGAGGAAGGTGGGAGGGAAGGAGAGGGAAGGAGAGGGAGGTGGGAGGGAAGGAGAGGGATGTGGGAGGGAAGGAGAGGGAAGGAGAGGGAGGTGGGAGGGAAGGAGAGGGAAGGAGAGGGAGGTGGGAGGGAAGGAGAGGAAGGTGGGAGGGAAGGAGAGGGAAGGAGAGGAAGGTGGGAGGGAAGGAGAGGAAGGTGGGAGGGAAGGAGAGGGAAGGAGAGGGAGGTGGGAGGGAAGGAGAGGGAAGGAGAGGGAGGTAGGAGGGAAGGAGAGGGAGGTGGGAGGGAAGGAGAGGGAGGTGGGAGGGAAGGAGAGGGAGGTGGGAGGGAAGGAGAGGGAGGTGGGAGGGAAGGAGAGGGAGGTGGGAGGGAAGGAGAGAGAGGTGGGAGGGAAGGAGAGGGAGGTGGGAGGGAAGGAGAGGGAGGTGGGAGATAAGGAGAGGGAGGTGGGAGGGAAGGAGAGGGAGGTGGGATGGAGAGGGAGGTGGGAGGGAAGGAGAGGGAGGTGGGAGGGAAGGAGAGGGAGGTGGGAGGGAAGTAGAGGGAGGTGGGAGGAATGGACAGGGAGGTGGGAGAGAAGGAGAGGGAGGTGGGATGGACGGAGAGGGAGGTGGGAGGGAAGGAGAGGGAAGGAGAGGGAGGTGGGAGGGAAGGAGAAGGAGGTGGAAGGGAATGAGAGGGAAGGAGTGGGAGGGAAGGAGAGGGAGATGGGTGGGAAGGAACTTGACCTTTTTAGTGAACATTGCTACAGATTTGAAAGAGGGAATGTTTATGTTTTGCAAGCATTTGTTATTATTTTACCTGAATTGGTGTCATTTTATGGGCAGAACTGTAATTTTGATATTTATAAAAATATTTATAATTATTCTAATTCTGTTAATCCCATTGCTAGTACAGTACATAATTTGTTAGGCACCATATATATATATTCCTAATATAAAAACCATAATAATATAATACTTGTGCGTAGTGATACTATTTAATTTTTATTTTTCTATATTCCCCGCAACTGTCACATTTAGTCTTAACACTTCATAAACTGTGTACCTAGTTTATCCACTTTCAAATGAACATGGTATTTTCCATTGTCCTGTGATGCACAATACACTGTACCATTATCAGTAAAAACAAAATGTGCTATTTCAATCTTCCCCACAGAGTGTTCCTAGATGGCACCACCATCTACGATGTTAATGAGTCGGACTACGTCTATGAGTATGACCCAAGGTCGCGGCAACCTCGACCCGACTGTCTCAGCGATGAGATCAAGTGCCTTGAGGCCACGTTCGCAAAGCGAAAGGCGGAACTGCGAGAGGCCGACCGCCTGCTTCTGGAGTGTGAGGCTGACCTGATTGATGCTCGCAAAGAGGTGAGAGGTCACTCACAGCAGTCATGTGATCTGTCTCGTGTGTGATGTTGTAGTCTGCAGTGACAACGGTGTCACACACACATACATACACACACACACACATTCACACACACACACATACATATACGCACACATGCACATACACACACACACTTATGTACACACACATATATATATATATATCCACACACACACATACACACACACACACACACACACACACACACACACACACACACACACACACACACACACACACACACATACATTCACACAGACACACACAGCACAGACTCACATACACACACTTACACATACACACACACACACACTTAGACTCACACACACACACACACGCACGCACGCACGCACGCACGCACGAACGCACACACACACACACACACACACTCACTCACTCACACACACACACTCTCTCTCTCTCACACAAACACACACACACACTCACTCACTCACACACACACACACACACACACACACACACACACACACACACACACACACACACACACATACACACACACCAGA
This sequence comes from Oasisia sp. SBJ-2009, assembly GCA_964017155.1. Taxonomy (NCBI): domain Eukaryota; kingdom Metazoa; phylum Annelida; class Polychaeta; order Sabellida; family Siboglinidae; genus Oasisia; species Oasisia sp. SBJ-2009. Next base: position 37,400,471 of record OZ024863.1, on the reverse strand, counting down.
GGATAGCATTAAGTGCCTCTGGATACTAACAAACCACCACTCTCCCATCCTTAGCCATAAGCCGTTTGTGTCCTGGCTAGGCAGACCCTGCGTCAGTTTGAGGAGGCGCGTGCGTCCCTCGCGTCTGCCCTCACAGACACCGAGGAGCTGGAGAGACGGGCCCACGAGGCGGGGGTGAACCTCGTGAGGGCTGAGGACCAGCTGCGATTGATGCAGAAGCAGAACAACGACCTCACGATGAAACGGAAGGACAGCGAGAGAATGCTCAGCGAGATTGAGGCGGTAAATAATAATAATATAATAAAAATAATTCCGTTGCTTTATATAGTGCTTTTTAGCTAACAAAATATCAATCAAAGCGCTTCACATTAATACGATGTGTTCACTAAATCTAAAATATAAATTAACTAAACACATAAGGTAAGATAACAATAAATGAGCTAAGATAAATAAGTAAATAAACTAAGATCAATAAAAACACATTACTATGACGTGTTGACCAAATCTAAAATATAGACTAATTAAATACATAAGGTAAGATCAAATTAGTAATCTAATTTAAATAAGTAATGTAAGAGCAATAAGTAAGTAAAAATAAATAAATAAGCTAAGATAAATAATTATAAAACAATAACTTAAAACTGTAAAAATGTCTTTTTCTGTAAATGTCTTTGTCTTCTTATTAATAGGCTGATATTGGAATTGTAATAGCATCACCTCCTCGTGTCATGGTTCACTCGCCTTCATCTGTGTTCTCTCGCTTCCTTGAATTATTGGCTTCTGATTGGTAATACATTTGAAAAAACTCACAAAGAGATTTTTTTCCAATTGACACATTTAGTTATAATTCATCCCGACAGGTGGCGTCACTGTTGGGGTCTGCCATTGTTTGCTGCGTGCAATGTTGTGATTGATGACTCAGAAGTGAAGTGGTCATAACAACAAGCTAATCCTGACCTTAATAAGTCATATCCCAGTAATCCAGAAAACATGGCACGCAAACGTCTTTTGAAGGAATAAAATTTCCAAACATTAGTACATCCTGCTATATGCATGAGAGCTATAGCTGAAACACTTGCAAATCCAAAAACGTAGAGGTCAAAAAATGTGGATTAACAAAATTCATCACAACACAATTACACTACTTTCCAGTAAATTTTTTAATAATAAAACCATTTATAAAGCACCATAAATCCAAGTTACCTTGTTCGAAGGCGCTGTTACAACAAATCATAGAAAGAAACTAAAAGTAAAAAATCATACAAATATAGCATCAAATATCGAAATAAATTATCATAAAAATACACATACTTATAATAATTACAAAATTACTTATAATAATAATACATATTATGAATGTAAAAGTACTAAAAGCAGCTCAGAATAATAAATAAATAAGTAAATCCTAAAAACTTGAAATGTACGTCAATGTTCATGAGTAAAAAGCTCTTTTGAATAAAATTAACAAGTTTTAAGGAGTAGTCATAAAAGATATTGTACACCTATCAGTACATTTCTTGTGCATGCTAAGCACTGTCTACATGTCTCAGTTCACCTCTCATGCTTGCAGGTGATAGCACAAAAAGATGATGAGTTCCAACAAGCAGACGTGAAACTGAGATTAGCCACACAAAGGTGGGTGGATTAGACTAAGACTGATGTCACTGTAAGCTTAGACGATTGTCACCAAGTCATACAGGTGACAGGTATGTCAACAAAGCTGACATCAATCCTGTATTCTGGCCATCTGATATTGGACACAGGGTCATTTAGAGAAAGAAATCTCACACAATTCAAATGAGACGCTTAGTCTTAATAAAGAGGTTAACATCTATTTAATTAACAATCTAATCAGACCAGTAAATGTCATATAAACATATACCTTTAATATCAATATGTAGATGTTTGTTGCTTATAGCAAGGGTACCAGCGCCCAGGTTTTATGTTTGTCATTTAGTATTACATTCTTATGACTACGACATGCATGTTGAAGATTTACTGCCTACTAGTTCGTGATTGGTTGCTTTATTAAGCTGGAACAATGCTCGCAATTCGAAAGATTCCACCTGCATCATGTTCAAATGTTAAACAAAACCTCAAGTTTCAAAACAAATTGCCAATATTGCTGAGGTGAACATACTTAGCCACAATAGCCTTTGATGTTTAACTTTCCCACGTTCTAGACTTCCCGTTACAAATTACTGTTTGGCCAATTCTGGGCAGAGGACCCTTTAGCCAAGCCCAGTGGGAAACTAGCTGATCTTGTTGCAGATTGTCGGATATGGAAGCGTCAATTTCCCGAGCAGAGAATGAGCGCAGAGAGAAACTATCTCTAGCACAGGAGAGTGACGACATCTTGTCAACGAAATGACTTGAGCTGACCTTATTAACTCAGCAAGTAGGAGTACTTGTGTCACATGACATACCAAATAAGATCAAATGTGACCATGGATAATACTGTTGTCAATTAGGTTGGCCTCAAGTTGGATTCATTGATATATTAATAATTTCAGCATGTCCAGTTTAAAAAAATCATCTTTATAACAATTGTTAAAAGAATCATTAGATGATAGGTTATCCTGTCATATTAGGGCACATGGGGGCTAGAATATCAAATAATCATTCTACTGCTCTTGTACAATTTTGTGTAATCCACATTGCCTGAATTCACTTAGTTGTATGAAAGAATACCTGGCTATAGACATTGGCAATTGTGAATGGTCAATCTTTTTGCACTAATTTTAGCATGGCTGAATACTTAGGAAGACCAAGACTGTGCAGATGAATGTTCTGTCAGGAAAGCACAGAGCAGTATTACAAACTGGTTACCACACTATATAAGAACCTACCTTTGCTTTTCACCTGCGCAATAACTAAAAGTCAGGAGGAACTGGAGCAGCTCCACAGAGAGCTGCGGCGGAGCAAGTCGGACCTCCAGTTGCTCCAGGAATCAACGGAGAAACGGCGGCAACAACTCGACTCTCTTGACACGCAGCTTGAGCAGGAAATAGCAAGTCGCAGGCTCGAAATTAAGGTATGACATCTTCTTAGAGGTATTTCATAATTTTATCTCAATTTTTAATATTAGTACATAATAAAAAGTGTAGACATCTTATATTCTTCTTCTTCTTCTTCTTCTTCCATTAATGGCCACCGGTCAACTTGCTGACCATTATTGGCATTGGTTTTTTTGAGTTGTCCTTCTCTAGAATTAGTGAATCCACTACAGGTTACACATTTATTTACCCCCTGTGTGGGATCTTTTACTTCCCCTGGCATAGTTAGAAGGGACCACCGACTTTTAGTGTCTCTTCCGAAAGACACAGGCAAATGTGGGGTGAACAAAATTGCCTAAGTTTTTAAACAGCGGTAGGTGGGATTGAACCCCCGTCCCCTCGATTGACAGTCCGGCGCTCTACCACGCAACCACCGCTCACCACTGTTGTGTTGATATCTCCTTCTGTGTTCTTCAGGTGGTCGAAGACAAACTGACCGATTTGAAGACAAAAAGGAAACTGAAAGAGCAGGATCTTAGCTGGGTGAGTGGTCATCTATATATCACTGACCAGTCATTTATGCTAAGTTTGATGCATTTTGTATCAATGTTTGGTTGAAAGCATTAATAGAAAGTAACATTGAAGTGAACATGCTTATCAAGCATGGTACTGATGTCTAGAACAATCCCATGGTGCAGTGCAAGAAGACGTATTTGCACTTTTTATGGTAACCTCTAATGTTTGAATTGGTTTTTACCATGACTAATGTTAGTGTTAGAAGTAATGTCAAAATGTTGTTAATAAATGTACGTAAAGTTTGTGAGTTGGTACTGCATTGTTTAATTTGTTTTACATTAAAATAGTCTACAAAATTATGTTATACATGTGTAGGTAGTCCTGTGTGCATGGCTCTGCATGCATACATGCGTTTATTCTGCAATAAACCATGTTTAAAATTTGGTTTACAGCGTGAACTTTGTATGGTCGGAATATTAAAACTGAGAATGCTTTCTCAGGTTAACTAAATATATTTCTGCAGGCTATGTATTATAAAAATGTTTATTCTTATATTAAAAATATTTAACAAGTAGATGAGAAATAGAGAGATTCATTTTAAAATATTGCTCTTGTGGAGGAGTAAGTGGAGCAGTAACTGGAGAAATAAGTGAAGCAGTAAGTGGAGCAGTAATTGGAGCAGTAAGTGGAGCAGTAACTGGAGAAGTAAGTGGAGCAGTAAGTGGAGCAGGAATTGGATCAGCAAGTGGAGCAGTAAGCGGAGCAGTAAGTGGAGCAGTAAGTGGAGCAGTAAGTGGAGCAGTAAGTGGAACAGTAAGTGGAGCAGTAATTGGATCAGTAAGTGGAGCAGTAAATGGAACAGTAAGTGGAGCAGTAAGTGAAGGAGTAAGTGGAACAGTAAGTGGAGCAGTAAGTGGAGCAGCTGGATGAGACCCACCGAGGTCTGCACAGTCAGGTCCACCAACTGAAAAGTGATGTCTTGTGACTTCAGCAGGGCCCGTACGGGGCCTTGAAAGTCTTGAAAAGGCTTGAATTTGATTGGACCAAATTCAAGGCCTTGAAATCGTTGAATTTTATAAAGTAGTCTTGAAAAGTCTTGAATTTAATTGTGGTCAATAAATAATTTGTTTGACTAAATTGTCATGACAAACTAACAGATGTAGGCCAGTGGCAGTCGGGTGGAAGGGAAAGCCAACGCACAAAAATAACTCGCTGTTCTTAGTCGAGTAAGGTGAGGCGAGGGTGATCTCCCTGGCATGCGATGGTGATCTCCCCGGCATGCAAGGGTGATCTCCCTGGCATGCGAGGGTGATCTCACCGACATGCGAGGGTGATCTCCCTGGCATGCGAGGGTGATCTCCCCGGCATGCGAGGGTGATCTCCCTGGCATGCGAGGGTGATCTCCCCAATATGCGAGGGTGATCTCCCCGGCATACGAGGGTGATCTCCCTGGCATGCGAAGGTGATCTCCCTGGTATGCGAGGGTGATCTCCCCATCATGCGAGGGTGATCTCCTCGGCATGTGAGGTTGATCTCCCTGGCATGGGAGGCTGATCTCCCTGGGATGCAAGGCTGATATCCCCGGGATGCGAAGCTGATCTCCCTGGCATGCGAGGGTGATCTCCCCGGCATGTGAGGCTGATCTCCCCGGCATGCGAGGCTGATCTCCCCGGCATGTGAGGCTGATCTCCCCGGCATGCGAGGCTTATCTTGCGAGGCTGATCTCCCCGGCATGCGAGGCTGATCTCCCCGGCATGCGAGGCTGATCTCCCCGGCATGCGAGGCTGATCTCCCCGGCATGCGAGGCTAATCTCCCTGGCATGCAAGGGTGATCTCCCTGGCATGCAAAGGTGATCTCCCTGGTATGCGAGTGTGATCTCCCCAACATGCGAGGGTGATCTCCCCGGCATGCGAAGCTGATCTCCCTGGCATGCGAGGGTGATCTCCCTGGCATGCGAAGGTGATCTCCCTGGTATGCGAGTGTGATCTCCCCAACATGCGAGGGTGATCTCCCCAACATGCGAAGCTGATCTCCCCGGCATGCGAAGCTGATCTCCCTGGCATCCGAGGGTGATCTCCCCGGCATGCGAGGCTGATCTCCCCGGCATGCAAGGGTGATCTCCCCAGCATGCGAGGCTGATCTCCCCGGCATGCGAGGCTGATCTCAGTCATATTAACACTTACTGTGAAACTTCAAATTGAGATGATTCAGTCAACTTGAACATACTGATCAATTTTAACCACATCTCTTAACCCTTTTCTTCTGTGGTTGCAGAACGGAGCAGCAGATTGAGGAGAGAGTGAAGAGCAGAAGGTGAAAGTTGGAGCGTCTGGACGGAGAGCTGCGGCAGATTGAGGCTGCCCTGGATGAGGGGAGGGACAGGAAGGGGGCTGTGGATAGGGACCTGACCACAGTCAGAGCCAGTGTACATGGTGAGACACCTTCACTGATATTGTAACACTAAATGTATGTGCATTGCTTAAGAATTTATTTTTAATGTCATACACGTTTTAATCAGTGTTTATGTTTTAGATTAATTTATATATATATATATATATATATATATATATATATATATATATATATATATATATATATATATATATATATATGTGTATATATATATATATATATATATATATATATATATATATATATATATATATATATATATATATATATATATATATAAATCTAAACCTATATATCTAAATCTATATATATAAATCTATATATATAAATTTACATACAGAGTTTTAGTAAAGGTTTTAATTTCAGATTAATTTATATAATTTACATACCAAGTTTTAGTACTATACATCTTAAAAACAGTGTATAATTTATTTTTAATTTATTTTTATAATTTACATACAAAGGTTTACTAGTGCATCTTAAAACCAAAAAGTAATATGATTTATATTAATTTATATAATTTATATTACTATTTATTAAAATACATTTAGTATATCTCTTGTGCAGCGCATGGATCCGCCTTGCGGGAATTAGTGCTATATAAAAAACTATAATAATTTTGTGAGATACCTTCACTGATATTGTAAAACTAAATGTATGTGAGATATCTTCACTGATATTGTGAAACTAAATGTATGTGATATATATTCTCCGATATCGTAAAACTAAATGTATGTGAGATATCTTCACTGATATTGTAAAACTAAATGTATGTGAGATACCTTCACTGATATTGTATAACTAAATGTATGTGAGATACCTTCACTGATATTGTAAAACTAAATGTATGTGAGATATCTTCACTGATATCGTGAAACACTTGGAGATGAGATATCTTCACTGATATTGTAAAACAAATTGGAGGTGAGATATCTTCACTGATAGTGTAAAACAAAGTGCATGTGAGATATTGTCACTAAAACTAAGTGTAGGTGACATATATTGTCACTGATATTGTAAAAATAATTAAGTGAGATCCATCATTATTATTGAATAGTAGTAGCTATGCACTGTATTATTTTTATATTGTAATCTGCAAATTGGTGCATAATATACATACAGTGTATTATTTTATATATTTTGCTACAGATGTGATTGTTATTATAGACATGTCGCTTTGACAGTTTGTAACATATTTCAGCCCGAATATTTCCAAACAGATTCGTGAGTTTTTGTGGCGAAACATTTCAGAGCACACTGGTGAGCTGGAGGAGCTCCACTCTAGTCTACAGGCAGCTGAGAGCCAAGTGGAGCTACTGGAGCAGGTAAGTCGACTCCAGCAATGAGATGCTCTTGACACATCATAAGATATTGACAGCAACTAATTTGTCTTTGCACCAATTCAGCTGTGTTCGTCTCAACTCTAACAATGTTACTAAATCTATCTTAGCAATGTCTCGTCAGTTCATTTTCATTAGCTTAATTAATTGTTCTACCAAAAAATAATTTAATTGACTGTCAAAAGTGGATTTTTTGCATTAAAACACAATACAATTATGCATACGTTTCTGTGCTGGTGTTGATGACTATTAAAAAAAATTAAAAAAATGGGTTGAAGGCGAAATGTCGGCAAACTTTTGGCCTTTAGCTACTTATCAGATGTAAGGAGGAAAAGAAGTTGTCTGACCATACAAAAAACAAACCTGCAAGTTTTTATCAATTTGTTTCATCACTAATATTTGTTACTAATAACAATTATTATGTCTAATCACTAATATATGTTTAACTACTAATGCATACTATACATTTAGTACTAATGTCACTCATAACTAATATAAACTTTTTTCTGGGAATACTTCATTTCTGATTCCTAACATTAACTTTTTGTTACAACATTTTTAATTTGTGTATTTACAAAAAAAATGTTGTCTTGCATGATAAACATTTGAAACTATCGTACAGATATTTCTGTAAAATATACATTTTTATAATGCCAAAATTGTTGGCAAAATATACAGCAGAATGTCTCATAGCTGCACGTTTCTGGTGCCCTTTTTTCATGGATCTGGTTGCTAGGTCATGTGGTTGGTTTAGATAATGATGTTGATTCAGTCATTAATTTTTGTGATGCGAACCAACTTCTTTCAGATGTTAACAACAGTTAACTCCAGCTTTTGTCAAGTATCCAGAGAACTTGCTGCGAAAGAGTGTGAATTGCGTTATGCTACTGACAATGTTGAACGTGCGAAGGTAGCTTGTCCGTACTAATCCTGTGCATGCCTGCCATGTCATTTACCACAATCTTTGGCACCCTCTAGTGGCGATAGTAATTCACATTGTCTCCAATCATTAATCATTTTCAAAGCAGATATTTGTGTTTGTTTTCATCGAGTGTAACAAGGAAGCACATAAGAGCATGGATACATGCCATAATTAAAGATCCCTCTTAAATTTCATCTTTAAACCTATTGCATTTCAGATTAATGGTGAGCTGGGTAATTTGATCAACTAAGTCATTTGACTTTGGTGAAACAATTGGACAAACACCTATTTTTAACTGGGTACAGTCATGTATTGGCGAACAATGGTAAAAGTGGAGTGGCTCTATATATATAACAGCATAAAAATATCAACACGCAAGCTATTTGGCCTAACAACAAAGTTTGTTCACTTTGTTCAATGATTTTAGCAATGCTTTGAAACTGGTCTTGTGATTCCGTTGTCAACAAACATAGAATTTATGTTTTGAAAATGATCTGTGGCGATGATCCCTCCTGCCTTGAATGCACCTTGAATGCCGTCTTTCACAACCTGTTTCTGTCTTCACAAGCTGCAGCATACTTCAGTACGTCTTAGTTGACACATTTAGATGTACACTTTCTTTATAACACATCAACATTGTTTACCAAATTATTATATTTAAATACACATTGAATTAACTTCATGTGTACTTGTTTCTGTTCAGCTTATATGTTGTTAATCGCTTTATTCATCCACATTCGTTGGATTTTAATACACACATATTCCTTGTGCTACCAACACACGCTGATATCATAGCTTTATGCAGAGACCCGTTCACCCGTCATTTGGATGGGTAAAACCTGTTGTGGACGGGTAGAAATATGGGTGGACTGGTGGTCGTCGGGTAAAAGAATGAAGTAAAGAGCAAAAAAGGTGTCAGTCGTGGCTTGAAAATAGGTGCCACTTGTCTGTTTTTAGTTTTTTTCAGGTCGTAAAGTAAAGTCGTAAAGGTCGTAAAGTGTGTGTGTGCGTGTGAGTGAGTGAGTGAGTGAGTGAGTGAGTGAGTGAGTGAGTGAGTGAGTAGTGAGTGTGTGTGTGTGTGTGGTGTGGGTGTGTGTGTGTGTGAGTGAGTGAGTGAGTGAGTGAGAGTGAGTGAGTGAGTGAGTGAGTGTGTGTGTGTGTGTGAGTGAGTGTGTGTGTGTGTGAGTGAGTGAGTGAGTGAGTGAGTGAGTGTGAGTGCGTGCGTGCGTGCGTGCATGCGTGCGTGCGTGCGTGCGTGCGTGCGTGCGTGCGTGCGTGCGTGGGTGGGTGTGCAGATGTTCCTCAAGTGTCCTCACTGACCTGTCCAGTCTGATGAATCAGTTGGAAAGATTCACTCATGACGAGGTTTTAAATTAGATTGTGCAATTCTAATTACTCGTTGAAGTGCCAAGAGTGAACTTTGAACCTGTCTGTCTTCTCCTGGCCCTGGCTCCTGTCTGTCTAGTGGCGTGGACACTGGTCCCCACTCCTCTCTCTGTGTCCCCCTGGTGGCTAGGGAAACCACTCACTCATATCCCACGCTTGTACAAAGGCAGGTGGTGATTAGAGCCTGCAAACACGTGTTATCACTGCAGTGGGTAGTTTACGTAATTGATGCCATGCACATACACACATGTGTGCATGCATGCATGCATACACAGGCACACACTCATGCACACATACACACATACACGCACACACACCACACGCACACACCATAGACACACACACACACACACACACACACACACACACACACACACACACACACAAACTCATGATAATTATGTATTCTATAATTTATATGTGATTTTGCTCTATTTGCTTGCTTTTATTGGGGCTATTATTTCAATATAGTAACACTGTGTGGAGTGTTACCACATGTCACATGACCTGTGCATCACTGGTGTGTTTCAGATGGAGGCTGAGAGACAACAGAAGACTCAGGAGAACTTTGTTGGACTCGACGAGAAAGTCCAGAATCTTGGTGGGGTAACACAAGGCGCGGGTTCAATTCAATTCACTTGTTTATTTATTAACTTCAGTAATGCAATTAATTTAATTTAAGTCATTAACTTTATACAACAGTTTAATGTGATTACATTTAAATTCATAATCAACTCTCGGTTAGGTGCATATCTAAAATTTATTATTTATGAATATCAGACATTCTGCGTTTATGATATCGAGGTGTTTCCTCTTTTTTCAGTTAGACTCCAGTCACTAGACCATGTAATTGTTAATGGGAGGGAAGTGCGGGGGGGGGGGCAATGAGATTGACTGGTTGTTCATCCATTTATCGTCACTTTGGGTTATTTACTGACAGTCTTGTAAAGACGTGTTTGTCTGTTGTGTTCTCAGCGTGAGAGATTGCCAAGAGGGATGCTGAGAAGGATGAATTAATGACAGCCTTGTCAAGGTCATGCGAGGAACTCACCAGTTTACGAACACAGGTTTCCATGATAATGAAACATTGGCTGCTTAGTAACCACATACATTAGTTCAGGTCTCCATGGTAACGAAATGTTGACTGCTTAGTAACCATAGACATTAGTTCAGGTCTCCATGCGTTGACTGCTTGGTAACCAAATACATTAGTTTAGGTCTCCATGGTAACAAAACGTTGACTGCTTAGTAACCAAATACACATTCAGCTGAAAGCTGACAGTAAGAGTCAGAGTAACTTTATTGCACAATGTAACATGGAAGCTGTTTCTAATGCATTAGGAAAGCGTACTAATGCGAATATGTCCTAGACTTAGCTACAATGTGATATACACTTATTATGGGCAACTATACAACTCAAGAATACAATTTTACTAAAATAAAAAGCAACACTGAGGACAATTTTGGGTGTATATTTTGTTTGACAGGAATATCTTAAATTACATTTTATTTGTGGAACAAATTGTTCAAGGATCCAACATTTGGTTGTTTTGTAAGAAATTAACTTACTTTTGAAACAAGGATGTGAAACACAACATTTTGATCAATCAGCTTCACACAGTATGTGCCAAAGTAATTTTAATTTATTAAGAAAACTACATTTGCTAACACAGAATTTACCATGGGTTAAGAAACACTGTGCGTGATGCCATGATACTCATGATGTTGGTGTCACATAACGCCATGATACTCATGGCGTCAGTGTCACATGATGCCATGATACTCATGTCATCAGTGTCACATGACACCATGATACTCATGTAATCAGTGTCACATGATGCCATGATACTCATGGTATCAGTGTCACATGATGCATTGATACTCATGGCATCATGATGCCATGGTACTCATGACATCAGTGTCACATGATGCCATGATACTCATGACATCAGTGTCACATGACACCATGATACTCATGGCATCATGACGTCATGATACTCATGGTGTCGGTGTCACACTGGTCCTGCCAGTCTGCTGTCTGTGTAACACGTAATGTTGTGTGTCCAGGAGTCGTCTGACAGGGCTCTGAGGATACAGCAACTGGAGGATGAAGTGACAAGTCTCAGACACAACCTGGAGGACAGAGACCAGGTGAGACTGACACTGAGACAGAGCCATGTCTTCTAAACACGTTTGTAGATAGTGTAGTATAGAGACCAGGTGAGACTGAGACTGAGACATGTCTTCTAAACACATTTGTAGATAGTGTAGTATAGAGACCAGGTGCGACTGAGACTGAGACATGTCTTCTAAACACGTTTGTAGATAGTGTAGTATAGAGACCCTGTGAGACTGACACTGAGACATGTCTTCTAAACACGTTTGTAGATAGTGTAGTATAGAGACCAGGTGAGACTGAGACATGTCTTCTAAACACGTTTGTAGATAGTGTAGTATAGAGACCCTGTGAGACTGACACTGAGACATGTCTTCTAAACACGTTTGTAGATAGTGCAGTATACAGACCAGGTGAGACTGAGGCATGTCTTCTAAACACATTTGTAGATAGTGTAGTATAGAGACCAGGTGAGACTGACACTGAGACATGTCTTCTAAACACGTTTGTAGATAGTGTAGTATAGAGACCAGGTGAGACTGACACTGAGTCATGTCTTCTAAACACGTTTGTAGATAGTGTAGTATAGAGACCAGGTGAGACTGAGACTGAGACATGTCTTTTAAACACGTTTGTAGATAGTGTAGTATAGAGACCAGGTGAGACTGAGACTGAGACATGTCTTCTAAACATGTTTGTAGATAGTGTAGTATAGAGACCAGGTGAGACTGACACTGAGACATGTCTTCTAAACACGTTTGTAGATAGTGTAGTATAGAGACAAGTTTGTACCCAGCTTTTTCATATAATAAATGATTATTAGAAGCTGTCTGAATTTGTCGTGTAGCTGGTCAACTGTAGAAAACTAATGAGCAACTTACAAAATGATATCTGAGACGGCTCACACAAATTCTCCTTTAGTATTTAAATATAAACAAACGCGCAAGATTTACAGGTGAGAATATACAATGTTTTAAGTTATGTTTCTTTTGATAAAGAATGGAATGAAAAATAATTCCTTTTACAGTGCTGCCTCGTAACACCGTGAACCAATTTAACTGCGGGTCTTTTACGCGCTAGGCAATTATTAGATTACTTTATAATAATCACTGCTGAATGGTCCACCTTTGTAATTCATTGTTTACTCACCAGGAGGTTCGTCAGATTAGAGAGAAGTCGGCTGCAGCCCTTGAAGGCATCGCCCAGGCGCACTACAGCAGAGCCAATCGGCTCGGAGACGAACTCAACTATCTGAGAGCAGAACACTTGGAAATAGTGCGGCGGGTATGTTACGTCTTATTCCTACACCAAGCCAGCGGGTAGAGCGGTGCCGGTGGGTAGAGTGGTGCTGGTGGGTAGAGTGGTGCTGGTGGGTAGAGCGGTGCCGCTGGGTGGAGCAGTGCCGGTGGGTAGAGAGTGGTGTCGGTGGGTAGAGCGGTGCCGGTGGGTAGTGCGGTGCCAGTGGGTAGTGCGGTGCTGGTGGGCAGAGCGGTGCCAGTGGGTAGTGCGGTGCCAGTGGGTAGTGCGGTGCCGGTGGGCAGTGCAGTGCCGGTGGGCAGAGCGGTGCCAGTGGGTAGTGCGGTGCCGGTGGGCAGTGCAGTGCCGGTGGGCAGAGCGGTGCCAGTGGGTAGTGCGGTGCCAGTGGGTAGTGCGGTCCGGTGGGCAGAGCGGTGCCAGTGGGTAGTATGGTGCCGGTGGGTAGAGCGGTGCCAGTGGGCAGAGCAGTGCCAGTGGGCAGAGCGGTGCCAGTGGGTAGAGCGGTGCCAGTAGGTAGAGCGGTGCCAGTGGGTAGAACGGTGCCAGTGGGTAGTGCGGTGCCAGTGGGTAATGCGGTGCCGGTGGGCAGAGCGGTGCCAGTGGGTAGAGCGGTGCCAGTAGGTAGAGCGGTGCCATTGGGTAGAACGGTGCCGGTGGGTAGAGCGATGCAGGTGGGTAGAGCGGTGCCGGTGGGTAGAGCGGTGCCCGTGGGTAGAGTGGTGCCAGTGGGTAGAGTGGTGCCGGTGGGTAGAGCGGTGCCACTGGGTGGAGCAGTGCCGGTGGGTAGAGTGGTGCCAGTGGGTAGAGTGGTGCCGGTGGGTAGAGCGGTGCCGGTGGGTAGAGTGGTGCCGGTGGGTAGAGCGGTGCCGGTGCATAGAGCGGTGCCAGTGGATAGAGCGGTGCCAGTGGGTAGAGCGGTGCCAGTGGGAAGAGTGGTGCCAATGGGTAGAGTGGTGCCAATGGGTAGAGTGGTGCCGGTGGGTAGAGTGGTGCCACACACACACACTCATACACACACACACACACACACAACACACACACTCCACACACACGCACCCACGCACGCACGCACCCACCCACCCACGCACGCACGCACGCACGCACGCACACACACACACACATACATGAATGTACAAAACACATTTATGTACTTTTGACAACACTCCTGTCCCTGTCTGCTCCTGGCCCAGCTGGTTGTGGCCCACCAAATGACCCGATGTCCCTGTCTGTCCCTGTTGTCCCCTGATCCCATCCGTCTCTTCCCTCCAGCTGCAATCCCAGGAGGAACTGTCCAGCCGGGAACATAAACTGGAGGACACACTGCGAGAACTCAAGGACGAAATCAAAACAGTGAGTGACACTCTTGATCTGCCTGGTCCACGGCTCACACTTCTCATTCTGTTCTCTGTCACTGCTGTTGTCTCTTACGTTGTTGTCATCACTGCTGTTGTCTCTCAAGTTGTTGTCATCACTGCTGTTGTCTCTCAAGTTGTTGTCATCACTGCTGTTGTCTCTTACGTTGTTGTCATCACTGCTGTTGTCTCTCAAGTTGTTGTCATCACTGCTGTTGTCTCTCAAGTTGTTGTCATCACTGCTGTTGTCTCTCAAGTTGTTGTCATCACTGCTGTTGTCTCTCAAGTTGTTGTCATCACTGCTGTTGTCTCTTACGTTGTTGTCATCACTGCTGTTGTCTCTCAAGTTGTTGTCATCACTGCTGTTGTCTCTTACGTTGTTGTCATCATTGCTGTTGTCTCTCAAGTTGTTGTCATCACTGCTGTTGTCTGTTACGTTGTTGTCATCACTGCTGTTATCTCTTACTTTGTTGTCATCACTGCTGTTGTCAGACAGCATCATTGACAGATATATTTTCACGATATGCAAACCGAAATCGGTCAAGCAATGGGTCGGTAATTGAGTTAAAAACTGGAGAACCAAGCATTTCAACAAGAGACTGTAGAATTTTTGGGAACAGGAATGATAGTTGACTTTTTGAAGCAAAGGGGGATTTTACATTGGCAAATAGCCCAGACACCCTATCACCATGCCACACTTTTGCCAGGCACCCCATCAGCCTGTCACTCTATTGTCAAGACATCCTATCAGCTTGTCACCCTATTCCACCAGACACCCTATTGCCTGGACACCCTATCTCACTCATCCTATCTCACTCACACCCTATCTCACTCTCATCCTATTTCACTCACCCTATCTCACTCTCACCCTATCTCACTCACCCTATCTCACCCACACCCTATCTCACTCTCACCCTATCTGTGAGTCACCCTATCGCCCGTGTGCCCAGGAGGTGACGGAGGGGATGCTGGAGCTGGAGCGATCCCGCATCGAGACGGCCACGGAGCTGGAGCAGCTCCACGACCAGAAGGACAACCTGCAGGAGCATCTGAGCGTGCTCAAACACACCCTCGTCGTGGTAACTCTCTCGCATGCATGCACGTGTCGTCACGCTTCGTCACGCTTCGTCACGCTTGTGTTTCTGTGTTTTTCTTAAGATTTGTCGCACTTTTAAACGATCATTTCCCAGCGATGAAGAAAAATGTCATCGAAATTTATATTTTATATTTGATTGAAAACGTGGTTTATTCTCCTTGTTAAAATAATAATATTAATAAAGGCTTGATGCAAGAAATACTAGAAGCTACGACTATTGCTAAACATTACTTGTTTTATTAAGTGAACACTATATGTTTTCTGTGGCAAGGTTCATGGGGATCTCGTTTTCTGTTCAGATCCCAACTGTTGGACCTGGCTGAGATATATTTCTGTTAAATTATAAGATTGTTGTTGTGGTCACTGTCCACTCAAGCGGCCAGTCATCCATTGTCACAATGGCCACTAAGTCAGAACCTCGAGAGTGAATCACTGAGAGTGAAACCTTGACAGTGAAACATGTTAATGGAATGTCTTTGTGAACTTACAACACGAACCGATCAATGATTGGTGTGTTCTGTTTCAGATCCGGAGTGTCGTCAACACCCCAGTGCCACAGGACGCAACGGCAAAGGGAAACACTAACTACTTTGAAGAACAACAATACCAGCTGAAGGTGACTAGTTCTGTCAACGTCTCAGAGATGTCACTGACACAATGGTGCAACTTTTGGGTAGAGACATATGTGAAGTGGTCAACTGGAACATTGGCAACTTTCCTGAAACAACTCAAAACTTATCTATTTCGTTTGTATTAAATGCCTTGATGGCACTGGTTTATATTTCATAGCATTGACTGGTTTTAAATTGTTCTGTTTGAAACTGTATTTTTACACCCTATTTTATTTATTTTATTTACTTATCTTAACATATTTATTATTTATTTTTTTATCTTAACTTACGTAATTATTTATCTTAGTTCATTTATTTGATTTTAGCTTATGTATTTAATTCATTTATATTTTAGATTATTAGTCAACACATCATGTTAATGTGAAGCGCTTTGATTTGGTTGGCATTTAATTACTTAAAAAGTGCTATGTTAACAAACATAATTATTATTATTATCACAAGAGGTGTCAAAACAACCTGTGAGATTGTCTGCATTACTTGGCAATGATTGTTCACGTGTATCAGTGTACAAACATGTCTGTGTGACAAAAATGTTTGTAACATGTCTATAATGTCTAACACAAGTCTATATGTAACACTTACATGCGTAACCCAAGTGTATCTGTAACGCAAGTGTGTCTGTAACACAAGTGTATCTGTAACACAAGTGTGTCTGTAACACAAGTGTGTATTTTAACACAAGTGTGTCTGTAACACAAGCCTGTCTTTTAACACACATGTGTCTGTAACACAAGTGTGTTGGAAATTGGCAATGCCTTTAATTACTACACAAACAAAGTATATGACAATATAAACAAAATATGACAAAGTAAACAAAACTATGGGCATTGCCGTTGGCTTAGATATAAAGTGAACAACTAGCTATCTAAGCAGAATAAATGTGGGGGCTAGAAAACCACCCAACACCCCCAATTGGCAATGCCTTTAATTACTACACAAACAAAGTATATGACAATATAAACAAAATATGACAAAGTAAACAAAACTATGGGCATTGCCGTTGGCTTAGATATAAAGTGAACAACTAGCTATCTAAGCAGAATAAATGTGGGGGCTAGAAAACCACCAGTACGAATAAACATGTAGACAAACATGTAACATGAAAAACCGTGGAAGAACCACAAGGTAGCCCAAGGTGCCTCTATCCCCAACTGACGTAGGGGCGCAACCTCAAGCCACCAGCGGAGCACCACATATATAAGTCCATGTATAGAAAAACAAGGGGAAAGTGGTAGGTACATGCACACATGTCCTCGCCCTAAAACCCCTGGGTAGTGATAACCACCAGTTAAAGCAAAAACGACAATATACGCAACACACGGCAACCAGAAGGGAGCCGGGAACGAAAGAGGCCAAGCCAAGCTGGAGCGGATGGGGCAGGTGGGAGGGATGAAAAAACGCGATTAAAACTGGTAAACGAACTTCCTCTGTTGACAGAGGAATTAAAACTGAAGTCGCATGATATGCGGTGCCGTGTAGCGATTGGCTCCCCAGTTATCCCAACCCCTTGCTGTTACCATATATAGAGATGTAGGGCTGACAAGGATGAGTGCTAGTGCATTCCCTAGAGGTGACTGTGTCCAGCCCTGCCCCAGCTTGACTGTGGCCTCACCTAAGGTGACACTGTCCAGATGTGACTGGACAATGTTTACAAGATAGTTGGTGCTGTGAGCAAAACGTATTTAATCTCTGCTGGATTAAATCCCTATTTTAACACAAGTGTATCTGTACGACATGCGTGTCTTTTAACACAAGTGTGTCTGTAGCACAAGTGTGTATGTAACACAAGTATGTATGTAACACAAGTATGTCTTTCAACACAAGTGTGTCTTTTAACACAAGTGTGTATGTAACACAAGTGTGTCTTTTAACACAAGTATGTCTGTAACACAAGTGTGTCTTTTAACACAAGTGTGTCTGTGACACAAGTGTGTATGTAACACAAGTGTGTCTTTTAACACAAGTGTGTCTGTAACACAAGTGTGTCTGTAACACAAGTGTGTCTGTAACAAAAGTGTGTCTGTAACACAAGTGTGTCTGTAACACAAGTGTGTCTGTAACATGATTATGTCTTTAACACACACAGGAGTGCATGTAACGGTGTTACATCTGTAACACTGTAACGTGTTTGTTACAGCTTGAGCTTGAGCAGAAGATGAGTCGTCACGCTGAGGTGATGGAGAGTCGGAGACAGGTGTCACATGACAGCATCCAGCAGCTGCAACGGAAGCTGAATAACCTTGAACAGGTGACCTTCACTTGACCTTCAGTGCTTTATACATCCTTTCCCTTGTTCCGTCCCACAAAGATGGTTTCCTCGTCAGTTATGCCACGTGGGGTGTTATTTTTCTCTATGCTCTCAAATCATTGGGCCAATTGTTTTCATTTAATGTTTCATGGGGCATTAT
>OZ024863.1:37369537-37377037 GCA_964017155.1 Oasisia sp. SBJ-2009 | reverse complement strand
CGGACTCGATTGCAATTACTTCTATTAGTTTTAACTGGCATTGCCATTCGCCCATTGTGAGGCGACACAGAACAATACATGAGACAATATCCAGCCAGAAAGTAAACCAATTATCTACACGCAGCTGTGTAAGTTAGGTAGAATTTGTTTGTTTGGCTTTCATTGAAAACCGGGAGATTTGCTGCTCCCGCCGGGAGACCAGGAGATGTAGTACAATACCGGGAGGCTCCCGGCGAAACCGGGAGACTTAACATGTATGTCTACCTGTAGACAGACCAGCTAATGACTAGACCACCCTGCTGAGTGTAACTAGACCACCCTGCTGAGTGTGTCTAGACCACCATGCTGAGTGTGTCTAGACCACCCTGCTGAGTGTGTCTAGACCGCCCTGTTGAGTGTGTCTAGACCACCCTGTTGAGTGTGTCTAGATCACCCTGCTGAGTGCGTCTAGACCACCCTGCTGAGTGCATCTAGACCACCCTGCTGAGTGCGTCTAGACCACCCTGCTGAGTGCGTCTAGACCACCCTGCTGAGTGTGTCTAGACCACCCTGCTGAGTGCGTCTAGACCACCTTGCTGAAATGTCTCTAGACCACCCTGCTGAGTGCATCTAGACCACCCTGCTGAGTGCGTCTAGACCACCCTGCTGAGTGCGTCTAGACCACCCTGCTGAGTGTGTCTAGACCACCCTGCTGAGTGCGTCTAGACCGCCCTGTTGAGTGTGTCTAGACCACCCTGCTGAGTGTGTCTAGACCACCCTGCTGAGTGTGTCTAGACCACCCTGCTGAGTGTGTCTAGACCACCCTGCTGAGTGTGTCTAGACCACCCTGCTGAGTGTGTCTAGACCACCCTGCTGAGTGCGTCTAGACAACCCTGCTGAGTGCGTCTAGACCACCCTGCTGAGTGTGTCTAGACCACCCTGTTGAGTGTGTCTAGACCACCCTGCTGAGTGGGTCTAGACAACCCTGCTGAGTGCGTCTAGACCACCCTGCTGAGTGCGTCTAGACCACCCTGCTGAGTGCGTCTAGACCACCCTGTTGAGTGTGTCTAGACCGCCCTGTTGAGTGCGTCTAGACCACCCTGCTGAGTGTGTCTAGACCACCCTGCTGTGTGTGTCTAGACCACCCTGCTGAGTGTGTCTAGACCACCCTGCTGAGTGCGTCTAGACCACCCTGCTGAGTGCGTCTAGACCACCCTACTGAGTGCGTCTAGACCGCCCTGTTGAGTGTGACTAGACCACCCTGCTGAGTGTGTCTAGACCACCCTGCTGAGTGCAGAACTTACCTGTTCTTACCTGCGTTCTTTCCTTCAGGGGGCCCTCCCTACCTGGACCAGCCCAGCCATCCGCCCCCGCCCAGTTCTACCTCCGGGAGACCAGTGCCTACTTTCTATGGGGCTGGGGGTCAGGTAGTCGCCCCTCCCCCGGCTGACCAGCACTACGGGGTGGACATGACTGATGCCGGTCAACTCGGGTTTGACCAGCCAGGACTTATGGCCGGCCCCGGGTATGACCAAACCATGCCTCAAGTCACAACAGCTGGGGCCCAATATGGACTCTTGCCTAATGGAGGTAGGGGGTATTTCTTGATACTGCTTTATAAATATATAAATTTGTATACATTTTGCGTACACCTGTAGTTTAAAAAAATACTGCAGTTTTATGTTTTAGTGTCTATGACGATTTTAATGATCTTAATCTATTAGTATTTGTGATTTGTTTTTTTAATGATTAAACCTGCAAAGCGCCTTTGAGTAATTTTGGCTGAAAATGGCCCTATAAAGATGTTCATATTATTGTCATTATCATATTTTCATGATATAATTGGATTTCAAAAAGTTGACGTTATGTTGAAATTACAGGTGGGTGCAGTAGGTTGCCTGAAGGTTTTGGTAATTGTGAGAATGGAATGTACGACAGTTGTAGCTTTGTAAAAGAGGACCTGCAAAGTAGCTTTGACTGAGAGGTGCATGGCATGTAGTTTTTAGCACAGCTGCACAGGCATGGTATATTTGCTGTTAAAACCTGGCTCTCAACATTGGGGACTGCGTATCCATCGTGAATCTGATAATCATGTTAATGTCAGTCCTGTCTCAATTTGGGACATAAAAGAACCACTGAGGACGACAAGTACCCTTGCAGTGACCACCCTCAGTGCCAACATAGAAAGGTCGGCTTGGTGTAAATGTTGTGAAAAAGACTGATTAGTTCAATGAGACTTCATAGGATCATAACATTGTAACAACAACATATAATAATAATAATAATATTATTTATTATTTACAAAGCGCAGTATCCAAATATGCTCAAAGCGCTGTACAATAAAATATAAAGCTATTTATTATGTGTTAAAACTAATATTAATAATAATAAATACAACTGTAAAATTAACTTTAAGATAAACAAAAATGTAGAATCGTTAAATTATTCATATTAAAACTGTTAATTAAATATTATATAGAATTAACGACGATGAATAAAATAAATTAATCAATAAATACATCAAACTAATATATAGACATATGCCGAAGGGAGGAGACAACGAGAACTTACCTGTTCTTTTCTCGCGCTGTTTGCAGCTCAGAGCACCACTGCGCCACCTGGTGGTGATTTATTCCAACCGAATCAACAACAATACCAGCTGAATCAACAACAATTCCCACAGAATCGACAACAATTCCCACAGAATCAACAACCTGTGTTCGTTCAGGCGCCTGGTGGATTCATGATTCCCACAGCCCAGGGAGCGACCCCTGCTCCCAGGCAAGTCCTCCAGCAGGGGGCTGGTCCCCAGGGGACTGGGGTGACATTCGTGCCCCGGCCACTCCTGGGGGCCAGTACCTGGTGTCCACCCCCACGACTACCACCCCCATCGCGGGGCCAGGACAGGTGTTCCTGCAGGCGACACCAGATGGCAGGACCACTCACCCGGTGATGTTCAGCACTCCGATCAGTCCCGCGGCAGGTAAGTGTCATTGCCAACCTCGATATACACCGAGTCGTAATCTGTGCTTTTTTTGGACTTGTTTTAATCAGTGTTTATGTTTTAGATTTATATATATATATATATATATATATATATATGTATTTCTTTCTTTCTGACTGTTCTCGCGGCTTAGTTTAATCATTAATGTTTGTGTACTTTTATCGATATTTTATTTAACCTATTTATTATACATATATATATATATATTTATTTAGCTTCAATAATTTGTGTTATTATATTTATATATATATATATTTTTTAATTGTTTATATATGTTACTAGTATATTTATGTTTTTCTTCTGGTGTGTATTTGTATTTTAGGATTTTAATGTATGTAAAGCGCCACGAACAATTTCAAATTGGATGTGGCGCTATATTAAATAAAAAATATATTATTAAGCCTCATTGCCAACCTCGATATACACCGAGTCGTAATCTGTCAAACACCTGAGATAAAATCTCAAGTAATAAAAAAATTCTTTTTGCAGTAAATTTCCGCACTTGCGCATTCATATCATCTCAAAACAAAACTGATCTTTGCTTTACATATAGTGAAACCTGCCAATACGAGGATGTGCCAAAAGGATACTTCATAATGTGTCACTGTAATAATGTCCCAGTGATATTGCAGCAGCTGTTTCTGTTGTGAAAACATTCCTTGAATTTAATAATGTTTATTTTGTATAGTGTCATACCCAGAGAAATCATAGCACTTAACATAAGACACATACAGTAAAATAAGACAAATTTAACAAGGAGTTTTCGGATATATGAAAATGCACAGATTTCACCCACTGCGAATTGTGCAGATTCACTCAGCATTCAGTAAAAATATTATCATTATTCAGTTGTTACTCAGTTAAATATTTTTTGGCTCACCGCTATCAGCATTACAAGATACAGTTATAGTGTCAGTGCATGTGTGATTTATACCTTTCAAAAGGGTACTACCAGCGTCAATGAGTGAGGAAGTCACATTGTTGATGACATGTTTTTCTGCAGGAGGATTATGCGAATAAACTACAGGAGACAATTCGCTCTCTCAAGTCTCAGCTGAGCCAATATGGGGTACGTGCCACGCAACTATGTGCTTTCATATTCCAGATACTGTTTATAACATACAATAGTTCGTGCTAAGACTATATCTTAAAGCAAGGGTGCCATCTTCTCTACTCAGAATTAGCCGAGCAATAATTGGTAACGAGAAGAAGTTTGCTGCTAGAACGTGGCAAAGTTAAACATCAAAGACCAGTGTATTGCAGTTAAATCTGCTCAGCTCGGTGTTATTGCTAATCAATTTTGTTTTGAAATTAGATGTTTTATTTACAATTTGAACGTGTTGCAGGCGGAATCTTTCAAATTGCAAACATTGTTCTGAGGTTATAAATTATCCAAACACAAATTGGCAGACAGTAAACCTTCAACACGCATGAATCATCAATTACAACCTGGAAGCTGGCACCATTGCTTTGATAACATTACTGTATTGTATTTACTATATTTCTGTGTGAAAGTGTCGCTTAACAGTAAGATTGCTTTGTTTAAATGTAATGAAATGTAGTGGAATATATATTAAATATACTAAAATTTTAGTGTTAATGTTCCTTTAGGAGCTGTCTGCATCCGGCAGTGAAGAAAGTCGTCACGTTCTGTTTGTTGACGATATTGAAAGAAGAGCTCTAAAGAAACTGAAAGTGGAACTAAAGGTATGTGACAATGTGAAAGAAATTATGGATTACCTGTGCTACAGTTTCTGACAAATTTAAAACATTTTATTTTATCGATACAATTTATATAGAAATGTTTTCCTTTGCTGAAGACACTAAACATAAAAGTAAAGTAAGAGTTTTAACCTTACTTTAAATGTTTAACTTGGCAATGTAGCAGTTAAGCTAAGTGCTTGCAGACATATTTTTAAAACACCTGAGATAAAACTCAAGTAATAAAAAAGGACTTTTTGCAGTAAATTTCCGCACTTTTGTGCATTCATGTGATGTCAAAACTGATCTTTGCATTACATATAGTGAAACCTGTCAACACCAGGATGTGCCAAAAGCATACTTCATAATGTGTCACAGTAATAATGTCCCAGGGATATCCCAGCAGCAATATCACTGTTTTGAAAACGTTCGTTGAATGTGAGTTCTATAATAATAATAATGTTTATTTTGCATAGTGCCATATCCAGAGAATTCATAGCATAGACACATACAGGAAAATAAGACAAATTAAACAATATAAATACATAAATTAATGTTGTTAGTTTAAAAGTTAAAATAATAAATTATAATGTAAAATAGAGATATAAAAGAAGTTCAATTAATTAATTGCGACAAAAAAATGAATAAATTACAGCAAAATGCTCTAAGTCACCCTCCAGTGAAACCGGTGACTGTTCTCTGGGTCTCTAAGTCACCCTCCAGTGAGACCAGTGACTGTTCCCTGGGTCTCTAAGTCACCCTCCAGTGAGACCAGTGATTGCTCTCTGGGTCTCTAAGTCACCCTCCAGTGAGACCAGTGACTGTTCTCTGGGTCTCTAAGTCACCCTCCAGTGAGACCAGTGACTGTTCTCTGGGTCTCTAAGTCACCCTCCAGTGAGACCTGTGACTGTTCTCTGGGTCTCTAAGTCACCCTCCAGTGAGACCAGTGACTCTTCTCTGGGTCTCTAAGTCACCCTTCAGTGAGACCAGTGACTCTTCTCTGGGTCTCTAAGTCACCCTCCAGTGAGACCTGTGACTGTTCTCAGGGTCTCTAAGTCACCCTCCAGTGAGACCTGTGACTGTTCTCTGGGTCTCTAAGTCACCCTCCAGTGAGACCTGTGACTGTTCTCTGGGTCTCTAAGTCACCCTCCAGTGAGACCAATGACTCTTCTCTGGGTCTCTAAGTCACCCTCCAGTGAGACCAGTGACTGTTCTCTGGGTCTCTAAGTCACCCTCCAGTGAGACCAATGACTCTTCTCTGGGTCTCTAAGTCACCCTCCAGTGAGACCAGTGACTGTTCTCTGGGTCTCTAAGTCACCCTCCAGTGAGACCAATGACTCTTCTCTGGGTCTCTAAGTCACCCTCCAGTGAGACCAGTGACTGTTCTCTGGGTCTGTATGTCACCCTCCAGAGAGACCAGTGATTGCTCTCTGGGTCTCTAAGTCACCCTCCAGTGAGACCAGTGACTGCTCTCTGGGTCTCTAAGTCACCCTCCAGTGAGACCAATGACTCTTCTCTGGGTCTCTAAGTCACCCTCAAGTGAGACCAGTGACTGTTCTCTGGGTCTCTAAGTCACCCTCCAGTGAGACCAATGACTCTTCTCTGGGTCTCTAAGTCACCCTCCAGTGAGACCAGTGACTGTTCTCTGGGTCTCTATGTCACCCTCCAGAGAGACCAGTGATTGCTCTCTGGGTCTCTAAGTCACCCTCCAGTGAGACCAGTGACTGCTCTCTGGGTCTCTAAGTCACCCTCCAGTGAGACCAATGACTCTTCTCTGGGTCTCTAAGTCACCCTCAAGTGAGACCTGTGACTGTTCTCTGGGTTACTAAGTCACCCTCCAGTGAGACCGGTGACTGTTCTCTGGGTCTCTAAGTCACCCTCCAGTGAGACCAGTGACTGTTCTCTGGGTCTCTAAGTCACCCTCCAGTGAGACCAGTGACTGTTCTCTGGGTCTCTAAGTCACCCTCCAGTGAGACCATGGACCGTGTGTTGTAGGACCGCCGGGCTGAGTTGGAAGCTCTTGACCTGGCTGTGGGACGGCAGAAGTCTCAGCTCCACCACATGAGGGAGGTGGAGAGGGACTTACTGGGGAAGAGGGAGGACGCAGCCAGGGAACTCAAGGAGCTGAGGAGGAGCAACACGAAGACATGGCCACAGAGAAGGAGGTGGGTTGGAGAGGGAGGTGGGAGGGAAGGAGAGGGAGGTGGGAGGGAAGGAGAGGGAGGTGGGAAGGAAGGAGAGGAAGGTGGGAGGGAAGGAGAGGAAGGTGGGAGGGAAGGAGAGGAAGGTGGGAGGGAAGGAGAGGAAGGTGGGAGGGAAGGAAAGGGAAGGAGAGGGAGGTGGGAGGGAAGGAGAGGGAGGTGGGAGGGAAGGAGAGGGAGGTGGGAGGGAAGGAGAGGGAGGTGGGGGGAAGGAGAGGGAGGTGGGAGGGAAGGAGAGGGAGGTGGGAGGGAAGGAGAGGGAGGTGGGAGGGAAGGAGAGGGAGGTGGGAGGAATGGACAGGGAGGTGGGAGGGAAGGAGAGGGAGGTGGGAGGGAAGGAGAGGGAGGTGGGAGGAATGGACAGGGAGGTGGGAGGGAAGGAGAGGGAGGTGGGATGGACGGAGAGGGAGGTGGGATGGACGGAGAGGGAGGTGGGAGGGAAGGAGAGGGAACGAGAGGGAGGTGGGATGGACGGAGAGGGAGGTGGGAGGGAAGGAGAGGGAGGTGGGAGGGAAGGAGAGGGAGGTGGGATGGACGGAGAGGGAGGTGGGAGGGAAGGAGAGGGAAGGAGAGGGAGGTGGGAGGGAAGGAGAAGGAGGTGGAAGGGAATGAGAG
>OZ024863.1:37352037-37367037 GCA_964017155.1 Oasisia sp. SBJ-2009 | reverse complement strand
AGAGGTCAACAAATTTGGATTAACAAAATTCATCACAACACAATTACATTACTTTCCAGTAAAATTTATAATAATAAAACCATTTATATAGCACCATAAATCCAAGTTACCTTGTTCGAAGGCGCTGTTACAACAAATCATAGAAAGAAACTAAAAGTAAAAAATCATACAAATATAGCATCAAATATCGAAATAAATTATCATAAAAATACACATACTTATAATAATTACAAAATTACTTATAATAATAATACATATTATGAATATAAAAGTACTAAAAGCAGCTCAGAATAATAAATAAATAAGTAAATCCTAAAAACTTAAAATGTACGTCAATGTTCATGAGTAAAAAGCTCTTTTGAATAAAATTAACAAGTTTTAAGGAGTAGTCATAAAAGATATTGTACACTTATCAGTACATTTCTTGTGCATGCTAAGCACTGTCTACATGTCTCAGTTCACCTCTCATGCTTGCAGGTGATAGCACAAAAAGATGATGAGTTCCAACAAGCAGACGTGAAAGTGAGATTAGCCACACAAAGGTGGGTGGATTAGACTAAGACTGATGTCACTGTAAGCTTAGACGTTTGTCACCAAGTCATACAGGTGACAGGTATGTCAACAAAGCTGACATCAATCCTGTATTCTGGCCATCTGATATTGGACACAGGGTCATTTAGAGAAAGAAATCTCACACAATTCAAATGAGACGCTCAGTCTTAATAAAGAGGTTAACATCTATTTAATTAACAATCTAATCAGACCAGTAAATGTCATATAAACATATACCTTTAATATCAATATGTAGATGTTTGTTGCTTATAGCAAGGGTACCAGCGCCCAGGTTTTATGTTTGTCATTTAGTATTACATTCTTATGACTACGACATGCATGTTGAAGATTTACTGCCTACTAGTTCGTGATTGGTTGCTTTATTAAGCTGGAACAATGCTCGCAATTCGAAAGATTCCACCTGCATCATGTTCAAATGTTAAACAAAACCTCAAGTTTCAAAACAAATTGCCAATATTGCTGAGGTGAACAGACTTAGCCGCAATAGCCTTTGATGTTTAACTTTCCCACGTTCTAGACAGTAGACTTCCCGTTACAAATTACTGTTTGGCCAATTCTGGGCAGAGGACCCTTTAGCCAAGCCCAGTGGGAAACTAGCTGATCTTGTTGCAGATTGTCGGATATGGAAGCGTCAATTTCCCGAGCAGAGAATGAGCGCAGAGAGAAACTATCTCTAGCACAGGAGAGTGACGACATCTTGTCAACGAAATGACTTGAGCTGACCTTATTAACTCAGCAGGTAGGAGCACTTGTGTCACATGACATATCAAATAAGATCAAATGTGACCATGGATAATACTGTTGTCAATTAGGTTGGCCTCAAGGTGGATTCATTGATATGTTAATAATTTCAGCATGTCCGGTTAAAAAAAAATCATCTTTATAACAATTGTTAAAAGAATCATTAGATCATAGGTTATCCTGTCATATTAGGGCACATGGGGGCTAGAATATCAGATAATCATTCTACTGCTCTTGTACAATTTTGTGTAATCCACATTGCCTGAATTCACTTAGTTGTATGAAAGAATACCTGGCTATAGACATTGGCAATTGTGAATGGTCAATCTTTTTGCACTAATTTTAGCATGGCTGAATACTTAGGAAGACCAAGACTGTGCAGATGAATGTTCTGTCAGGAAAGCACAGAGCAGTATTACAAACTGGTTACCACAACATATAAGAACCTACCTTTGCTTTTCACTTGCGCAATAACTAAAAGTCAGGAGGAACTGGAGCAGCTCCACAGAGAGCTGCGGCGGAGCAAGTCGGAGCTCCAGTTGCTCCAGGAATCAACGGAGAAACGGCGGCGACAACTCGACTCTCTTGACACGCAGCTTGAGCAGGAAATAGCAAGTCGCAGGCTCGAAATTAAGGTATGACATCTTCTTAGAGATATTTCATAATTTTATCTCAATTTTTAATATTAGTACATAATAAAATGTGTAGACATCTTATATTCTTCTTCTTCTTCTTCTTCTTCTTCTTCTTCTTCTTCTTCTTCCATTAATGGCCACCGGTCAACTTGCTGACCATTATTGGCATTGGTTTTTTTGAGTTGTCCTTCTCTAGAATTAGTGAATCCACTACAGGTTACACATTTATTTACCCCCTGTGTGGGATCTTTTACTTCCCCTGGCATAGTTAGAAGGGACCACCGACTTTTAGTGTCTCTTCCGATAGACACAGTCAAATGTGGGGTGAACAAAATTGCCTAAGTTTTTAAACGGCGGTAGGTGGGATTGAACCACCGTCCCCTCTATTGACAGTCCGGCGCTCTACCACGCAACCACCACTCACCACTGTTGTGTTGATATCTCCTTCTGTGTTCTTCAGGTGGTCGAAGACAAACTGACCGATTTGAAGACAAAAAGGAAACTGAAAGAGCAGGATCTTAGCTGGGTGAGTGGTCATCTATATATCACTGACCAGTCATTTATGCTAAGTTTGATGCATTTTAACAAGATTTAACAAGATTTAACAAGATTGCCACCTAGAGAATCAACTCTAGATGGCAGGTGGACAAGGAAGCCGTTTGGCTTATCGAGAGTCCAACCTATCTATCTAAGTATACCCTGCCCGTCTTAGGTATATGTCAATTTTATTTTTAAACATATTAACACTTCTAGCACCTACACAATCAGCTGATAATTTGTTCCATTCGTTTACTATTCTTTGGGAAAATGAAAATTTTCTAATATCTAGTCTACACTGCTTCTTTGCTAATGCAACTCCATGTCCTCTAGTCCTTCTCTCTTCCTTGACCGTGAAAAAAATATTTCTGTCAATATTTTCATACCCATTCAATATTTTAAAAACCTCAATCTGATCTCCTCTCAATCTTCTGGTTTCTAGTGTTGTTAGACCACATTCTTTTAGACGCATTTCATAACTAATATTCCTGAGTTTTGGTATCATTTTTGTTGCTCTCCTTTGTACTCTTTCTAGCATATCAATATCCTTCTTGCGATATGGCCTCCATGCTTGTATACAATATTCTAAATGTGGCCTAACTATTGTTTTATAAAGCGGTATTATTAGTTCTTTTTCTTTGTATACTATATTTCGCCTAATTAATCCAAGAATTTGGTTTGCCTTCGCTGCTGCAATTCCACACTGCTCTGATACCTTCATGTCAGCACTAATGGTTAAACCTAAGTCCTTTTCCTTTACAGTAGTATTTAGTACAGTACCACCCATTGTATATTGTGCATTTTCATTCCCATGACCTGTGTGGAGGCACTTACACTTTCCAAAGTTAAACAGCATTTGCCATTTCTCAGACCATTCTATCAACTTATTTAGATCATCTTGTAAATGCTGTCTATCTGCATCACTTTTTATTTTCCTAAACACTTTTGTGTCGTCCGCAAACTTCAACACCTTGCTTGTTATGTCATCATCCAAATCATTGATATATATTAAGAATAAAATAGGTCCCAATACTGATCCTTGCGGTACTCCACTCAAAACAGATTTCCAATTTGAAACCTCCCCATCAACTACTACTCTTTGTCTTCTATCAATAAGCCATTTTTCTATCCAGTTAATCATACTATTTCCTATGCCATGGGCCTTTAGTTTAAGTAGTAATCTTTGGTGTGGCACTTTGTCAAAGGCTTTTTTAAAATCTAAGTAGATTATATCTACTGGTGATCCTTCATCTACCCACTTTGTGACATCTTCCAAAAAACATAACATATTTGTTAAGCATGACCTCGCTTTTAAAAACCCATGTTGAGATGTGTTTATCAATTTATTTTTAACAAGAAAATCAACCAAGTGATCTTTAATTAGTCTTTCTAATAGTTTACAAATCACCGATGTTAAACTCACTGGTCTATAGTTCTCTGACTTGCTTCTTGATCCTTTTTTAAATAATGGTATGATGTTTGCTTCTTTCCATTCTACCGGAACCACTCCTTCCTCTAATGCCAAATTGAACACTGTTGCAAGTGGTATGCTAATTTGTTCTACAATTTCCAGTAGTAATTTGGGAGGAATCCCATCCACTCCTGGTGATTTATTATCCTTCATATCTCTTATTTTTATAGCTACCATTTTTGGGGTTACAGTTAGTTGTCCTAAATAGTCACACTCTCTCCCTTCGAACTTAGTCTCTAGTACTGGTAATGTACTAATATCTTCCCTGGTAAACACCGAACTAAAGTATTCATTTAGGTTTTCTGCCATTAAGAATCCCTCCGTTATTATGTTTCCATCACTACCTTCTAGTGGCCCGACCTTATCTTGAACTTTCTGTTTACTTCGAACATACGCATAAAAACTCTTGCTGTCATGTTTTATGTTGAAAGCTATTTTTTGTTCATAGCTTCTCTTCGAATTTCTAATTTCAGCTGTAGCTTGATTAAGTGCTTCTTTATAAATGGCATAGTCTTCTTCACTTCCAGTATGTCTATATGTCTTCCACATCATTTGCTTGTACTTGATTTTTCTAATGGCTTCCTTCGATAAGTGTTTCTTCTTTGACCTTTTCCCTTGTTTTTTCAAGGGGACAAATTTGTCAACGACGCAGTCAATTTCCCTCTTTAAGATATTCCAGCATTCTGTTGCTGTCTTATTCTTCAGTGTGTTATTCCAGTCTATCTTCGCTAAATATTCCCTCATGTCCTTATATCTTCCTTTGTGAAAATTTTTCCTGTACCGTATTTTTCTGTTCCGTTCTCCTTTTACTTTGATGATAAAATGTATCTGGTTATGATCACTACATCCCAGTGGCTCACATATATTGACATTATCAACAAATTCCTTCTGTGAGCTCAAAACTATGTCCAACACGTTCTTGTCCCTGGTTGGTTCTAACACATGTTGAAAAAGGAAACTATCTTGTACTAAATTTAAAAACTCTTGATCCTCTCTCCCAGGACTCAGTAGAGATGTCCACTTTATATGCCCATGGTTAAAATCCCCCATAATAATACAGTCCCGTTTACTCACTTCTTTTATAGCGTTGTGCATTTTTTCATTCTCTTCTATGCTTATGTTTGGACTACGATAAACTAACCCAACAGTTAATGTTGAGTTTCCTGTAACTATGTTACACCAGACAGCTTCACATTCTGCTTCTTTTTCTAATTTTATTTCATAAGCCTGGATGGATTCTTTAATATATAAAATAACTCCGCCTCCCCTTCTTCCTAATCTATCTTTCCTAAACATTACATATCCTGTCATTCCTAATTCGGCATCTGATATATCGGGGGTGGCCCAAGATTCAGTTATACCTATTATGTGAGGGTCAATATCTTCTACCATAATGTTTAGTTCATTTCTTTTGTTTACTATGCTCCTTGCATTTAAACAAACACATTTATAACCAAATTTCGTAGGGCTTTCCAGGCTGTTTTTTGCTGATTTCTTTTTGCTGTCTTTAGCTATGCCTCTAGTATTTGGCTTCTCTGTGTATCCCCCCTGCGAAACTAGTTTAAAAAATTGCAACCTGTTCCTCTGTCCATAGATTGAAGCAGGTTCTCGGAGAACACTGCTGCTCCCTTTCCGCTTAGATGGAGGCCATCTCTCACGTACATATCTTCCTTCCCAACAAAGTATCCCCACAAATCTACAAATCCAACTCCTTCTCCTTCACACATCTGCTCCACCAGAGCATTGATTGCCATCCTCTTACAGTTTCTATAGGTTGCTCCCCTTCCTCCGATTACTGGCAAGATTCCTGAGATAATGATCTGTTCAACTCTTGTCTTCTTCAGTTTCCCTACCAACTGTCTGTATCTTTGCACTATTCTAGTTGTCCCCTCCCTGTCTGCATTGTTCGTCCCTACATGTACTAATATCGATCCTCCCTGGCCATGCCCCAACACGTTCTCTACCCTATCTGTCACATGCTCAATCCGAGCGCCCGGAAGACAAACAACAACATCTTCTCCTTTGTTTAACGTCTTGTCCGTCTTTCGCAAAATTGAGTCGCCCATAAAAACCCTTTCTGTTCTCAATGCACCCTCGATCACTGCTTCAGAGTAGCTCCTCCGTTTTGCATCTCCCTGGTTGCTGACTTTCCCCCCTGCCGCTTTCTCTGTTCCTTTCTTTCCTGTCTCTTTTCTTCCTGACATCTTCCTTGTTATTGACTTCCGTTTGGTCATATCTACTCTCAGTTCCTTTCTTCCCTTCGTCTTTCCTCCTGTCGCATCTACTTCTATCATCTCCTGTCCCCTTGTCCCTCCCTCCTTCTCTACTGTCACTTTCTCCACTGTCTCCTTCATGCATGGCATGTTTTCTGTTGTTCTTTCTCCATTTGTTTTCCTTGCTATCATCCTCCCTCCTCTCTCCATCCCCTTCACAAGATCCGTTAGCTTAGCTAGCTCTGCCGTCAGACAGTCCACTTTCCAACACCCTAAACATTGGAAAGTAAACCCTTCCTCCGTTGTCTCTGACCAAGACTTTCCGCACCCCGATAAGGCAAAATCCACCAAGCTGTGGCAGTGATCACACAGCAAGTGCCTCCTTGCCTTCACTTGCCGCTTGGAAGGTGCCATAATACGATTGATCAAATCAACTTAGTTTATACCAACTTAGTCTTTAGAAAGACTGTTTGTTTATTGTGTACAGCAACTGCAGCACACTACGTGTTATAAACAACTTACTACCTATGCTACCATGAACAATAATTTTATTCTGTACTGGTACCGTTCCCTAGCGGATACTTTGGACACTACCTATATAAACAGACTAGGGCTTTCTGCTAAAACACTTGCTTATTTTTAATAACAATGGCACCGAATCAAAGAATTATCCTATGTATGCAGCTGTTTTGCTTACCACTTTATCTGTTATATATCATATCAATTTATCAGATTTGCTAAATTTTGTTTACAATCTTGTTGAAAGCTAGATTACCCTATTTCACCCACTATAAATAATAGTCTGCACAAACTAAGGATTCCTACTAAAAAGCTTGTTTATTTTTAATAACAATGATACCTATTCAGAGTGTTACCTTACACATATAGTTGTTACGCTTATTGCTTTGTCTCTTATATACGATATCAAATAAACAGATTTTGCTCAGTCTTGTTTACAATTTGTCGAAGGCTAGATTACCCTATTATCACCCACGTATACTAATTTGTTCAAAAATACTGTTTACTAACTAAATTTAACCAAAACTGCCACTCAATATATGTCTAGTATACCCTTATGAATAACCTTAGCACAAAAATAATACTTATCAATCAATACTTCCGCTTGTTTTTCAACTTTTATACACCACCAAATTCAAACATCTGCATCCACCAAGTTTCCCGCCAAGAACGATCAATGTTTGGTTGAAAGCATTAATAGAAAGTAACATTGAAGTGAACATGCTTATCAAGCATGGTACTGATGTCTAGAACAATCCCATGGTGCAGTGCAAGAAGACGTATTTGCACTTTTTATGGTAACCTCTAATGTTTGAATTGGTTTTTACCATGACTAATGTTAGTGTTAGAAGTAATGTCAAAATGTTGTTAATAAATGTACGTAAAGTTTGTGAGTTGGTACTGCATTGTTTAATTTGTTTTACATTAAAATAGTCTACAAAATTATGTTATACATGTGTAGGTAGTCCTGTGTGCATGGCTCTGCATGCATACATGCGTTTATTCTGCAATAAATCATGTTTAAAATTTGGTTTACAGCGTGAACTTTGTATGGTCGGAATATTAAAACTGAGAATGCTTTCTCAGGTTAACTAAATATATTTCTGCAGGCTATGTATTATAAAAATGTTTATTCTTATATTAAAAATATTTAACGAGTAGACGAGAAATAGAGAGATTCATTTTAAAATATTGCTCTTGTGGAGGAGTAAGTGGAGCAGTAACTGGAGAAATAAGTGGAGCAGTAAGTGGAGCAGTAATTGGAGCAGTAAGTGGAGCAGTAACTGGATCAGTAAGTGGAACAGTAACTGGAGCAGTAATTGGATCAGTAAGTGGAGCAGTAAGTGGAGCAGTAAGTGGAGCAGTAAGTGGAGCAGTAAGTGGAACAGTAAGTGGAGCAGTAATTGGATCAGTAAGTGGAGCAGTAAGTGGAACAGTAAGTGGAGCAGTAAGTGAAGCAGTAAGTGGAACAGTAAGTGGAGCAGTAAGTGGAGCAGTAAGTGGAGCAGTAAGTGGAGCAGTAAGTGGAGCAGTAAGTGGAGTAGTAAGTGGAACAGTAAGTGGAGCAGTAATTGGAGCATTTCACTGAGAACACACAAGGAAAACAATCACATACAGACCAAACATTGTTGTGTTTCACGACAGGATGACAGCGAGCTGCAGGGTGACACGAGCGACGTCCAGGAGTTGACGACAGAACTGGAGCATCTGAAGCGACAAGTGGAGCAGGCTAGAGCCAAGTTGGTGGAGCTTGAAGCCGAGAGGACGACAGCTGAGACGGCTGTTGCGAAACTGAAGCGAGAGAAGGTTCAGCTGGATGAGACCCACCGAGGTCTGCACAGTCAGGTCCACCAACTGAAAAGGTGATGTCTTGTGACTTCAGCAGGGCCCGTACGGGGCCTTGAAAGTCTTGAAAAGGCTTGAATTTGATTGGACCAAATTCAAGGCCTTGAAATCGTTGAATTTTATAAAGTAGTCTTGAAAAGTCTTCAATTTAATTGTGGTCAATAAATAATTTGTTTGACTCAGATGTAGGCCAGTGGCAGTCGGGCGGAAGGGAAAGCCAACGCACAAAAATAACTCGCTGTTCTTAGTCGAGTAAGGTGAGGCGAGGGTGATCTCCCCGGCATGCGAGGGTGATCTCCCCGGCATGCGAGGGTGATCTCCCCGGCATGCGAGGGTGATCTCACCGACATGCGAGGGTGATCTCCCCGGCATGCGAGGGTGATCTCCCCGGCATGCGAGGGTGATCTCCCTGGCATGCGAGGGTGATCTCCCAAATATGCGAGGTGATCTCCCCGGCATACGAGGGTGATCTCCCTGGCATGCGAAGGTGATCTCCCTGGTATGCGAGGGTGATCTCCCCATCATGCGAGGGTGATCTCCTCTGCATGTGAGGTTGATCTCCCTGGCATGAGAGGCTGATCTCCCTGGCATGCAAGGCTGATATCCCCGGGAATCGAAGCTGATCTCCCTGGCATGCGAGGGTGATCTCCCCGGCATGTGAGGCTGATCTCCCCGGCATGCGAGGCTGATCTCCCCGGCATGTGAGGCTGATCTCCCCGGCATGCGAGGGTGAACTCCCCGGCATGCAAGTGTGATCTCCCTGGCATGCGAAGGTGATCTCCCTGGTATGCGAGTGTGATCTCCCCAACATGCGAGGGTGATCTCCCCGGCATGCGAAGCTGATCTCCCTGGCATGCGAGGGTGATCTCCCCGGCATGCAAGGGTGATCTCCCCGGCATGCGAGGGTGATCTCCCCGGCATCCGAGGCTGATCTCCCCGGCATGCGAGGCTGATCTCCCCGGCATGCGAGGCTGATCTCCCCGGCATGCGAGGCTGATCTCACTCATATTAACACTTACTGTGAAACTTCAAATTGAGATGATTCAGTCAACTTGAACATACTGATCAATTTTAACCACATCTCTTAACCCTTTTCTTCTGTGGTTGCAGAACGGAGCAGCAGATTGAGGAGAGAGTGAAGAGCAGAAGGTTAAAGCTGGAGCGTCTGGACGGAGAGCTGCGGCAGATTGAGGCTGCCCTGGATGAAGGGAGGGACAGGAAGGGGGCTGTGGATAGGGACCTGACCACAGTCAGGGCCAGTGTACATGGTGAGACACCTTCACTGATATTGTAACACTAAATGTATGTGCATTGCTTAAGAATTTATTTTTAATGTCATACACGTTTTAATCAGTGTTTATGTTTTAGATTAATTTATATATATATATATATATATATATATATATATAAATCTATATATATATATATATCTAAACCTATATATCTAAATCTATATATATAAATCTATATATATAAATTTACATACAGAGTTTTAGTAAAGGTTTTAATTTCAGATTAATTTATATAATTTGCATACCAAGTTTTAGTACTATACATCTTAAAAACAGTGTATAATTTATTTTTAATTTATTTATATAATTTACATACAAAGGTTTACTAGTGCATCTTAAAACCAAAAAGTAATATGATTTATATTAATTTATATAATATATATTACTATTTATTAATATACATTTAGTATATCTCTTGTGCAGAGCATCGATCCGCCTTGCGGGAATTAGCGCTATATAAAAAACTATAATTATTTTGTGAGATACCTTCACTGATATTGTAAAACTAAATGTATGTGAGATATCTTCACTGATATTGTGAAACTAAATGTATGTGATATATATTCTACGATATCGTAAAACTAAATGTATGTGAGATATCTTCACTGATATTGTAAAACTAAATGTATGTGAGATACCTTCACTGATATTGTATAACTAAATGTATGTGAGATACCTTCACTGATATTGTAAAACTAAATGTATGTGAGATATCTTCACTGATATCGTGAAACACTTGGAGATGAGATATCTTCACTGATATTGTAAAACAAATTGGAGGTGAGATATCTTCACTGATAGTGTAAAACAAAGTGCATGTGAGATATTGTCACTAAAACTAAGTGTAGGTGACATATATTGTCACTGATTTTATAAAAATAATTAAGTGAGATCCATCATTATTATTGAATATTAGTAGCTATGCACTGTATTATTTTTATATTGTAATCTGCAAATTGGTGCATAATATACATACAGTGTATTATTTTATATATTTTGCTACAGATGTGATTGTTATTATAGACATGTCACTTTGACAGTTTGTAACATATTTCAGCCCGAATATTTCCAAACAGACTCGTGAGTTTTTGTGGCGAAACATTTCAGAGCACACTGGTGAGCTGGAGGAGCGCCACTCTAGTCTACAGGCAGCTGAGAGCCAAGTGGAGCTACTGGAGCAGGTAAGTCGACTCCAGCAATGAGATGCTCTTGACACATCATAAGATATTGACAGCAACTAATTCGTCTTTGCACCAATTCAGCTGTGTTCGTCTCAACTCTAACAATGTTATTAAATCTATCTTAGCAATGTCTCGTCAGTTCATTTTCATTAGCTTAAGTAATTGTTGTACCAGAAAATAATTTAATTGACTGTCAAAAGTGGATTTTTTGCATTAAAACACAATACAATTATGCATACGTTTCTGTGCTGGTGTTGATGACTATTAAAAAAAATAAAAAAAATGGGTTGAAGGCGAAATGTTGGCAAACTATTGGCCTTTAGCTACTTACCAGATGTAAGGATGAAAAGAAGTTGTCTGACCATACAAAAAACAAACCTGCACGTTTTTATCAATTTGTTTCATCACTAATATTTGTTACTAATAACAATTATTATGTCTAATCACTAATATATGTTTAACTACTAATGCATACTATACATTTAGTACTAATGTCACTCATAACTAATACAAACTTTTTTCTGGGAATACTTCATTTCTGATTCCTAACATCAACTTTTTGTTACAACATTTATTTTGTATCATTACAAAAAAAATTTAGTCTTGCATGATAAACATTTGAAACTATCTTACAGATATTTCTGTAAAATATACGTTTTTATAATTCGAAAATTGTTGGCAAAATATACAGCAGAATGTCTCATAGCTGCACGTTTCTGGTGCCCTTTTTTCATGGATCTGGTTGCTAGGTCATGTGGTTGGTTTAGATAATGATGTTGATTCAGTCATTAATTTTTGTGACGCGAACCAACTTCTTTCAGATGTTAACGACAGTTAACACCAGCTTTTGTCAAGTATCCAGAGAACTTGCTGCGAAAGAGTGTGAATTGCGTTATGCTACTGACAATGTTGAACGTGCGAAGGTAGCTTGTCCGTACTAATCCTGTGCATGCCTGCCGTGTCATTTACCACAATCTTTGGCACCCCCTAGTGGCGATAGTAATTCACATTGTCTCCAATCATTAATCATTTTCAAAGCAGATATTTGTGTTTGTTTTCATCGAGTGTAACAAGGAAGCACATAAGAGCATGGATACATGCCATAATTAAAGATCCCTCTTAAATTTCATCTTTAAACCTATTGCATTTCAGATTAATGGTGAGCTGGGTAATTTGATCAACTAAGTCATTTGACTTTGGTGAAACAATTGGACAAACACCTATTTTTAACTGGGTACAGTCATGTATTGGCGAACAATGGTAAAAGTGG
The DNA here is from genome assembly GCA_964017155.1 of Oasisia sp. SBJ-2009. Classification (NCBI taxonomy): domain Eukaryota; kingdom Metazoa; phylum Annelida; class Polychaeta; order Sabellida; family Siboglinidae; genus Oasisia; species Oasisia sp. SBJ-2009. The sequence continues at coordinate 37,354,760 of OZ024863.1, read as the reverse complement.
AGTGGCTCTATATATATAACAGCATAAAAATATCAACACGCAAGCTATTTGGCCTAACAACAAAGTTTGTTCACTTTGTTCAATGATTTTAGCACTGCTTTGAAACGGGTCTTGTGATTCCGTTGTCAACAAACATAGAATTTATGTTTTGAAAATGATCTGTGGCGGTGATCCCTCCTGCCTTGAATGCACCTTGAATGCCGTCTTTCACAACCTAACTGTTTCTGTCTTCACAAGCTGCAGCATACTTCAGTACGTCTTAGTTGACACATTTAGATGTACACTTTCTTTATAACACATCAACATTGTTTACCAAATTATTATATTTAAATACACATTGACTTAACTTCATGTGTACTTGTTTCTGTTCAGCTTATATGTTGTTAATCGCTTTATTTATTCACATTCGTTGGATTTTAATACACACGTATTCCTTGTGCTACCAACACACGCTGATATCATAGCTTTATGCAGAGACCCGTTCACCCGTCATTTGGATGGGTAAAACCTGTTGTGGACGGGTAGAAATATGGGTGGACTGGTGGTCGACGGGTAAAAGAATGAAGTAAAGAGCAAAAAAGGTGTCAGTCGTGGCTTGAAAATAGGTGCCACTTGTCTGTTTTTAGTTTTTTTCAGGTCGTAAAGTAAATCTCAACTGGTGTGTGTGTGTGTGTGTGAGTGAGTGAGTGAGTGAGTGTGTGTGTGTGTGTGTGTGGTGTGGGTGTGTGTGAGTGAGTGAGTGAGTGAGTGAGTGAGTGAGAGTGAGTGAGTGAGTGAGTGAGTGAGTGTGTGTGTGTGTGTGTGTGTGAGTGAGTGAGTGAGTGAGTGAGTGAGTGAGTGTGTGTGTGTGTGTGTGAGTGAGTGCGTGCGTGCGTGCGTGCATGCGTGTGTGTGCAGACGTTCCTCAAGTGTCCTCACTGACCTGTCCAGTCTGATGAATCAGTTGGAAAGATTCACTCATGACGAGGTTTTAAATTAGATTGTGCAATTCTAATTACTCGTTGAAGTGCCAAGAGTGAACTTTGAACCTGTCTGTCTTCTCCTGGCTCTGTCTAGTGGCGTGGACACTGGTCCCCACTTCTCTCTCTGTGTCGCCCTGGTGGCTAGGGAAACCACTCACTCATATCCCACGCTTGTACAAAGGCAGGTGATGATTAGAGCCTGCAAACACGTGTTATCACTGCAGTGGGTAGTTTACGTAATTGATGCCATGCACATGCATGCATGCATACACAGGCACACACTCATGCACACATACACACATACACGCACACACACCACACGCACACACCATAGACACACACACACACACACACACACACACACACACACACACACACACACACAAACTCATGATAATTATGTATTCTATAATTTATATGTGATTTTGCACTATTTGCTTGCTTTTATTGGGGCTATTATTTCAATATAGTAACACTGTGTGGAGTGTTACCACATGTCACATGACCTGTGCATCACTGGTGTGTTTCAGATGGAGGCTGAGAGACAACAGAAGACTCAGGAGAACTTTGTTGGCCTCGACGAGAAAGTCCAGAATCTTGGTGGGGTAACACAAGGCGCGGGTTCAATTCAATTCACTTGTTTATTTATTAAATTCAGTAATGCAATTAATTTAATTTAAGTCATTAACTTAATACAACAGTTTAATGTGATTACATTTAAATTCATAATCAACTCTCGGTTAGGTGCATATCTAAAATTTATTATTTATGAATATCAGACATTCTGCGTTTATGATATCGAGGTGTTTCCTCTTTTTTCAGGTAGACTCCAGTCACTAGACCATGTAATTGTTAATGGGAGGGAAGTGCGGGGGGGGGGGGGCAATGAGATTGACTGGTTGTTCATCCATTTATCGTCACTTTGGGTTATTTACTGACAGTCTTGTAAAGACGTGTTTGTCTGTTGTGTTCTCAGCGCGAGAGATTGCCAAGAGGGATGCTGAGAAGGATGAATTAATGACAGCCTTGTCAAGGTCATGCGAGGAACTCACCAGTTTACGAACACAGGTTTCCATGATAATGAAACATTGGCTGCTTAGTAACCACATACATTAGTTCAGGTCTCCATGGTAACGAAATGTTGACTGCTTAGTAACCATAGACATTAGTTCAGGTCTCCATGCGTTGACTGCTTGGTAACCAAATACATTAGTTTAGGTCTCCATGGTAACAAAACGTTGACTGCTTAGTAACCAAATACACATTCAGCTGAAAGCTGACAGTAAGAGTCAGAGTAACTTTATTTCACAATGGAAGCTGTTTCTAATGCATTAGGAAAGCGTACTAATGCGAATATGTCCTAGACTTAGCTACAATGTGATGTACACTTATTATGGGCAACTATACAACTCAAGAATACAATTTTACTAAAATAAAAAGCAACACTGAGGAAAATTTTGGGTGTATATTTTGTTTGACAGGAATATCTTAAATTACATTTTATTTGTGGAACAAATTGTTCAAGGATCCAACATTTGGTTGTTTTATTAGAAATTAACTTACTTTTGAAACAAGCATGTGAAACACAACATTTTGATCAATCAGCTTCACACAGTATGTGCCAAAGTAATTTAAATTTATTAAGAAAACTACATTTGCTAACACAGAATTTACCATGGGTTAAGAAACACTGTGCGTGATGCCATGATACTCATGATGTTGGTGTCACATAACGCCATGATATCATGGTGTCAGTGTCAC